>BMAW01000375.1:0-41784 GCA_019974015.1 Nephila pilipes | reverse complement strand
CAACCATATGCATCTTTCGAAGCATCTCCGAAGCCTATAAGGTCAACTTTCAGTGCCTTAGAAGTTAAAACATGTCGTTCTACAGTTAAATTTTTTAATTGACTCAATTCAGAACTGAATTTTTCCCACTCTCTACTTAAGTGTAAAGGAACTTCATCGTCCCAATCAATTTTTAAAATCCATAATTTCTGCAAGAAAATCTTGGCTGTAATTATCAAAGGTCCTAAGAGACCTAATGGGTCAAACAATCTGGAAATATCAGATAGCATTGTTCGCTTTGTTGCTGGACTCACAATTTTTTGAACACTAAAACAAAATGTGTCCTTTTTAGGATTAAATTGTAATCCCAAGGTTTTTAATGTTGTTGAGTTGGGATTATCAAAATTGTATTCTCGGTCCGACGTTGGAACCTTGTGTAACAGACTAGGATTATTTGAACTCCACTTATGAAGCTCCATGCCCGCTGATTTTAACAACAGTATCAACTGGTCTTGTAGTTCAATGGCAGAAGATAAATCCTCGATACCACTTAGAATATCGTCGACGTAAAAGTCTTTACCAGCAGCGGCAGCTAAAGGATACCTGTTTTGTTCATCCCAACATAATTGTTGAAGTACTCTTGTCGCCAAGTAAGGAGCGCACTTTTGTTCCGTAGGTAACAGTGAGCAACTTAAATACGCGTAATTTCTCTTCCTTTAAACTTTTCCAAAAAATACATTGTAAATCACACTGATCTGGATGTATCCAAATTTGACGATACATCTTTTTTATATCGGCAGTGAAAACTACAGAATGTTTTCGAAACCGCAACAAAATAGCGAACAAATCATCTTGGACAACCGATCCTGAATATAAGTTATCATTCAGCGATTGTCCAAATGACGTTGCCTCTGATGCGTTAAAAACCACGCGTAATTTGGTGGTACTACTCTCTGGCCTAAAAACGCCATGATGAGGCATGAAATATTTTGGAGTTTCAGAAGTTGCCTGCATATGCCCCAAATTCTCATACTCTGTTAAAAATTCCCGGTAGAGTTGCAAATACTCAGGATCTCCTTCCAAACGTTTCCAAAGAGAATTAAATCTTTTAACTGCTATGTGTTTTGACTCGCCTAAACATGGGGGCTCTATCTTAAACGGCATTTTAACTACATAGGTTCCATTGTCCTTTCTGAAATGTGTCTTCATAAAGTGATCCTCACAAATTAAACTCTCCTCATCTGGTAATTTTTCCCCTTCAACTTCCTCAATTTCCCAAAATTTCCTTAAATTTGCATCCAAATCCTCTATTATTAATCCACAATGAAAAGTAGTTTTGTTCTCGATTGGAACACTTCCGGTAGCAACATACCCAAACACTGTATTTTGAAAAGCAATTTCTGAATCCGGAAACCTAATTTGACCCGTTCTCAAAAGTTCGTAAAATATTTGGGCACCTAATAAAATATCCACCTCTCCAGGTTTATTGAAACTCACATCTGCTAATTTGAAATTACCTAATTCTAGCGTATTAATGTCAAATTGCCTGGAGGGTAAATGATCTGTTATTTCCGGTACTACTAATAACTCAATTTCTTTTTCAAAACTTCCACTACAATTAGAAATTTTTGTTTTTACAATCCTATTAACAACAGAAGAAGACTGATTTAATCCGGAGACCACTATGCTTCGTTTTTGTTTTTTCAAATTCAATTTGTTGGCTAAACGTTTCGAAACGAAATGACTCATACTACCAACATCTAGCAACGCACGTGCGCTCGTAAATATTCCTAAACTATTTTGAATCATGACCTTCGCAGTACTTAATAAAACCATCTTTTTTTGCATTTACACTAGTTGCAGTGAATGAATGTGTAGTGCTCGCAAGTGGCACATTCGACGAAGAATTAATACTGGGATCGGGATTTTCTATGGACAAGTTCAACCGTAAAGCTTACTATGGGGGCGCTGCAGTATTTGAAAACCTTCTCTTCTTCCGGTTATAGCGATATCTGAATTATTTTGTATACGTTCCTTCTACGGAAGTACGTAGATTTTTCTTCATATTTTTACAAGAAATTTTTTTTTGCCTTTGAAATGAGCTCTGCGAAAAAGAGTCGACATGGAACTTTCTGTTCCGCATTTGGATGCTATATGAGAACTGGTAAAAATTTACTGTCGGCAGTTAAAATGTATCATTTCCTTAAGAGTCCGTCTAGGAGACTACAATGGGAGGCTGCTGTACAACGAAAAGACTACGAAAAGGCAAATAATAATTCAGTGCTTTGTAATAAGCACTTCATAATAGGTTTGTGTTCTGTTATATTATTCATTTTTTAATGTGTTTTTGCTTAATAATCATGTGTATTTCGTTTCAAACGTTGCTCGACTCTGTTTTATAGTAACCTTGGCGAACATTTGGCGGGTTTTTGCATGGGTTATGGGAACTTCCGGCATTTTTTATGTAAACATTTTAGATGTTTTAATTTTATTTATGTAAATATTATGTTTAATTTTATGTATGTAAATATATACATAATTTATGTATGCTTGAATTTTTATTGATTAGATTCACCGTTTCTTGTGCAGCATGATGTAATTATATTTCAATGAGAACTATATTTGTCACAATATTTATTGCAATACGAGCTGTAATTGTCACAATAATATTCAGAAACATTCATTTTGCGTTTCTAATTTTAAGATTTTACATTTACATTTGGTCAGTTTTTCCAAAAAAAAGTTATTTTTTACACAGTATGATTGAGATTATTTCATGATATAATTTGCACTAATATAAATAATATATGAAGCATTGGTATAAAGTGAAAAGGATTATTATTCTATTTCTTGCAAATATGTCAACTATAATTATTACAAATCTTATAAATTAAGCATAATTAAATGTTATACAAATTATTTTTTTATAAAACTGTTTACAATGTATATTGTTTAGTGAAATTTGTATTTAAACTACTTTGTAG
Source organism: Nephila pilipes (assembly GCA_019974015.1). NCBI lineage: Eukaryota > Metazoa > Arthropoda > Arachnida > Araneae > Nephilidae > Nephila > Nephila pilipes. The sequence continues at coordinate 38,821 of BMAW01000375.1, read as the reverse complement.
GAAAACCTTCAAATGATGCAGAGCTCTCAGATTATGTTCCATCAATATTTGAACATGGAAAACAAACTTCTTTGAGCTCTTTGAACCGGTATAACAGGCAACTGAAACGTAAAACATCAAGTGCTCCTATAATTGGTATGTTCAAATTTTATTAGTATTATAAAGAAATTTAATACATGTGCATATTTAATTTACTTAATCCATGCATTACTCATCAAATATTTTTCAATTTACTTTAAATTTATATTGTATTATGAGGAATTTTGAGTAAAAATAGTAATTATAAATTTTGCTTTAAAAATAAAAAATTTCTTTCATTAATGTCTTCTCTCAATTTTTTTCAGAAGATGAATGAATCCTCAAAGAGATTCAATGTATAAATAGTTTGAAGCTGGATACCAAAGACATAGGTTGCTAAACAGATATAACCTTGTCTGAAAAGAATGAAATGGAGAAAAAGCTGCATACTACACAATTATTATTACAGCTGAAGCAAAATGATTCAATTTTTTTTTCGCAATTTAGTTAAAATTCTCCAAGAAATTTAACTTTTGAGTACACCGAATTGTATCCAATTTCCTTTCAAATTTGAATCTAAAAAGAATTTTTTTTTAATTTTATTTTTATTATTATTATCTAAAAATTTTATGATTCCTTGCTTGTACACATGTTTTGATATCATGGGAATATTTTAATAAACATTTTTGGAGGATGAAAATCTGTTTTGGTTTGGCGAATTTTGAATACATAGACAGGCGAAAATTTTTAGTTTATTTCAATCAAATTAACTTTATAGTGTTGTAATTTGTTTTCTCTGACTAACTGGCTTATTTAACAAAAGGAAAGTTGTTAGATTGGCTGAAGAGAATTAGATATAAGAATTACTTAATTTCTGTTAATATAATCTTCATATTTTACTCTTAAGAGTAATTGATACAAAGAAAAATGTGTTAAAGTGAAATTTTAGAAATTTATTGAGAACAAAAAGTTTGAAATTTAAGATTGTAAATCTCCTTAATTATATTTTTTAAAAAACCTTTTTTTTTTTTTTTTTTTAAGTTTGTTTTATCAGGTCTAAGTCCTTTATCAAACTTATTGAAACAATTTATTTATTGTCAGTGAATAAAATTGTATTTACTTATTTACTCATGTGTATGTGCTTATAATTGTTGTTTCTTATTTTCTTACTTCATTTTGTTTATAATTAAATTTCTTGCGAGTAGAGAGTTAAATAAAATTTATTCAATTTATATAAAATGCATAAATGAAAAGTCTGAAATCAAAAAGCATGTCCAACAAACAACTATTCTTTTAGTAACAAAATAACAGGATGACTTACAGCAGATTGTGGAATATTACAATTACTATTTATTAGAACACACACATATCCAATAATTATTTAGTGATGTTCTTACTGTCAGTAGAAAAAAAACTCATGAAACTAACACTTAAAGAACGACAACAAAACATCCATTAAAAGAGCTGTCATTTACGTCACAAGATATATAACAATACTAGTGCTTGTCATATTTTGAAGATTGTAAGATTCAACAAATATCTGAAACAATATTATTACATTAATTTATGGGAGAGGGATGGAATTCATGTCAAGCATCTTAGATGTATAATATTTATATAAATATAATTTAAAAAATATTTATACATAAGCATAATTGCATTTATTAATATGCTGTATTTTAAACTTGAATTAAAGATTAGTAAATAAATAGTAGCACTTTTTTTTCTTACATTCAAAAAATTTAAAATTAAATTTGTAAAATTTCTGGCAAAACATTTCAAAAAAAAGAAAGATGTACTGGTGTTTGTAAATTCCAATAATTTGCATCATATTCAATTATTTAACAATGGAAATCTTTGGCTGCGCATGTGACAAAAAGACATTTATTAAGCTAACACATTTCCATTTGACCTCGAACTTGATTAAAATTGACATGATTTTTTTTTTAAATTTTAGGTTATCTAAAAAAATTTTTTTTCATGGGAATATGATCCACAGCTAATTATATAAATCAGGAAATTAATATAAACACACTACTGGTGTTTTTTTGAAACATGTTATGATTTATGAAATGTAATACATGACATTATGGATTTAATATACTTGTTGAATTTCAATAAATTATAAATACAGTAATTGGTTAAACTTCAATTAGCATAAAATTAACATATTTATATAAGAATTTTTTAAATAAATACAAGAAAAGAATTTAGATTCAATCTGTACACATAATTTGGCAAATAATTCAACTAATAAATTTAATACAACACAAAATTAACTAAATACATAACATAAAAAATATTTTCAAAGTATGCATGATTACTTTTGCTGATATAAAAGAATTTGGATTTGAAATGTCAAACAATTCAACAAATGTTTGTGAATTAGCGTGAAAGTTAATAAAAAGCACTTTATTTTGAATATTTGATATGTACAATCAATTCAGCATGTAAATAAATTACTCTTAATGAACAATAAACAAAAATATAAGGCCTTTTCCGAAAACACTCATAATAATTACTTTTCCTTTGATAAAGAAGAATGTCAGAATAAATAAGAAATAAAATGTATACTAATACAGTAATTATATTCCTAATTCAGCACATTACAAGAAAAAATCAAATATGATACATCATAGCAAATACGTTACTAAGCAAAATGGATCCACCTAAATATACTATTGGTCGCCAAAAATCGCGATAAAGCAAGCAATTATGTTAACCTTTCCAAAAAATACAAAGTATTTTAGCATAAATAAAGAAATAAAAATTGTAAAAATCCTCAGATCTGAAATCTATATAACACCTTTTTTCAATAGAGTTCAAAAAAGTTTTAAAAATTTGAGTTAAAAATGTACAAAACTTAGTTAAATTTCGTTGATTTCCCATTGATCAAGAATGACCGGAAGTCGGGAAGATTTGCGCGCGAGTTTGGTTCATTGTTGTTGTTTACAAAGTCGAACTTGTCCATTCGCGGAACAAATACATTTGACCTTGGATTTAATGCTATGCTTTCATTTTGCGAACAGTGATGATTTAAACAATTAAAACATAACTGCTTATTTTTAACAACCTCAATTCTCTCCTTAACAAGCATATTTTTGAATATAGGGCATACATTCAGAGAATGATTTTCATTAGATTTACAGACTACACATTTTGGAGTTTTAACATCCGATACAAATACGTTTTGTGGACTGTATTCTTTACGATATTTTTGCGAATGAATTACGACTTGCGGCCTTGAGAACACATTACTATCGTTTTTGAATTTTGACGATGCATAAATATCGCAATGCCTAGCCAAATCTGGTGGCACATACCAAGATTCTCCTTGTTTCACGCCAATATGAATTTGTAATTCACGATCTAATGAATCAAATACTTTTTCGGAAACCATAAGTTCACAAACTCCCTTGAAATAATTTACCTTTCTTAATTGGCAATAGTAATCAAATGCTGCACTAAGTCGCGAGGCAAATTGGATATAACTTTCGTTTTGGAGTTTTTTCGCTTTACGGAAATTATTTAAAACTTCTTGTGGTGTGGATTGAAATTCTTTTAATTTGTCATACATACACAATTCATCCTCACTTAAATATATCGTTAAATTGGTAGCCCTTTCGTCCAAGATATTTAATAGAATTTCTGACTTAAATTGTTCTGGGACATTTTTGGTTTTGAAAGCTCTTTCAAGCGATTGGAAAAATAAATTATACGATTCTGCACGTGTCGGGACTGGTATTGTTAAGGTTTTGACACTCTTTATCAAACATTCTAAACTGGAATTTAAATCGGAATCGCTACTTGTCACATTAACATTTTGTGTTACTTTTTGTGAATTCGCGAGCTCAAGTTGTCTTTCTAATTGCGCGAGTTTCAATCTTTCCAATTCTAGCTTTCGTGCTTCATTTTTCTAGTAATCTTTTTTCTTTTCAATTATTGATTCAACTACAGTTTTTACGACTTCAAGATTATTTTTATAAATATCGCTCTTTTCAATTAAATCTTTAGTAGTAAGTACTTTGGCACTTGCCGGAACACAGATTTCTAGTTCTTCGGCAACTTCAATTAATTCACTCTTTTTAAGTTTTGAAAGCATTTTGATTGAAAGGAGAACTCTGAATATATGCAACTCATACAATGAAACTAATACACCATTTTGGAAAACATACTAAAATAAACAAAAAGTGTACTCACAGTTACCCAAAACCAAAACGGAACCAATTGTAATCCAATACTGATGAAACAAAACTATAATCCAGTAAAGTTGAAACTTCCATTAAACAGTCACATACACCATTCTTCAATGTTCAATACGAAACTTTCCAATGAACGAACTTCGAACAATCCATATTTTTGCTGTTCTGCAGGTCGGCGGACCACTTATGTTTTTTAACTCTCAATAACCTTTTTGTTTACTAGTAAAATTACTTTTTATTTAAATATCTCTCATGATTGACTACAGTAACTTAGGACATCATGCTCAACACCATCGATGCCACTTCTCTTCTACAGATTCCAATTTCAGAATACAAATAAAATTATTCGCGACAGTAACGCCATCTATGAGCGTGAATATATAACAGCTTCAAATACGATTATATCCTTTATATTGATTGTATTTTCAAAAAATATATTCTTATAACCATTTTCGAGCTTGTTTTACTTTTTAAAAAAATTTACAAAATTTTTAGAAGAATATTTTATATGATGTTAAAGAAATTTAAAGAGAATTTGTAATTTAGAAAGGAGGAGCACACATGTTGCAAAAGGATATTTACTACATTCCATTTTATAAAAAATTACAATTTTAATATTTGAAGTAGTTGATAATTATTAAAGTTTTGAAAATATATTTATCATAAATGAAAGACATAGAGCTCATCAATTTGTGATCATGACCTCGAGGTAAGGTGCTGTTCTTTTTTTCCCCATGGGATTTATTGTCTTTGGTAAATACGAGTGACGCACCCTCGGGATACGCCAGCGATCTTTCTCTATTCTCGACTCTCACGCCAAATTATTTTTCTTTTTTCCATTTTTCAAACATCTAGATCATATCTTGTTTGGCGCAGCATAACTATATCTGGCCTCGCGCCATAAAACGTCACCATCTCTCTTATCAATTTTTGGGAATAATATCGAAAAATAGAGTCTGAATTTCTACAAGTAAGATTTTGTTTTTCTCTCTTTATTTCTTTATTTTATTATTATAATTCTAAATAACTATTACTTTTATTTTAATAATTTTTCAAATATGAAATTAAAACCGAAAAATATTGAAAAACTGATTTATTTGAAATGTTGATTTCAATGAAAAAACCTATAAACTTACCTCATTTAATTTTGAGGTATTATGGAAGAAATAGATGGTATAAAATTTTTATTATCTGCTTTCTGATCTTTGTAATTTTTTTTTTTTTTAATTTCAATAGATGTCTAAATTGATTAGCATTTTGCAAAATGTTATTTACTATTTTCTTAAATAAATTAGTTACATTTTCTTCATGTTGAATTCAAGTTAACAATATTTGAAACAGGATCAACGTCATTTGACTGTTATTGTAATCTGTATACACTTTTCTTACGAATGATGTTATCTAGGATTAATTCTGTGAGAGAATTTTAAAAGCATTTTTTTCAAAAATAACAAACAAAAAACTGATTCGTACATACTTTTTCTCAGTTTGTATTGTTGTAGTTAAGGATATTTCTTAACTATTGTATAATGATTTAAACAAATTTAGAATTTTTACTTTTAGTTTTCTAATTAATAGATTACAGATAGTTTAATTTTGAAAAACAGTATTTGTTGTAAAAGCTGGTTAAAAATCAAATTTGTAATAAAATTTCAATATATTAAATGACGATTTTCGAACTTAAAGTATGATTGACCATTTTATAAATAAATAAATATTTTTTTAAAAAAATTGGAATATATATTCTCCATGAAAGCACAAACATTTCATTTCAGATTCCTTTCGGCTTTAACACACATAAACTACTTCCGACAGTGGAAGTACTATAGATTTCAGAAAAAAAAAAAAAAAAAAACCTGTGGAGAAAAAAGCCTTTATTGCGTCTTGCTTTGAAGCATTGAATTTGTCATAATAAAAGTAAAAACTAATTTATTGGATTCAGTTGTATAATTTTCTATTCTAATAACGATAAAATAAAATATTTCATTTTCCGTTAATATGTTCTTCTATTTAATTTTGTAATATCAACTATGTTTCAGTTCAGTTGGTAAACAATGTTTGAATAAAATTGTATGGAACTCCAATCAATAGTTTGTTTTCCTATACTGCTCAAGCAGAAATCTAATTTTTATTGTAAAATAGATTTATTGTATAAAAACAGTAAATTTATGTGTGTTCAAAGTTTTTCTAATCCGTATTCCCCACAGACTTTAAAAAACTTTAGTGTAAGTTTTTAAAAAATTTAATTTAATGTAGATTTTTTTTCTAAGGGGCATTTGTAAAGTTTTTTTAAACATCTTCCTAGGTATATTTGGGTGCCGTATAGTGAACATAACAACTTTACATATTCTAATGCTTTCTGTGTTTCTAATAAAATTGTTTCAGATATTTAAGGAAAAGTATAATTTTTCTAAGAAATAGGAGGAGTAGGAAGTCATATATATGTGTGTGAGTTTGTTTATGTAAAGATATATATATATATATATATATATATATATATATATATATATATATAATAACATATATATATATATATATATATATATATATATACATATATATAATTTTCAAACCACACCTATTATTTAATTATTTTATAGAGGAAAAATTTAGAATAAAATGGAGGGGCAAACACTTTCTGTTCTTTTAAGAAACTGCAAAGAATAATTATCGTTGAAGCAGCATTTAAGTCCTTTATTGAATAGAATATTCCTTCAACACAAAAGCATTTTGAAACAAATATTTAAATGGTACTGATAATCGTATTTCAATTAATTGTAAAACATAATATGTTCTAGTCTAATACTGTCTTGTAAATTATTAAGACGAATTTTATGTGTTGACTTTTTTACTTTCCGTTCATCAAGTATTTCATTTTTCTTAACCTCTTACTTTTTAAAAATTTTACTCGGGGTTTAACAATATTTTTTAATTTCCTTCGAGTATTTCATTCACAACAGGAGAAAAGACTTTCAAAAATTTAGTTGATGGAAGGTTATTAACACACTCGTCTTTGAATCCTGTAAAAACAGTTATAATAAGCTGGTTGATTATTTCTGCAGAGAAGAATGTTATTGTTCTCTTCCAATACAAAAGATTGATTAAAAATTTTGCAGAAATTAAAGCTAGATGAATGATATGTAATGAAAAATAATATATATGAGAGAGCATATATATTGGAATTCATAACATTACTTAAAATTCATCAATATATTTCAAAGGATTTGATTTGTTATTAATCGAACAAAAGATACTAAGTATTGTAGGGTAGTTTGTGACACACAAAAAAAGAAGTTCAAAAGCTTATAAGTTATATCTTATCTAGTGATAAACAGTTTCTTACAGTTAAAAGTTATAAACCTATTTAAGAATATTTGCAATGCTTTTTTTTTATTTCCATCTCTTTTACTTTTTCATTGTTTTATATTAAATGAAATCAAGATTTGATGTTATAGAAACGGTTTATGTTAAATCGAATTTTTAGCAAGTAACCCTTACAAAGTTTCTTTACCTATTTAGCTCATTATATATTTGTGTAATGACCAATGAGGCAAAATTATAGTTGATACTCACTTTTCAATCGTTAATTGTTATTACGAGAAATCAGTTTGAAAAAAAAGCCAAAACGAAACATGAATAGGTGTTGAAACTTTAGATATTAAAGCGTTGCTCTTTTCACATTCACAGAGCCGAATTACCCATAAAACCAAAAGTCTGTTCTATCCTGTAGATACTTTGGATTCTTCACAAATAATACGATTTTGATTCTAATAGGCTCAGAGTACCACTTAAATTATTTTAAATAATTAATTATTATTTCTGTGCAGTATTTAGGTATTCAATAAGTAGATTCAAATCATTGAATTAAATTTAATATGAAGCAGACTCCAGTGTTCGATAAGTAGAATTTTGATGTAATCATGATTCGATTACTACTAAAACTGGCCACGGTAGCCGAGTGATCATGACCGTTAACTTGTGACCAGCGTTGTTTTCCTCAAATCACAGGTTCTAGTCCAGATTTCTCAAAAGATTTACTGTTAAGTCGCGTTGCTGCACTTCAAATCTGACGAGGCTCCAGGTCTTCGCACTGGCGTTGTGTGGAAGTTTGGCGAGAGGAATTCCAGTTCAAGTGTCGTCCTCGTCACTTGACAGAGGTTCAAAAATATTGAGGTCCATCGCCAACAGCCTTCGTGTTGCTTCTTATTGCAGCGTTAATAAAACAATTAATCATTCAATACTCTTAAAATTAGATCATTAATGAGCGTAAGCCATGGCCGGCCATCTGGGGGTTGCTGCGAATGCTATGCACCGGGCCTCCAGCATGATCAAGAGCTAAAATAATGTATTCATGCTAGATGAAAACTTGACAATATTTCTATCGTTGTCAGTATGACGAAAAGTACATCTTATCGTAAATATTATTATTGTAGGTCTCTGAATTTCGACAAACTTCAAAATAATCCTTGATTATGCGAGTGTTAAGTTTTTGTTATTTGATTCGGGGAACTCCCGAGGATCTCCATTTAAACTGTATTTTTTTAGATTGTGAGTGAATGTAAAGTTTATTGGCGCAAGAGCTAGATGTGGCTATGATGTGCCAAACAAGATCTAACGGTGGAGTAGAAAATGGGGGGAAAAAAAGTCAAAAATTGGTGGACAAGAAGGAGGGTTGACAAATAGAGAAGGATCGCTAGGGTAACCAGGGGGCGCGTCACCCGTGTTTACCAAAGACAGTAAACCCCAAAGGAAAGAAAAATATCTCTAGGGTGTCTCGGGGTCATGATGCTCGTACTTACCTTAAGAAGGTAAGTCCCTCAGGTCACCTGATATAATCCTCAGGGGCAGTGTGCCCGGCTATACCCCCAGACGCTGGATACCCATTTTAGTCGCCTCTTACGACATGCATGAGCTATAGTGGGACTAATCTGTCACTCCCGGCCACCACATGGGTCCTGGACTTTTTAGAAAAAAATCTCAACACCATATGAAACTACAATCAATATTAGGTATGTAAATTTTGAAGAGAAAAGAGTCATTTCTAGGGTTTATTGTGAAGTAGCTGATATAGTAATGTCCTAGAAGAAATGATTGCTGTAAGTTACGATAATATGGCGGTATCCGAAACTAAAAGTCAATTGGATTCAATACAAGAAATGTTATTTATTTTATGCTTAATATGATTTGCAATATTGTCCAAAATTAACATTATCAATAAACTATTTAAAGCAAAAACAATTTATCTTTGCTCGGCTTTTAATTTGATCAATAAAATTAAAACTAAGATCCAAAATTTAAGAAAAAAAAAATTAACATATTTTTAGACAAAGTTTAGTACTAGTCAGTAATTTGAATATTTCAGATCATTTTTCTGAAAAACGAAATTCGAAAAATTTCATATTCCGAAATAGCAGAAGATGAAGTTATAGGAGATCTGGTAGATGATTTCAGATCTTATTTTGAACACTGTAATTATACAAGTAGAATATAGAGCTAATAAGATATCAAATATTATTATTTTTTATTTCAGATTAATCACTGATATGAAAACATTAGAAAAATATGAATAAGAAAAATGGTCCCAAAACTTTGTTAAGTTTTTGCAACATACTGCTGAAAAGCTGTTTGGAACAATGAAGTTCGTGAAGCATAAATATTGCTAATATTTAATTAATCATCATCTTACAGAATTGCTACAAATGACTTTAAAAAATGTTACGCAAAATTTGAAAGATTTGATCAAAGGTTTCCTTAAAAAATTTTATATTTTTATTAATGCATATTATTAACGCTTTCTGTGTTTGCTTGTTCACACACACACACAATTACTACCACACACACACAAAAAGATAAATTTTGAAATTAGAATAATTTCAAAAATAAGGTTCACATAGTAATACATTTCCTTTTTTGTAAAAAATATCTTCTTTTAATATTCTTATACTTCAAAGTCTGATAAAAGAAATGACATGTTTGATTAAAAGGAGAGAAAAATTGATTTAAGACGGCTCAAGATCAATAGCCGGATTTTCTTGCGTATTCAAAAATATAATTTACATTCTGATTAAAGTATTAATTCATAAGTATTTATTGTTAAGAAGATAAAAATAAATCAAATGCTATTAAATCAATTATTGTTATTCTAACATTGAAAATACGAATGTAATCGCACACTTGTCATGAAAGGGAAATTAAATTATCACTTATTGAAGCAAATATGAAATCATTTTAAGACGATCGGTAGAAAATAATTTGTCAAATTGAGAAAAATGAATTAAACCCTATGTTTACATTGCGTTTTGTAATCAAGCTTTCCGAGATTTTCAAATGTTAGATATTTTTCATGCCAAAAAGACATTTAAAAGCTAAAATAAAATGCTGTTAGAAAATCAGCAAATAGTTTGAGTTTTATCGAAAGTATGATTATTTAATAAACAAATGTGGGGAAAAAATTAAATTACCATTTACTTTAGCCAATCTATTTCTTTATAATTAACTCTGTTTCTAATAAGGTATAGGCACCGGTAAGCACATCATCTATATACATATCTCTTAATACAACTGAAGCTTCTAATGGAAAATTCTCTGATTCATCTAAAGCTAATTGTTTTAGCGTTCGAGTTGCCAAGTACGGCGAGCTCGTTGTTCCATAGGTGACAGTTGTCAACTCAAAAAGTTTTTATTGGCTCGTTAATTTTTTCTTTCCAAAAATGCGCTGATCTGGATGAATCTAAACATTCTTTTTTTCTTCACATCTGGAATGAACGCAAAAATGTGCTTTCTGAAGAGCACCATAATAGGAAAAATATCGTCTTAAGCAATCCTCCTCTGTACTGTAGTTTTAAAGAATGTCCGTTGGTAGTTAGACTAGAAGCACTAAAAAGGACTCTTAATTTACTAGTACTTTTACCGGACGATACACACCGAAATCATGTATGAAGTATATACCACATTCATTAAGATCATTAACTTCTCTCATGTGACCTAATTCTTTACATTCTCTTAAAAAGTCTCATTGCAGTTTTAAATAGTCAGGCTCTTGCTTATAAACATATTCTACAAAGAGTTCAATTTCTTAAGACCAATATCTCTTGACTGGCCTAAGCAAATAGGATTCTTTTTAAATGGCATAGAAACTGTATATTTTTCGATATTCTCTCTATAACGAGAATTTTTTTTTTAAATGTTCCTCACAAATTATTCTCTTTATTTTTTACTGTCTCTGTACCTATACTATCTTTAATCAATCTGCAATGGGGCTTACTTTGATAAGAAACCGGTATACTCCCGCTCACAATAAAGCCAAACATTGTATTTTGAAGAATTAATTTTATATTCAAAAGCTTTATTTGTCCCGGTATAAGGATTTCATAAGAAAATTCTGCTGCAATAGATGAATATTGCCCAGATAATTAAAATTTTCACCAGCCAATTTTTCCCTTCTTAAATTATCTAAACAAGCAATAAATGATTGAGAAGAAATCACATCTGCAATTCACGGCACCATAAGAAAATTTGTATTTGTCTCGTAATTCTCTTCTCTATTTGTGATCGTTGCATTTACCCACGATTTAATCATTAACTCCGAGTTATTCAATCCGAAAGCTAAAATGTTTATTTTTTTCTTTGTAATTTAAGTCTATTCACACACTATTTCGAAATAAAATTACTCATTGAACCACCATCGAGAACTCTCGTTTCGTGCACAATTTCCGAAAGCATCTCAGGAAACAGTAAACAACTTGTCCATTGCAGTAAATAAAATGTCCCCTACTTTCAAACATGCCTTTACTGTCGTAAAATTCACTCCTCCATTATTTATTGTTTTGAAACGGGAGGAAATTCACCATTTGAAGGGGCAACGAACTCTTTCCGTTCTCTCGGAAGGTTCTCTAGCTGCGACAAAATTTTGATTTTGAGAAAAACACGACGAAAAATGATGTTTCTTGAGGATTTTGATCGACAAAGGATTTTTGATTTGCAAAGCATAACTTTATTGAAAGACAAGCAATTAAAACAAGGGGAATTATTTTTAACTAATTCTATTCTTTACAGGTAATTGGTTATATTTGTGGACAATTACTTTGTGACATTGGGCTATTCGCGGTTTCTCTTCACTAACCTTGGGGACTTTCAATTGAGATTGATTGCTTTCACTAAACAACCTTTGCCCAACCAAAAATGAAACGTGATGCATAAAGTAGTATGTAAAGCAGTTAGGAATGAAGTGAAGTGTTAGGAATTATATAAACTCCGTCGGAAGGAGTAGAGTATCTGAAGGAGGATCAGAGAGGCGTTGTAGATGAGATGAGATGAGATGAGGTGAAGCCGAAGTTCTAGATAAGAGAAAGGAGGAATTAAAAACTATTATTGAAGGTTCGAGTAAGGATTACTCGAGAAAGATTTGGTCTAATGTTTTCAGCAGTTGTTCCAGAATCTGAGTTGCAGTCGATGAAAGATTATTGGTAAGAGTCTGTTAGCTTATTATTGGTGGGTTGAACTAAGATATTAGAAAGCTTAACCTGGAGAGCGTAGTTATTGGTGTCATAGTAAATATATACTAATAAATTGTGAAAGTTGTTTTGGTGGTTCTGTAATTATTTGTGTCGTAGTATTTAATATTTGAATTTAGTGATGGCACAAGAGGACGCCCGGGTCGGAAGGGCGTTACAACTTAAACAGTGGCTTTCAGATTTACACAAGACACATTTTGAATGCTTAACATCCAAAAAAAAATTTCTAGTCATGACTCTATTATTATTATTTTTGCGGTACAAATTAATACTTATTTTATGTTTTGCCACGAGATGAATAAAATAAAATATTTCCTTCTCTCGCCAGGGTTATGGAATCGAACCCCATTAATTTTCTTGATGAATACTTATGCGAAGCGGTCTCTTTAACTAACATACTGAACAATTCATCCGAAACAATTAATTCTTTTAATGATTCAATACTTGAAATGTCTCCCAATTTTTAAATAATATTCCCACTTTGTAAATAATCAACTCATAAATTGTACTTATGATTCACAATTGTGACGCGTTGCTTTTTTAAAATTCTCTAAACATGCTAGGGGAGTAGGCTCAAACTTTTGAAGTATTAAAGACTTTATTTTTTCATAATTGTTGAGATCATCATCTTTAAGATCGATAATAATATTTGCAGTTTTTTCTTACAGTAAATTTAGTAAAATCTCGAACTTATATTTATCTGGAACACTTTTAGCTCCAAATGCACGTTTTAAAGATTTTAAAAAAAACCAACCTTCTGGTTTTACTGAGAATTCTTACTGTAAGTGTTATACTGTAAGTGTTAACTAAAGAATTTAAAGATAAAGAAACTTGACTGCTGATTTCTGGACCAGTGTCCGTATCTTTCGCCCGTATTATGGCTATTTCGATATCCACTTTTGCTTTCTCATATATTTTTATTAACTCTTCCACTGTTTGAATTGATCGCATCACTATTAAGAATACGCGAATTTGAATTTTATTTCTGAAAACTTCTACTTAATTATGGAACTTCCTATTATTTTTAATTTAATACAATAGCTATTTTGTGGCAATTCCTTTCTTTTAAGAGAAAGGTGCGTCGTAAATTAAACTCTAACCTTTAATTTTAGCAGTAGTTTTTTCATCCAAATATAAATTGAGCTGAATAAAAGGTAAACTTTTTTTCGTCGAAAAGAATTCAAGCATCATATAACTATTAAACGTATAATTTTTTCAGAAAAAAAAATGTTAATATCTTTCATCTTTTACAGAATTTGCACGATGTAATTTTTTTTTTTTTTTTCCCAGATTTTCGTCCTCACAAAACAAATATTTTGAGCTTAACTTTTGGCATCTAGATTCCACCAACGCAGGAAATTTAGTGTTAACCAATAGTATCATGATACATATAATCACTTAAATTAATTGTCTCATATGCTCCGGTATTGCATTCCCTTTTATCAACACATAAATTTAAAAACCCTGAAAGTTCTTTCCAAAATAAAAAAAACTCATTAACTCAAAATTTTTCATGTCGTGTATCATAATAATTTTTACTGAAAGAAAAAAAAGAGTTTTTAAATTCAATATATCAATTATATTATCCTACACCCATCCCTTACGAAAATTTGTTCTTTTTTTAAATAATACTTCCTCATCAGATATATAACTATCTAATGATTTCACCTCATAAAAATGTAATTTAATGTCCTCAATATGTAAAACCACTTGACTATAACCATGTACATAACTAATTTGGGGTGTAAAAGATCTGGCTGGTTTCCTAAACAAGCTATTTGCATTACATAATACTGATTGCTCTACTTTTAAATACTTCTTTGTTTCTTTCTTGACAGTTAAAGAAGGATACCCTGAAGCTTTCTTCTTCCAATTTTTTAACTTTACTGGTACATTTAAATATATACTGCTAGTTTAAATGCTGATTGGGAGATAACCGAATTATTTTCTAGTTTCATTTCCCTTTTTCTTTTTGCAACTGATTCACATATTGCAAGCATAGTTTTTAACTTGCTATTTAAATATGATAACAGCATAACTCTGACAAATTTATTTTGCAATAAGCAACTTAATTTGACAAGTAAAATATTAGTTTCGTGGATCTCTCATTCTTCTCGGAATGTTTCTTTATTTGCAGAATCAATGCAATTTTCTACACAAGCCACGGATGGAACTGAATCATGGTCATATTTTTTATCTGCAACAATTCCATCTCTTAAAACATCATCAAAATACGGAAATTGTTGAACACATAATGAGTTAACTTTTTGAATATGTTTATACAGTAGTTGATTATCTAAGCATACATAAGTATACAAATGCATTTATAGAGATAAATATGATTTTTTTATATACCTACAGAAGCATTTATCATGGTCTGAACATCCTTCTACAATTTTTTTAACTTCCTAAAACACATCTCCATTAGTTTGTGTTTATACTAGCCTTCACATAAACATCTACATCAGGAATTTCTAATCCAGTATTGTGCCATTTATATGTTGAAGGATAAACATTTGGGTGTATACGAATTATTATTCTATATTGGTGTGCAAAATATGTATCATTTTCTATTTTTAATACAGTATCAATTCCATTGTCTATTCGACAAATGAATTTGCGCTTATGAAACGACTTTCAATACATATTGGTATATGCATGCAGAAAATGATGATATAACATTCTCCATAATTCCACTTTACCTTACTGATGATCATCGAAATATTCAATGATAGCAGGTTCCTTGTCAGAAAATGCAACTTTAAAAGTATCCATACTATTTTTCAATTTTATTGCATTCGTTTCCTCTAAAAGAACTGCCAAAAAAGCCTAAATTTATTCCTCGTTTCTAAACTAGAAACTAGATTAGTTAACTGTTTTTTTAAAGCACGATGAAGATGCCATTTGCAAAGCAGGTGTTTAACCTCATCTCCAAACACTTGTTTAAAAGCGGGACCTGTTGTTTTATCATCAGTTATGATGCAATTACGATTTTAGTTGGGAACTCTTTCTTTTATCTGTCAAATAAACAATACATAATTTCCATATCTAATTTATTTGTGATGAAATGTGCAATTAGATGGCCTATTCCATATTCATCAGGTATGATTACATTCATTAAATAGAAATCATACTCATTGTTTTTGTGAGTTGAGTCAATACATAATATTTTATTACAGCTTTTTACCATCATTTCTTTCTGTTCAACTGTTTGTAAGCCAATTACTAATGAATTATTTGGCAATTTTTTTAAGCTTTTAGAACCTGAAACTATATCTTGTCCTAGAGGTTTATATAAAAAAATACAATTATAAGTTTCATTAAGCAATTTATTATTAATAATTTCAAACCAGCATCTTTTTTATGGAGCAGTAAAAGTAATTTCAAAGAATTCACGTAATATGATAGGCCAGGGATGGCGAACCTTTATGTATCAACGTGCCCTTTTTTCTAAAAAAATGTTTAATGAGGTCATAGACGTGCCTGAAATAATTTTGACTTTGTGATTATTGGGAAAATAATAATACGTAATACTATCAATTCAAAACTATTTACTTCAGAGAAGTACATTTTGTAATTTCTCAGTTATGCGTGTAATTCAAATGAGAGCAACATTAGTGTGACTTCTGTTGCTGCAGATTAGATGACAAATAATTTATATTTGGGTTGTAAGATGTTACTTTTATCAAAATGCATGCTTAACTGGAATCATCTGTCAAACGGTTTCTAAGCGAGTCTTTAATGTTATTCATCTCTGAAAATAATACTTGCAGGCATAGCTAGATAAAAAATATGGTTAAAATAACAAGAGTCAGCTTCTTCAGACAGTTAAACATGTCTGGCAACGAATTCTATGTTTTTAAAATTTTGTTATTCTCACTTCTATATTATATTCACATTGCTTTCAATCTTTCTGTTTCAATTAATTCCAACTCTTTCCTTGTTTCAATAAATTTTTGAATCCATACTGAACAAGACTCGAAATCAATCAGCTGTATTTCAAATTCTTCAATTTCCAACCAATCGAATTGGGACAAGTTTAGTTTATCAAATGAAGTCACATCAGGTTACATAATAAACTTGAGTGTTTTCGATAATTCTTGGAACTAAGAAAATTTCGCTGAAAATTCATTGATTGAAGAATCAATTACTGAGATAAATTCGTAAGTGACTGTTTCTTCGCCTGGTTTCTCATGTATATATAAATCATTGTTATTATTTTTTTTTCAAGTTTGGAAAATACTTGTAGTTTCTTGTAATAATATCGTTCCTGTGTGTGTGTGTGTGTGTGAAAACATACAGTTTAGCTTCAAAAGCACGAATGTGATCTATCATGACGATAATTGTTTTATACGTACCTTGAAGCTTCACGTTCAATTCGTTGAAACGTTGGCATATGTCTGTAACAAGCATCGACTTTGAAAGCCACATAACATCCAATAACTGTGGGTATTGTTAATTTTTTTTCTCATTTTGCAGAAATAGTCTGATTTTTTCTAATCAATCAACAAATCTTTGAAGTACGCTCCCGCGGCACCACCAGCGAACATTATCTTACATCAGTAAGTCATTATACACCTAGGTGACTTTATTTAACAAAGCATCACACTTTCACTTATTTAAAGCGAAATGAGATTGACTATTTTTGTGACTACCATAATTACATTATCAAAATATGTTAAATCACTCTTAGCACACAGGGCATGTTGGTGAATGATACAGGGGAATTCAAGAATCGAATGTCCTACATCTGTTTGAAAAAAACTTATGAGACCATTTATAATTTGCCCACCATACTTGGAGCACCATCAGTTTTTACTGAATTTTTTTTTTTTTCAAATCAATTTTTTTCTAAGCACTCAAATTTTTAGCAGCAGTTTAAATATCTGTGTCCTTTGTAGTTGTTAGCAACGATGTTATCGCAATTAATTCTTCTTTAATGAAGTTTCCTACGCAATATCGAGCAAAAACAGCTAAACATACCGATTTAGTGACGCCAGTGCTTTCGTCAAGCATAGCGATATAAAAGGAGCGGAGTTAATGTCAATTCTTTTGTTGATCTGATACATTTCCAACCAGTTTTAAGATTCTTTCTTTTATTGTGTTTCTAGATAGAGAAGTATCTTTGATGCACTGAATTATCTTTATCATCGAAATCATCAAAAAGTGAGCATGCATGCAAACCAGGATTTCTTCTAAAACTCCCCCTCTTGAAAATATTTACTATGCTGAGCAATGACATTTGTTGCCGAGTAACTTGCCGCGCTCGTATGATAATTTTGCCAGCATATTTAATCATAGACGTCGACTGTTTATTTCTGTCTTTCATTGCACTTGCAATTAATTCCTTTTGTTCTGGTTTGCTTTTTTGACTAACGAATTTGTGATTTGTTTCGAAATGCCGTTTTACAGACAATCTTCGAACTGTTCAAGAACATAAAACATACTCAACTTTGTCATCTTTGCTAATTAAGCCATATTTTTCAGTCCACCAAGTTTGAAATTCTCTGATACATTTACTATCTTGCACTTTTTTTTTTTTTTTTTTTTTTGCTGAATTAGCCATATTAAATAACAGTCAAAAGTCGTAACAGTTAACAGTTAAAATCCCACACCCGAACACTGCAAAGCGTTGAATCATTCGCGTTCTTTCGTAATATGCTTCATAATGAACTTTGTGATTGGTGGTGTGCCCAAAATATTGTGTCGCGTGCCATCAATGGCACGCGTGCCATTGGTTCGCCATCCCTGTGATAGGCTTTTTTGTTTGTCAAAAAGGATTCTTTAACAAAATAGTAATCTCGATCATTCCTCATTTCTCTGTTACCACGAGCACATTCCAGTACTTTAGATTTCTCGATACCCATTCGAAGGTTAGCTTTAATAAATTCCCAACAAGTCTTTTTAATTGGTTAAATTTTATGTTTTGAGGCTTTTAATTCATGATTATGCTTTGAAAAGGACTTAAAAATAATATTTTATCTGTCTGAAAAACAATGAATTGAGCAGGACATTCAGTCGGTGGTATTAAGCCTTTGACATACCTTCGACTAGTTTTCCTATTATATGGCTTTGATATAATGGACTTAAAACACTGATAACTGTAATATGAATAAACATTTGTTTCGGTTGTTTTATCACCAGTAAGTTTTTTTAAAAGAAGAAAAAGTTCTAGCACTCTCATTTTCTAGTCGTGATTGAAAACTTAACTTATCTTCAAAATTTATTTCATTCGTTGTCATATTTATTCCATAAACTTCTTTTCCATGAGTTAACAACTGTGTCAAGTACCTAAATTTACAATTACATTCAGGATTTGGACAAGAATAAGGCTAAGTTGAATTTGAGCATCGTTCAATATGTTTCTGTAATTTTGATAAATATGAAGAACTTTTTAGATAAATACTACATTCTAATACTGCTATTTTCCCTACTTGACTGATTCCTTTTTTGTCATTCTTATTTTCAATAGCGGTATATATATCCATTCGCAGATTTTACGGTGATTAGAAAAGATTGTAAAGTAAAATATGTATTTTTCTACACAATATGCAGCATTTTGAATATTTATAATGAACAAGAGCACCTTCAATGTGACTTTGTCTTTTATAAATACTATTGTCACATTTATTCAACGTTTCATGTACGTTATCACAATCAAAACCTTCTTCCTCGTTTAAAATGATATTCCTTTCAGCTATATAAATATTAAAACATTTATTCTCGACTTTTGATGATTGGGACACGTATGATATTAAAGATTCACTTACCTTATATTTTTGTAATTGGTCTACTTCGTTCGTCAATTTTGATCCCTGGGAGAAAAAAAAATCAATAATCTAGCAAATATGTTAAAAAAACCCGGAAATTAAAAAAGCAGAAAATTAAAACACACATGAAATCAATCAACAATAAAGAACAGTGAAATAAAAATAATACAACATTACGATTTCAAGAAAATCAGTATCAAAACTAGCAACCACGTATAAATACAACCTCACTGCACGAAATCTCTTATGAATGTAATACAGCTTGGCTCAATAACAAGCTGTACGGTTAACTTGGCGATCTACAAAAAGAGGCCAGAAATAATGTACCAGCAACTATTGTATCGTTGCCACTCAAAAAAGTAAGCATTACACGTCCTGATTCGTTCCTAAAACCTGCAAATATTTTAAATTTACACTACTTCAAAAAATACCAAAGGTAGGCGAAACTTGATTGCATAACACATGGATCAATAAGTTCCGAGACTAACCCAGAGATGGCGCTCGTAGTAAACCAGTAACCAGGTCTTTCTAGAGTACGAACCTTTGCTTGAAACGTGTCAAAATTTTAAGTCGATCGGATCAGAAACAGCTGAGTTATCGAGGTTGGAGTAAAGTCGTTTTGTAGTTTGTTTAAAAAATGGAAAAAACCGAGTTTCGTGTTCTGATAAAACATTGTTTTTTAATGGGTAAAAACACCGTGCAAGCGAAACAATGGATTGAAAAATGTTACCCGGACTCTTGTCCATCCAAAGCAACGATTTGTCGGTGGTTTGCCGAGTTTAAACGTGGTCGTACCGACACAAATGACGCTCGGGTAGACCTGTGGAAGCCGTTACACCGGAAAATGTGAGTGAAGTGACAAAAATTATAATGAAAGATCGTAAAGTGAAGTCCCGTGAGATTGCTGAGATGACACAGATATCATATGGAAGTGTATTTACTATCCTTCATGAAAAATTGAGCATGAAAAAGGTTTTTTCCAAGTGGGTGCCGCGATTGCTTTCGATGGAGCAACGATTCGATGATTCAGAAAGCTATTTATCGCTATTTACTCGCAACAAAAAAGATTTCTTGCGTCGTTACGTGACCATGGACGAAACATGAATACATCACTACACTCCAGGGTCGAAGCGGCAGTCATCTGAGTGGCGCACAGCTGGCGAAAGTCGTCCGAAGTGTCGGAAAACGCAGCAGTCAGCTGGCAAAGTCATGGCGTCAGTTTTTTGGGATACGCATGGCGTGATTTTCATTGACTACCTCGAAAAAGGTAAATCGATCAACAGTGATTATTATATTGACTTGCTGGTGCGTTTGAAGGAGGAAATCGTAAAAAAAAACACGACCGCACAGTCTCGGGACTTATTGATCCATGTGTTACATGGCTGCATCATTAAAAAAATGACCGTAGTTTAAATATTCCTATATACTTTTTTTAAATTCACTCAATTCAATTAAGATCTTTATGAATTAAGAAGAAGGTTTCATGTCACAAGAACCAGATGTGACTATGCTTAGTCAGACAAGATGTAACCATGGTCTAGAAGCATGAAAAAATAAAGAGAGTTGGGGGGGGGAGAAAATTCTCTCGTACGACAGTTCGAAAAGAGAAAAGGATAGCTAGGGTATCCCGGGGCTGCGTCCCCCGTGTTTAAAATACACAGTTAATCCCATGGGAAAGATAAAGATCACTAGGATACCTCACGGGCATGATGTTCTCACTTAGGGAAAAAAAAGCGATCTCCTGAGGGCTACTAAAATCCACAAATGAAGTGTGTGATGATTAATGGCGCAAGAGCCAAATGTGACTATACCGTTCCAAACAAATTTCAAAATACTGGAAAATAGGTAAGAATTGGTTACAAGATGAAGATTCGAAAATAGAGAAGAATCGTCAAGGTATCCTTGTGTGTCGCGTCACCAGTATTTGCCAAATACAGTAAACCCACAAGGGAAAAAAAAATTAGGATGCCTCGAGGTTATTAAGAATGTTCTTAACTAAAGAAGGCAACAACACTCCTTAAATGAAACACCAATTTCTTAAACCTATCATTATTGTCATTGAATCATTAGTTCTCGAACAGTCATGCTCAAGTCGAGGCGTGGATTCTGCCAGTTACTTACAACGTTTGGAGTGAGTAATAAATTGACTATTAACTTCGCCCTCCGAAGCAACACAAGGGCTGTTGGCGAAGGTCCCAGTAATTTTGAGCCTCGGTCGAGTGACGAAACCTGAGCTAGTACCCCTCTCTCCAAACTTTCACACCATGCCAAGGTATGACTTGGGGCAGAGCCAGATTTAACGTGCCCCGTACACAGCAGATCTAAAGTGGCATCCGGACTAGACGAAACAACGCTGGGTAAGAGTTCGTAACCATTACCACTAAGCAATTTGGAGTAACAAAGGCTGCTGCACATTCCTTACTACTGTACCACCAAAAATCATTGGTATGGAAGAATGGAGAATTAAATATCATGTCTTTAGAAAAGTATTCTCACACATTCATTTGAAAACTCGGTTTTGTTAATGAACTGTTCGAAAATATTAACTTTTTTAAGGAAATTGACTTTTATACACACAACTGAAAATGATAGATATAGCCGCGGTCATTTTTAAAACATTTTTCTGAATTTCACTTGGTCTGTGTGTGTCATCAAATTTTCGATCGTTAATTTAACCAACTTCCCATTAAGCTAGAGCTCTGGAACTTAGGGAATCGTTCTTATTCGCCTAACAACGCAATATTTAGACATTTGTGACAAGTTAAAACTAATATTTCAATAATTTTTTTTAGTAAAGTAATTTGTGTAGTATCCTGGCGCCATCTATGGAAGATATATTGAATTTCGCACAGAGAGTGATCTTAAAGACGAGAGAGATATGAGGTTTTTTACAAAGTTTTAACTAATATATAAATAATTTTTTTAATAAACTTTGCCAAAATATAAAAACGTTGTTTTTAAAAACGTTGGTTTTTTTTTATTGTACCTTTTCATACAGTTTTCAGTTCTCATTTACTGTTAAGTCTTTCTTATGTGTGATGTTATCCTTCCATGATTTTAGATGCAGTACGGCTTGATCTTTGGTAGCAGTTGATGATGAAACTCTGTAATCTTGAATTTCTTTTCATTACACTTTGTAAATGTTTTGAGTTAGCTGCTTAATGGAGCATAGATTGGCCCTTTTCATTTACAGATATACATTTACATAAATGCTCAATGAACACGAATTAGCTTTGAAAGCAAATACTTAACGTAGAAGCTAAAGTATTCAGATACTTTCATGCATTTCGATGTGAATAAACTGTCATTAGTCTATCATCTGAATATCGCAATGTAATCATCTTTTTCAAATATACTATTACTCTAAGAATTTTATTGATTCATATTGAATGCATTTCAACTGTATATTTTCCACTAAATTATTTGTTTTAAAAGCAAAAGAAAAATATTCGTATTAGTCTAAATACAAATTTATTGTCCATGTTATTTATCGTACACACAGAGACTCAAAAAGTAACTTTGTGCAGTATGACTAACTTCTCAATCTTGAAATGCTGAGGATTCATTCTTCAGGAGTCTTTCTACGAACAGAACGAAATTCTATCAAAATGTCAGGATTTTCTTTTAATGGCGTTTGATTTTAGAAGGAATTTGTGGGCGGTAGTTGTAGAAACTGCCTGATAAAAAAAAATTAAAAATATTTTTTTTTAAATTTCTACCGTATGATTTATATTTGCTTATTATCCTTAATATTTTGATAAATAGTCGATCAAATTATATGAATATTGTTACTCAACTTTTGAATTAAAGCATTTTTGCACCACATACCCTTAGAAGCCAGTCGTTATACAAATATCTGTATTTCAAAAAATTACAATACATGGATCGTGATTTTTCCCAGGCCTCTTCTCATACTTCGTTGCTTACCCATTGCGAGTTCTGCCGTACACCTGAGAGATAGATAGCGAGGAATACCAGCTTCGTTCCTTTGAGAGTCACGGTATCCCCAATTTAATAATTTCGTACTCTGATAAGCAGCTGTGAATTTTCGGGGAGCAAGATCTCTTTTAATAGTCTTCTCTTTTTCCTTTAATTATTAATTATGGAATTTCCTAAATTTTGTCTAAAACTTAAAAAATACAATGAGGAGGTATACCGGTTTTTAGCGAAGGAACTCCGTAAGTTTACACACCTTCGACTTGTATCATGACTGTAAAATAAGATTGAAATAATTTGTCGAATTTCTGGAACCATTTCTCGAGAATTTAATTAAAAAAGAATGACTTTCTTAAACTTCTATTTTTCTCTGAAGATTAACGGAAAATATAATAATAGTTATGAAAAAAATAAATGAACAGGAAGTCTCTTGGCAAATCTACACTCCATATCAAAAAGTAATTTATTACACTTCAAAAATAAGTCAAAATTTAACCAAAATATTTAGAAACTCTGATGAGTAACAATAAATGAACGAAATTTTTGTGTATCTTGAGGGGTAATAAGAATATAATAAATTTAGGGAATAAAATCTTAATGATACTTGCGTTCTACACATTTTCTTCGATGAAAACACAATCTTATTTGGTGATATTAACTTTAATTTCAGTTTTAATAAATTAAAACACACCTTATACCTTACCTTAAAATACCTTAGCTATTCATAATAGGGCAAACTGTCAATAATTAATAGTTACTAATCTAAGATTTTGTATTACTGTTCGTTGTACAACTTAACTTTCAGTCCAAATTACAATGTGATCTTCTTTTATCCAATGATTTCATATAAATGCTTATTAGTTAAATCCAGATTGTTTTCATATCAGATTATATCGCTGAAAAATATCTTGTAGGAATATCTATTATAGAGTTATAACATCGTTGAAGTGGTATACGGATAGTATTTAAAAAAATGTACCTATCTCTCTTGATTTCAAAATTTTTAGAACAGATTATTATCGAGAGGATTTTCTTTTGAGATTGAAGTCCTTTTTGGTATTAAGAGATTTTTTTATTGGAAATACACAGCATTTTGTTGAACCGGTAATAATTACAATACTCTAGATAATTAGAGAAAAAATAAGATTAAAATATAAAATTTGTAATATAAGGGCATTTAAAAATAGCAAAAGATAAATATCCACAACAAGTTAAAAAAAATATGAATGCATCTTCTACCCAAGAGTAAAAAGGATGAGAAAAAAAAATACAACAGTACAAAGAGAAATGATAATTAAAATATTTTCAATGATTTTTTTATAATTAGATTAACGTTAGATCCAGATACAAGCCATCGATATTATCCATCGATTTGCTGATTTCGAAATACAATTAGATAACAATAACCTAAGTTGGTACATAAGATTCAAATGTCTAATGTGATATGGGTTTATATAAGGTTAAAATGTTTATAAAGTAATTATATTTATATATGGAATGAGGTAATTACTGAATTTAATTATGTACAGTTATTCACTTTAAATATTCAGTTAAAAACATTAAAAATAAAAATAGGGATAAACAGGGCCGATCACCCTTTGCTTTTATTTTATAAACTTACACACATGACGTTCAGCGTCAATCAATCGTTATGTTCTCCCACACGTGGCGATTCCACTCTCTTCACTAAGCTACTTTCTGCAACGTTTTTCACGTGGTGTGGGCTGCGCTAGTGGTTAACCAGTTCAAATTTATGGTTGTAACGAGAACGCCTTTTTTTATTGAGACTGTTTATTCATTTCTATTAGAGAGATTCAACATACGTTATTAAAATGAACAATGCAAGTGGCGTAGCTCCGCCGCCTTGATTACAATAGAAGAGAGCTAATTGTCCCGTGCCTTAGAACTCCTCTGTGGGGATTTCTGCAGATCACGTTGTATAAAATGAAGGGATTCTGAGGGATTTTGATGACGTCTATCAGTCTAGTAAGAATTATTTCCGATGTATTTATGATTTCGGGAAAGTGGATTCAACAGACTTTATGAGCACGTGATCGCATAAATTAATTGATAGTTTGGAATTTTTTCAGCAAATAAGCACGAACTCTTTACTAATGGATTATAGAATGGAAAAAAATTGAAAAATTAAATTGTTGTTATATATGTGACATCATTTAAAATTTCCCACTTATACAAGACACTGGAATGCGTAAGGCCTTTGCACACCTGACCTGACCGGAGTATCAAAGAAAAAAAAATTAAATTTTAATTTTGGATGAAGAGTTATACCCAAAAATATATACCTAAAAAGAGCGATACCCAAAAAAAATTTCGTACCTAAAAATTCCTCCACTTCTACAAAACTCATAAGCAGTTTCAACGAAGTGATCGAAATATTAAATATTTTCAAAAGGGCAAATAAAATTTTGTGTTGTGTGTGGTATTGTGCTTAAGTTTAATATCAATATGTTCAGTAGCAATTTTGCTAACATGAATTCTTGATCCTATAGAAAATACATAAATAACGATGATGTGTGGGTGGTATTTGGTAAATCAAACGACATAAATTTTCAAACAAATATTGATTTAACTTCTACGTAACTGCCACCGATGACAAGACTCTGACACAGTCTCCGAGACATTATTTACATATTTTTCTACATGCATCTCAGAGTTGAGAAATGAACATGCACAAAATGAAGTTTGATGTCCTTCAACTCGGTTCAGAACTGTCAACAAGCATGGAAATGCAACTTCTGAATTTTCTTTTCAAATATTATCTATAAGATCTAAAAGCATATTTGCATTCCATATTACACATCACAACATTAAAATATTTGTATTCTCTTACTGTTTTAGCGCACGACAATTTCTTAACCAAATCCTTGTACTATATCAGAGCTAAGATTAAGCAACTGCCTTATTTATTTATCTAAATATTATTATATATCATTTATAAGAAATTATTTATTCCTTAAAATACCGTATATGATAAAGAGCCTAAACCTGACATTCATTCACTATAATACGAAATATCCCTTAAAACTTGAATAGTATCATTAATAGTTAAACATTTCATTATAAAACACATTGTTGATATTCATTTAAAAATGTATAATACTTCTCATTGTTAAATATTCATTTAAAAACAACAATATAATATTCTTTCTCAACAAATATAATATTTTTTCTATATATGTCAACGCACCCCATAATATTCATTTCAAAACTATTTGGTATTGATTCGAATTAATATATATTATTTTTATTGATGTCAATGGAGCACAAATTGAGCATATTCTGTAATTAAATAAATTTTACCGTTTCTAACATATTTTTTGTCCTTCTTTGGGCACCTCATTTCCTCCTAGTGGTCAAAATTTGAACTATTTTTTTTATCGTAGAAACCTTTTTCCCATGGTCCATGTAGCATATATTCCAAGTTTCATCAAAATCCGATAAGCAGAACGGGTTCTACAAGCCTCTGAATAGTGTAACTTTAATTATAACCACCTGGTATATATATATATATATAGAGAGAGAGAGAGAGAGAGAGACAGATAGACAAATAGAAAGAGATATATAAATTAGTAATAGTTTATATACATACACTAGCTGATACCCGCCCGCTTCGCTGGGCAGACGATAATATTATATTTTGGAACCTATACGTAATATATTAAGAAATTTTTCAATTTAATTATAATCTGAATTTAAAAATTTTAGAAATCGATTATCTGTAATAATGGTTATCCACGATTTTCAAACATATGAGAAAAGTATTTAAGTGTTAATAGTTCATCAATGAAAATGTAATTTAGTCCGTAAATCTGTCGTTGAACAGAATTCCGCATCACCGATGAGGTACTGTGTAGTGCGATGTGTTCCCTTTATTCTACATGGCGGGTCCCCAGTGGGCCAAAACCATGTAAAAATTGCCAACATAAAAATAAAAATACATTTATATATATATATATATATATATATATAAATATATATATATATATATATTTATTTATTTATTTTTTAAACCTGTTGAAACAATTTTTTTTGTGTATTACATTTCTATTGTCTTTATTTTGAATGCATGGCAATTTTTGAGGGTGACAACTACATTTTTATTTTTCATCATATCAATTTATTTATCTTAATTATTACATTCATTATTATTTTATCTTATTCTAATTTTAGAAATAGTTAAACATTAGAAAAATATGAAATAATATGCCTACATTTCCAAAACATCTCTGTAGACAACATTCTTCGTTCGTTTTTCTGGTTGAAGGTTGATTAGATTTTCACGTGAACTAACTCTTGAACATGCCATATAAAATTGACCATGTGAAAAACAGACACTTTGTAAATCTACACCAGCTAATTTAAAACTCTGCCCTTGTGCATCATTGATAGTCATCGTAAACAAAGTCTAACTGGAAACTGCAAACGCTTAAAATCAGAATGATAATCTGATGGAATTAATGGTATTCTTGGAATGAATATATTTTCACCCTCATACTTTCCTGTAAAAATAGTCGCTTCTATAACGTTTTTTTTTTAGAGTTTTCACTTTGAGTCTGGTGCTGTTACATAATTTAGGAGGATTTAAATTACGCAACAACATTATTGACGTACCAATCTTTAGGTAGCCTAGTGGGCAAGGTTTCGGATTCGTGGCCGGCGATTTTCGTTCAGTCGCGGGTTCGATCCTTGGCCGCCAAAGACCCACTGTGTAGCCGGGGTGGATGCACGTTAAATCTGTCGAGGCCCAAAGTCCTCCCGTTGGTGTGGTGTGGATGTAAGGAGGGGGGTGGGTGCCAGCTCAGTTGTCGTCCTCGTCACTTGACCGTGGTTCAAAATAATTATAGAAAGAAAATGTTCTGAAAGCTGATCCTTATGGTTAAGATCCTTATTCTCAACTATTCAAAGGTTCAGGGTAGGATCTAATAGCAGGAATTTGGACTTGATCACCGCTGCAGCACATTCCTGGAGGTTCTTCTATCAAATTTAAAGCATGGCACCACAAACAGAACAAACGTTTTCCGATACTGGCGATTTTATCATTTGAATAGTCAATATCTGTTATATATATTTAAAACCAAAGCCTTAGAAGTCCAAGGAACTAATTTAACTTTTGATCTTTTTTCATTGCATTTAATTACAGCTGCCTGATTCACAGGGGAGTTATTAGAAAAGTATTTTCGTACTGCTGCTCTATGTATTTCAGGATGGCTTTAAATATATTTTGAAGCAGCCTCTCTATGTATTTCAAGATGACTTTGAGTATACTTCCAGAAGCGTGTCTTACTTGTTCATATCTAATTGAATTTGTGAATATTTTTCCTCTTTTTTTTACCTTTATTTAATTGAAGAGATATTATATTATTAATATTCGATTCACTTGAACTTGATAAATTAATGTTAGATATTGATTGAGTCTTTGAAAGTAGCATAGATACATTTTCTTGAGGCTGAAACACTAAAGATGACACATTTTCTTCATTTTGTTTCACATTATCATCACCAAGATTAACTTTATTTTTATTTGTTAATCCAACTATTTCAATATAAACATCAAAATGTCCACTATTATAGTTTCCCGTAAAACGTAATCTTTTTTTTTTCTCTGAATTGTTTCACCAACAGAAGCTATAAGGCAGACGCCTTGATACACATCGAACTGATAGGGAAATAGCTCTGCCACCGTCTTAATTTCGCAAATAGATCCATAAGTGTTTGGTTTACACCTTTCGGTATTATATAAATCGTTAGTATTATAAGGAGCGCCAGATAGTATTTGAGTGTAGCATTTAAACCGATATCAGTTGTCAAACATGTGAGAAACGATAATATTTTTCATTTTATATGCCATCGATATGTCACCGAACACCAACAAAGACAGAGACGAAAATAAACATGCTCCGTCGCCAAGAATTTTAAGAACTTTGAAAGGAGTAGGTATTCCATCTATCCAAATATATTCAACATCCATTATTAAAAACTATAACTGAAAAGTAAATATGAAAAATCAATTTGTATTAACCTACAATGAAATACTTTTCAAGTTAAAAAATATAATTAATTTTTTAAAATCAAATTATTTAAAAATTCAACAAAAAATACTTACAAAAAGATAAAGTATAATAAAATTTTTTAGCAAAAAGTCACCGTAGAGTAAGAGTTATCCCTACGCTAGCAGCATATCTAAAACCGCATTTGAATAGACAGAATAGCTCTTAAAAAATCATATCATTAAAAATAATTCTGTATTCTGTAAACGATAAGATATCCAGCCATTTTAAAAAAACAAAAACATTTATTTCTTAGAAACCAAAAACTAAAAATTGCCAAAATACAAAAACAAAACTTTTGCATAATGTTTACATTAGGTTACAGTTAATGCGTACATCAAAATAAATATTTTGACAGCTACTTATTATTTTATCAATGACATGAATAACATACCATTATTATTCATTTGCTAAAAGCCAACTTCAATATCTTCGTAAGATTGCGTTTAGATTTACAAACGTAATTTATCAATCATTATTAATAATAAAATACTTTTCTCATGAATTTAAAACTTACGTCTAGGTTCCACAACAATAAAAAATTATCGTTTGCTGAGCAAAGCGGGCGGAAGTCAGCTGGGGTTACCATTGTATAGTTTTTTAAAATTCACAATGCAAGGTCATTGGAATGCTTCGACTTGGCGGTGGAAGATATTTGGTGATAAATCCATCCTCCATCAGCGCATCAATATTAAATTATTTGGTATTTTCCATTTCGCACGCGCAAATCTCGCCAATTAAACTTAATTGGTAGCAATACACAGTATACATATAAAAAAATATATTCCGTTTGGCGTCGGTCATATCATTTTTAGCGATAAAGTCGCCAAAAATGACAACCAATGGATAAGAAAAGATTAACGGATGAAAATTACATTTTGGATTAGAATTCCGTAAAATCCGTTCTTAATGAGCGTCTACATCGCAAAATGAGTAACTGTACCAAATTTCAAGTCAATCGCTGGTATAGTTTTAGAGATATCGTGATGAGTCAGTCAGTGGTATTTCGCTTATATATATATAGATTATTCCATTCCAAAGTATGGAATAGTATGATTTACATTATTTTAAATTTTGCTTTCAATTCTGCCGCCATCTCTCTCAGTGTAATATACTAATAAAAAAAATTATAATAACTCCACAATACAACCCTATATATTTTCAGTCTGGCGTCGGTTTGCACTGCTTGTTGGACCTTTCGACTTTAAGCCGCCTGCAATGATGATGAGTGAATAAACAATTTCATTATCTGAAAGTCTACCTGAGTCAAGGTTCACAAAAATAACTTTTAAAAAGGGAAATTGCAGACCATCATGCTAAAAGTGCTACTTCCTATGGGATGGATGTGAATATCCCCTCTCCTATATTACCAATACCAAAAAAGAAAAACTTTTTCTGGACTGGTCAAGTTCTGGAAACCCTGTTCTTCAAAGCAAATCGGATATCAAACATGTTTTCGGGTCAATACTTACCAATTCCTAACCCTAAAGTTAACTTTTTTTTTTGTTATTTTATTCAGTTTTTAATACTATAAACCCTTTTCAATCTTATCTGCACAAGTTTAATATTAAAATTAATCCTAATTGTCCCTGTGGCTCTATTAGGTGGCACCAATATGAATTCCATTATAGGATGGCGAAAGAAAATCTTATAAAGCTTTATTTACAATGCCAAAAATTTGATCATCCTATATGTAATCCTATTAGTCTCTCTATAAACTTATCTCCTGCTACAAAATAGTTTCAGAAACTTTAATAGAACCGAATAAATAAAATACACATTTTTCAGTGATTTTCGAAAAAAAAAATCTGTAATAAACTTCACAATCTTTATTCACACTAATGTAAAATTACTTAAGTATCAGTTTATTTGGCAACATTTTAATTGCGAAATTAAGTTTATTATTTACTTAAGTTTTACTACGTTTTTGTTAAAAAAAAAACATTAAATTTCACTGTCCTGAATTAGAGAGAAAAATAATTAAGTATTAATGGGATTTTGGACAAGTCTATTTTCATCATTTATTTAAATATTTAGGACATTGAAGCTAATTTTTTGTATAATTTTCTTAATGTTTATGAAATTCAGAAAATAATTTAAATAAACTGCACTACGCCACATGAGACATACGTAAGCAAATCAGCTGTATTTAAATTAAAACAAAAGACAAGTGTAAATTCATTATATACAGAAGAACAGCAAACTATTAAGATTTTAAAAAACTGTAAGACAACATTTAAAATACAAAACTCATACATAAAATAGTAAATTCATTAGAGTTTTCTAAAATGATGAAATATCGAGTTATATGTTTAGGTAAGAAGCAAAATTCACAACGAAATCAAAAACTTTGTGGTAAAAGCAGTTCCTTAAAAATAGTAATCATTTCGTTACCATACATAGTAAGCGTATAAAAATTTTGAAAAATAGCAGATATTTTTTATTTTTCATAATTGCTCAAAGCTTAAGTAATATTTTCTTACATCAGAAAATAAATAAAGAAAGCAATATTTAAAATAAACTTAGAACAATATAGCTGATTTTAAAAGAATGTGGTCAAACTCATTGGGTAAAAAAAGGCTGTTAAATTCTTTTCCTACTACTCATATAATATAAAATATTATATGAGTATGAGTACAATACAAATAATTTTGTTTATTATTGCTCATTCACATTAGAGTTTTTTGAAGTATTGAAATGTAGAGTAATTACGTTTACGTTTTTAATTTATATTATATAAAAATTGAAGTCTACCAAACAAATAACTATTTAAAAATTAATGCTTTAATGTATTTAAAAATTACTTCAAAATAAGTGTATTTACGAGTGAAAGTCGTTACTGTGTAGGTTCTGATATTTGATGATAAATATTAACTTTTGCAGCATTTGTTCTCAAATTTATAAAGCATAATTTAACTATATAAAAATAGTACTTTCTTAATAGGTATGAAAGATTAAGAAATTAAAGAGAAAATATCCTATTCACTTTTCTCTCAAACCAAATTATTAAAAAACCTATATTTAAAGAAATATTTCTCGCATTGTTTACCTATTTTTGTATCCCGAATATCGACTGTCAATGAATTTTCGAAACATTTTAAAGAAAATTTTCTCACATTGTTTACTTATTTGACCTGCACTCGCTTATGAAATAGTTAATTTAATGTTCAGTTATTTAAGGAGCTTATTTTCTCATTCCTCAAAATCACGTTCCATTTTAATTCTACAATAAATTAAATGATATTTTCATACGAATAAGATGCACCTGATGCCAAATGAAGTTTTATTTACCAAAATCTCAAGCTAGTCTCGAATCCTAAGGAATGGGAAAATGTTGAAAACATCCAGCTACTTTAGTGATCCCTCATCGCACTCATGATACTCATAAATCGTACGAATTTGCTGTTTTAATTAACGATAATATTTTACAATATTTTCTGGGTTCTTAATGCGAAACGAAGAATTTTTTATTCTTATTTTTTTTCATTTGAATATTGTAGCTGTTGACGAAATTATTGACTTCTCAGAACATTTGCTTATGTTCTAGGTCAAGGATATTAAACTCATACGCAGTTAAGGGCCAATTTCCAACTAAAGTCACGTGGGCCACGCTTTCAAGTGGTGAGAGAGTGATAGTTTACAGAAATACCATTGCGGTTTTCATCATAGTGGTTCGTTGGAAATAATTTATTTGAATACCACTGAAATAACGGAGATGGTGTGTCTGGTCTCAAGCATAAAAGCGCAAAAGATTATGGGAAAGACAGTAGACTAATACTATAATTTTTACAGAGTTCCAGATTCCAACATTTTAATTCCTGACCGTGAAAGGTGAGTTTTCTAAATGTTTTGGATTAATTTGTTCGCTTGACAAATGTATACTGTGTTCTTGTTCTCTATGTGGGAGCGGAATATTTGATATTGGGGACACCAATCAGGGGAGTAAAAGAGTAATGGTGCGAAGGTTTTATTTTATTACATTTCTAATTACTAGCATCTATGAGGGGGAGAAAGTAGAGCGTCGATTCAACCTGACTTGTTATACTTTTTCGCGAAAGTTGTGATTAATTATAAAAAATTATGTTGTTCATGTAGTAATAAGTATGTTATGTAATGTTATGTATTCATTATATAGTTCAAAAATTAAGTAACGGTATTTTTAGTAAAATTTTTGATGGATGTTGTTATGTTGGCTGAGCCTCAAAGAAATCTGTTGCTGCCCACGGGTTGTGAGTTTGACAGGCTACCTCTGGGGTATCTAACGTGAATCCAAACATATATTTTCAACTTAAAATTACCAATTCAAAATGTGTTCAAATTGAAATCGCTTATTAAAAGTGGGTTTCCCCCTTCTTTTCCATAAGTTACAAATTGAACTGGTTTCTTTATCTGTCCCCTCCCCTCTCCTTCCGTGGCAGCGGTATCCTTGTAGTCATGAATGCAGATTCGCGGCCGGCGTCGAGTCATAGGTTTGAGTCCTGGTGTCATTAAAGACTGCTATGTAAAGTACTTTCTGTCTGACATTTTGCATTTATTGTATTCTGCCATGTGTAACTGAAAACATTTTTATATAACATTCTAGCCGAAAGCTATGTTATTCATTAAACTGTCATACATAATAACCAATATTTATTTATATCTCTCTTTGTATTTTAATGTGTTAAATTTTTATAAACTCTTTATTTCTATTTACTTTTTGCAAATTTAGAATATATCTTAAAGGGTATTGTTATCTGAAAACCATTTACTATTTTTCTAAAAAATGACAACATTGTCTAGGCTATGTGTGTGATAAGTAAGTAAACTATGATAAGCGTATAAGAAATTGGAATATCTGATTACTTATGAATTGTTGCTCCCTTGGCTTAATATTATTATTATTTAGTACATATATATTAGTACATTTGGATTTAATTTCTTACTGGCTGAAGTTTTTTTTTTTTTTTTTTTTGCTTCATAGAAATACTGATTTTTTAAAAAAACGCTTTTTTTATTTTTTATAATACATTCATTCTTTCCCCCCCCTCTCTTAAAGAAACATTTTAGAACAAATTCTAACAATGAATTCATATTTTTTATTTGTAATTTTGTAACTGAATATTGTATTGTCATCCAAACTCGAGAGCAAATCTTCCAGGTTCTAGCTTATCTTGAAGTGGGTGAACAATTGTTGAAAATATTTCTTATAAACTGATGCTAAGTATAAGGTACATTTAATGTTTGTCGAAAATAAATATGGAATATTTTAGTTTAATTTCAATTCATGTGCATTTTTTTTAGTAAATATTCGCAATATTTTAATTGTTACATATTTTCACCGTTTTTCAAGTATGTTTAAATCGCTCCTAGTGATTAAAACGTAAAATAATTGTTTTCATACGAACTTTCTACTAATAGTAAGCCATAAATTAAAGAAATTGAAAATTTTTCCTCGTTATTTAAATCATTACTGAAGAAGAAACAAATTTTGAAATTTGTAGTGATATTTTAACCGAAAAATATTGCACATGTTTTTCCGTAGTAAGATTTTTAATAAATTTTCAAAATAACCAAAAGCAAGATTATAATTTTTTAAAATTTTGCAATTAAAAATATAATTTCAATAATACTCAAAGCCAGAAAGAGTGTTATTCTTGACAATTCAAACACCAAAGAAAATATCAGATAACTGGAAATCTATAGCATAAACGGACTTAAATCTCATTATACTACAAATAAATAAAAACACTAGAAATAACACTAATTAGGTTAATATCCAATAATGTAACAAAAAATACTTAACATTGACCCTAAAATGATAATATTTTAACCGTAATATGCATACCACTATAGGATAGACCCGAGCATAGAAAAAAATCTAAGAAATTAGCCTTTTTACCTGCCGCTAAAATTAAATTTTTTTGAAAATCTTGTTAGCATACATAAGAAGCTCTAGAAAAAAAATCATGAAATTAGCTAAATTATCTAGATAAGTAATTTTAATTTTAAAAATTTACATAACAGGTCAATCGAAAAGTCCCCGGCTTACCAAAGTAAAACACATTTTTTTCGCAAAGTTAGTTTTTTTTATTCAACATAATTCCCTTCAAGGGTGATACACAGATTATAGCGACCCTCCAACTTTTCGATACCATTTTTGTAGTACGATTTGTCCTTTGCTTCAAAAAATGGGCCTCAGTTTCGGCGATCACCTCTTCATTCGACGAAAATTTCTTCCCAGCGAGCATTCTTTTGAGATCTGAGAACAGGAAATAGTCGCTGGGGGCTAGATCTGGAGAATACGGTGGATGAGGAAGCAATTCGAAGCCCAATTCATGGATTTTTGCCATTGTTTTCACCGACTTGTGACACGGTGCATTGTCTTGGTGAAGCAGCACTTTCTTTTTCTTCAAATGCGGCCGTTTTTCGGCGATTTCGTCCTTCAAACGGTCCAATAACGCTATGTAATAGTCGCTGTTGATGGTCCTTCCTTTTTCAAGGTAATCAATGAAAATTATTCCATGCGCATCCCAAAATACAGACGCCATAACCTTGCCAGCCGACTGTTGCGTTTTCCCACGCTGTGGAGCGGGATCATCGTGTGCAGCCCACTCGGTTGACTGTCGATTGGACTTCGGAGTGAAAGGATGGAGCCATGTTTCATCCATTGTCACATATCGACGCAAGAACTCGGGTTTATTAAACTTGATCATCTTCAAACACTGCTCCGAATCATCAACTCGTCGTTGTTTTTGGTCAAAAGTGAGCTCGCGCGGCACCCACTTTGCACAGAGCTTTCTCATACCCAAATATTCGTGAATGATATGATGTACACGTTCAGTTGATATCTTTAGAGTGTTTGCTATTTCATTCAATTTCAATTTACGGTCATACAAAATCATTTTGTGGATTTTTTTAATGTTTTCGTCGGTAACAACCTCTTTTGGGCGTCCACCGTCTTCGGTGCTCATTTCACCATGTCTAAACTTAGCATACCAATCCTTGATGGTTGATTTTCCTGGGGCAGTGTCCGGAAACTAGGCATCAAGCCAAGTTTTTGCTTCAACTGTATTTTTTCCCTTCAAAAAACAATATTTTATCAACACGCGAAATTCCTTTTTATCCATTTTTTTCACAATAACAAAAGTTGCTTCACTCAAAATGCTATAATTCACAAACTAATGATCTGACAGCTGTCAAATTTATACACGCATCTTTTGAGGGTTAGGGCTAACTAAAAAACATATGGATTTAATTCTAGTAGCGCCATCTATGTGTGAGGCCGGGGACTTTTCAATTGACCTGTTAAAAAATGTGTTAGGTATATATATCTATTCTGACTTAATAAATATAAGGTAAACATTTCAGTCTAAAATATCATCAACTTATACTGGGCATCTTGAAATATATGGTTGGGCATACATTTATTTTGAATTTGCGCAATAAGGAAATTAGACTTTAAAGATATGTAAAGTATGTTAAAACAGCTATATAAATCTCTGTACATATCAGTTATATTCTACTTGTTTCTAAATCCTTTGATTTTATAATAATTACATTTCCAGAATTTTTTAAAATTATTTTTATCTCCATTATTATTAAAGCGTTTTATTTAATTATAAATTTATTTAATTATAAAGCGTTTTATTTATTTAATATTTACAGCGTTCTTTAAATTCTTATAAGATAAGAATTTGTATTTCACCTATGGTTTTTTTTCTATTCAGGGATTGAAGATAAAAAAAAAAAAAAGGTGTTTTAATAAGCTTATCTGTTCCTAAAAATTGTTTTAAAAGTGTAATTCTTCAATTGTCAAGTGTTGAGGGACTTTAAAACTTTTTCAACTTATTCTTGTTTCGATGGCATACACTTCACTCAAAATGAAATTTTTATTTTTATTTTTATTCAGAATGTTCTTAGCGTTTAAAGTTTTGCACGAAAACCACGTAATTTTAGAACTACATTCTTTATTGTAAGTTTCGAGGAAATCACCAATGAGCTAATAATAATTTGAATTTTTTTAAAAAATTTCGCCTCTGAAAAATATTTGGAGTGTTTTTTTTTCAGAAAAAATTACATTACAAAGTTCAGTTATGTTTTTTCATCTCTCTCTTTCTCTCCTCCTTTCTTTCTCTCTTTATTTCCTTCTCTCTCTCTCTCTCTCATACTTTCTCTTTCTTGCTCTCATTCTTTCTCTTTCCCTCCCTCTTTCTCTTCTCTTTGGTGCTTCAGTTTCTCTTTATTTTTTGTCTAAATTTCCATATAAATTTTATGTGAAAACACTATTTTTAATCACAAGAAGTAATTTACATAAAAATGAAATAAAATAACCAAAATCTTTTAACAAAATTAAAATTTTGAAAGAATCTACTTGTATATTTTTTATTATTAGGTAATTACTTAGTTATCTCACATTGGATATCATTTATGCAAGGTATACATTTATTGTGAATTTGCGAAGAAATGAATTTAGAGATTAAAATATGAATTGTATGTTTAAAACAGTTATACAAATCTCTTTACAAATCGGTTATTGTACTTGTTTCTAAATTATTCGATTTTTAAAAAATTACCGAAGAAAGAATTGTTTTTACTTTTTGTTCTTTTTTTACTCTTTTGCAACAGGGATGTGTTGATTTTTTAAAATCAATTTTATATGCATTATAAGTATATATATTTATTACTTATTGTTATGGTTAAAAGTTATAAAATGTTAATTAGAATGTGTTTTGATGAGTACAATAATTTTTGGCAAATTTTAAATCTAAGTCATCCTAGAGCTAGATCAAGTAAGTATGCTACGTGTAAGAGTTCCAATGATCTACGAACTTCCTAGTTCTAATCCACTGGCAAGTGACAAGCATTACATATAAATTGTTATCTCCTAATTTCTACACCAAGTGAGGACTTTAAAACTATTTAGACTTCTTTATTCAGCCGAAGAATATTCTCGAGCATACGGCACGACTTGAAGATTGTCAGCTCCAAAGCTCGCGACCATTACCCCTTGGATACGGTGGTTGTAATTTCAAGCAGTGTATTGTGTTGATTTTTATAATTGTATTATGTATCTGTGTGATAGTGTTCCGTTCAATATGTTTTTTACTATTGTAAACATAGCAAATTTGTTTCAAGCGTTTATGAAGTAATTGTTCCTATCTTTCTATTTGCATATATTCGAGAGCTCAAAAATTTGTTTAAAAATATTTATTGATTCAAGAACTTAGTGCATTTTAATGCACATTATAGCAATAATTTATTAATGTTTTTTTTTTAAAGATAAAAGAATTTTAATTGTTTTCATTTGATCTCTAATAAATCATGTAAACATTTAG
>BMAW01000369.1:0-13875 GCA_019974015.1 Nephila pilipes | reverse complement strand
CTCAGTTTATATATCACTATTCCACCCACTTATTATACTTCTACCTGCAATCAAATCTTTATCCCCGTTTCATTTTGTTTGCAAGTGAGTTGTGAAGAGCATATGATTCAAATTGGTAAATGTTTCAGAGGTTGGTGAAGACGAAACTGGAACTAGACTACACCCTGGCCACACACACAAATACACACACACACAATATCATATTATATTATCACACACATCGTGTGTCGGATTTCCAGCCACTATCAAATAGTAAACCGCATTTCAATGATATTGTAAGATTAGCTCTTCGATTGCTCGATAGATTACACCACGAATCATCAACGTCATGTGATAGCTCACGCAGCGCCCCTATTTCTGAACAAAACTAAGGAGCTTTTAGCTTAGCTCCCGTACTTCTTCTTCTACCTCCTCCTCTTCTCCGCCTTTACTCGTCTCCCGATGCAGCAAAACTCCGAACGCCAGCGCACGTTTCAATACCCATCACCGGTGTGTGATAAAATTGGGCTGCCATCCATCTTTCTGGAAAGGAATTAGTTATTCG
Organism: Nephila pilipes; assembly: GCA_019974015.1. NCBI lineage: Eukaryota > Metazoa > Arthropoda > Arachnida > Araneae > Nephilidae > Nephila > Nephila pilipes. The sequence continues at coordinate 13,331 of BMAW01000369.1, read as the reverse complement.
AAAATAACCAGTCCATAGTAATATTGCAAATAGTCTTACTTCATCTAATCAAGAATAAAAGTAATAATTCAACTTCATTCCTCATCACTGTACTGGTAAATTTGGAGGGGTTGAACTCTGCAGGATTTTCCAGCTAACAAAGTATTAATCGTATTTTCAAATGTAAAGTAAAACCAGTTCCTCAGTTACTCGATGGATGCCACCACGAATCAGCGTCATGTGGTAGCTCACGCAGCGCCCCCTATTTCTGAACAAAACTGAGCGACGTTTAGTTTTGACTTTTCCCCCCTCTTTCCGCTTTTCTTTTCCTCATTTCCCTCGTTGATCGTGAATTCCGAACGCCAGCGTGGCTTCCAACGCCCATCGCCGATATGGGATAAAATTAGGGCTCCATCTATCTGTCTCCGAAGAACTAGTTATTAGATATATGTCAACTTGTACATAGCAGCTTTTGTAAATATATTTTCCATCTCCAATAAACGATAAAACAACTTCAGCATTATCATTCGATTGCTGAAGTCATAGAATCCGATAATGGAATTACTCCCTTAGACAAACCAGCCATTTGCATAAGAGCAAATCAGTGTAGGTTCGGGATGTACAATCTCCTAGCCCCGTTCTACAAAATTTATGAGCGTTCGACCCGACATGCCTACTAAATCAATGGAAGATGATTACAAGAAGAAAAGAAAATGAGGTGCTCGCCCAGAAATCATCTAAATTTCCCAGATGCTAATGCCGACGTATGCCTCTACAGTAATATTAGCCAGTTTTAAAGGACAACGGGCCTACAGAGAAAATGTGTGCTTCATCCATATCCACTATCAGTTTTCATGACGACAAGTGTTTCCCACCTACAAGTAGAACCACCATCTAGGATCCACTACCAGTTTTATACGGTGACGAAAAGGACGTAATTATCAACGTGCTTCAATTGCCTCTTCTTGTTTGTGATTTTCATGTGTTTATCCTCTGAACTGTTCCGAGTGTACCAACAGTGTGCTTCTTCGTGTTTATGATCATCTAACAGTGTTATTTTCTTGTCCTTCGCTCCTGAGAGCATTAAGGAAAAACGTGTAGGCGTGAACGTCCCATCTGGAATCCAAGCACGGTAAAACATATTTATTTTTCCGATAATACATCAAATCTCAATTGAAATGCTATGATTTATCGTTTTTAAATAATAAAAGAATTTGTGAAGCAAAAAGTGAATTAAAAGTATTATTTTCTATGTATTTATATATATTGGGTTGGCAAATTACAATTGCGGATTTCACCGGCAGATGTCAGTTGAATTTTGGTTTGTATAGTACAAATAAAACATTAGTTATTTGATAGTTAACTCAGCAGTCAATCAGTAAAAAGTTTTTGATCGGTTGCGTAGTTTTGCTTAGCTCGTTGAAGAATGAAAATCAAGGAATATTTTCGTCATATGGTTTTTCCGCAAGAAACGCATTGAAGCTCATAAAAGTTATGTGGATGTTTATGGTGACGAAGCCTTAAGGAATCTGTAGTGTCAAAATTGGTTACCAATTTCGTTCTACATTTTTCACTCAAAGATGAAACACTCTGGTCATCCAGTTGAAGTTGATGACGCCCAAATCAGCAATAATCGATTCGATCGTCACAGTACAACGTGAGATTGCAGAGAAGCTAAATGTATCACATACATGCATTGAAAATCACTTTTAAAACAATCCAAGCAATACGTAACTGAACGCACACTGATGCAGTTATAGAGCTGAAAGTAAAGAGAAGGGAGATGGTGGATAACGACAAACTGATAAATGTTTGTGAATTGGAATGAATCATTGTAATTAATCGACTATTATGAAAGTGGTTAAAAGGACTTCTGATTAGAGTAATAGGCGTTGAACCAGTTGTAAGTAAAGAGTATTTGAATAGGAGCGAATGAGTTGGTAAGCTAAGACTTTATTGTTTAAATTTCAACTAGGTTTAACTAAGTTAAGAGAGAGAGCGATCTTGTAGTTTGTGTTGATTGATAATAAACTATATTGTCTTTTTTCTGACGTCTATTGAATTGGATTTTTGATATTATTGACTATTTAATTAGACTTTAAGACGTCTGTGGAATTCTATAATGAAAGGCAGACGCCATAATGCTATATTCAACAAGGCTTTGAGCACTTGGGTGAAAGTATACGTTACTAGGATATTTTTATGCGCTGATAACGAATATGACCTTGAAAAATGTGCCATCAACTTCGAATGGTTTCATAAACTGAAAAATATAATTAAAGAAAAACTTGAATTTTTCTAAAAAGCGTCAAAAATTTGATCTTCATAAACAGGCATTTCTTAAACCCTTGTCTTAGGTGCATCTCGTTGCTTTCTAATTTATCATAATTCCTTATATTAAGTCACAGAGAGTTGAATACTGAGTCATTCTCTTCAAGTGATGCGCGCGCACAGAACGAGGATTTTGGTCGTATCATTTTCTTACTGGTGCGTTTCAGAGTAACGGACGATTGAGAGATTTGCTTGCGTGATAACCGTATCCTATTCAGTTTTTTGAAGTGTGTTTGTGAAGCGAGTAGTCTTAACTTTTGATGCCTTTGCGAGTATCCCTTTCGATTTTCGTGAATAGACTCTGACACTCACATGTTAATATCCATTGAACAGTTTTTACTATTCCTGTGAATATTTTAAAACGAAAAGACATCGACGGAAACTGTAAACAAGTTATTATTTTTTATGTTGGGTGCCAAGTAGGAGATGAAGATAAAATATGGGTTTCTCGCACATGTTGTGCATAACGTATTATTTTGGTGTGCATCACAATATGAAAGGTAAAAAAAAACAATAGTGCGTGCCAATCGCAGTTTCAATGATCTGGCGAGTGCAGACGAGTCATGCAAGAGATTGTTATTTGTCTCTTATTGAAATCTTTAGAATTGACGAATTAAGTGGGATTTGAGAGAGAGCGACCTTTATCGATAAATAAAGTATTTTATCTTGTTCTTGCGTATCGTAAACTGGAGTCTCGTATTTACTAACTGTTTCTTGAAAGGAACAATAGTGTTGAATTAAATAATTAAAGGTAGTCGTTACAAGTTGTGAATTAAAATTTATGGAACAACAATGAAAATACTTATAAAACCATTTATCTATGTTTTATCAAAGCACAACAAGGAATGCTTGAAGACATTTCTGCTTTCAGCACCTTTACATTCTCCCAAACACTAGGCCGCGGTAGCCTAGTGGTCATGGCTTCGAATTCGAAGCCTACGGTTTTCGTTCAGTCGTGGGATCGATTCTTGGACGCTAAAAACCCGCCCTGTAGCCGGGACAGATGCACGTTAAATCTGTCGGGGCCCAAAGTCCTCCCGATGGTGTGGTGTGGATGTTAGGAGAGGGGGTGCCAGCTCAGGTGTCGTCCTCGTCACTTGACCGTGGTTCAAAATTACGAGGTCCGTCGTGTTGCTTCTAGTGCGACGTTAATAAAAACTAAATTAAACTAAAATCTCCAAAACACTAACATTTCTATAAATGGAAAGAGATATTATCAGTTTTCAGGGTATTTTTCAATGCAGAATTCCATGTGCTTGCGCATAAATATTGATAGTTTAATGACTGGCCTTGGTTTCGAACGTATTCTTCAGGAACGGACGCTGTTCTTAGATTCTTCTAAAGGCAGTGTTGCTACAAAATGGCATTACTAAATCGGTGGCATATTCAAAGAAAGTGAAAGAAAGGCGCGAGAGTGGTTATATGTTTAGTAAAGGAAACACACGACGTCAAATGCAAACTGGCAACAGTGCAGAGATTTGTAAATGATAGGGTTCATACTCGGACTTCAGAGTGATTTAAAAATTTTGTTGTTTATTGTGTTCATGGAACATTAGATCAACTGACGAACACTATACTGTTAAAGATTGGCCTCCTAGAGAAAATTATATGCCGGGGCAACATAATATTAAATATTTCCCTATGATAGACCAAAAGAGGCATTTCTTCCCCCTAAACACATTAAGTCGGGTCTATTTAAAAATTTCCTGAATACAACGGACAAAAACGGAAAATTTTTTGCATACATCAAGAATTATTCCCCAAATGTGAGCGATGTTGAACTGAAATAGGGAATATTTACTAGTTCACATGCATTAGGAAACTTTTGAATGCTGAAAATTTCTAGGGAAAGTTAAGTACTCTAGAGATGTCTTCCTGGAAGGCATTTGCTTCAGTTGTTCACAGTTTTCTGGGCATTTCTGAAGCAGAGAATTATAGAGAGAGGATTAGTAAACGAACCCCTAAGATAAGAGGTGCTTGGATATCGAATATCCCTCAAAGTACATTATCTGACTTCCCGTTTCGACTTTCTCCCAGTAAACCTTGGGACTGAAAGGGTAGAACAAGGGAAGAAATTCCATCAAGATATTCATGCAATGCAACAAAAATATCAAGAGAGTTGGGATATCAATATGATGGCTAATTTTTGTTGGCTTCTTCCCAAAGAGGAGGGAACTCCATGTTAAGAGGTGCTGAACGTAGAAATGTCTTCAAACATTCCTTTTTGTGCTTTGATAAAACACAGATAAATGGTTTTATTAGTATTTTCACTGTTGTTCTATCAATGTTAAAATGAAATTAGCAAAGCCAGTTTAATTTTTCTTTCCTTCATCGGTTTTTGTTACAATTAAAAATTTCATACCTGTGACATTAAAATTTTTCTATAAATAATTACTAAGAAAATCTGCTTAACGAAAAAGTAAAGCTATCGTTGAATTTCGAAAGGGCGAAGTTTCAAAGAAGAGCAAAAGTAAACCTCTAAGACCATAGCTTTTTTTTATATTTGTTACCCAATTTTCACAATTCTTGTTCTGCCCGAAAACTACATGTATCCTCTAAATGATACATATCATCTTTCTGACTTTTTCTCCCGCCCTTAACACACATTTGAACTTTCGCGTGACTAATCGGGCAAACCCGTCGGAGAAGAATTCCAGTGGTTGTTGCCAACAACAGTCTTTAATGGCAACTTTCGCCTCTTGCTTGAACGAAAGTGATGTCTTTTGAAGTGCTGTTTCATCTTTGGGAAGAGATGAAAGTTGCACGGTAGGATGCAATGATACCTCACTGTTCCAACCTCATCTGCATTGGGGTCGCCATCTTCTCCAGTTCTCAGCACACCAACGAAACTTGGGAACAAAGAAAACCAACGGATTAGATAAAGGAGCAAAGAGTTTTCAGGTCAGCAAAATTTTTGATAAATGGGTAAAAAAAAAAAAAAGTTTCAACTGTGGAGGCAGGACTTTTCGATCAAGCTTCGTATTTTCCCTAGAACGATGCTTTGCGACGTCATAATTCTTATATAATACTATTCAATTAAGTTTCATTTGTAATCATTTTTACGTAATCATTGTAATCATGCTTAATGAATTGCTTAGAAAATTCTCATATGTAACACATAAATGGTTTGTAATTAAATATGATTGTTTTATTAACATTGCACTGAGGAGCAGCACGAAGCATATGGGCAATAGACCTCTCCGAAGTTCCACACAATGATAATGGGAGGACTTAGGACCCCGACCAGATTTAACGTGCATCAGGGCTCGAACCCACGAAAACAATTCGATTAAAACAATATCGGCTGATAGTCCAAAACCAAGACCGTTAGGCTAGCGTGGCCACAGGTTTGTCACTAGAAGTATCCCCCATGTATTTAACCTATTTTAAAACGTTTTTATGTATTTCACTTGGTGTGTGTGTGTCATCGAATTTTCGATCGTTAATTTAACCAACTTCCCATCAAGCTAGAGCTCTGAAACTTTGGAAATCGTTCTTGCTCGCCTAACAATGCAATATCTAGACATTTGCGACAAGTTTTAACTAATATTTTCTTTAATAATGCAGTTTAGCCCAATCACTCGGCGTGATTTCAAAAATTGGCACCAAACTTGGCGATTTTTGTGGCTGAACGTTAAGTCCGTAAAACAGACCAGGGTAACCACATTTGGCAAAATACTGCCAAATAATTCTTGTCGCCAAGGGTGGTTGGGTTAAACTGCATTCCATCCATTTAATTTATCGGATGAATTAATTAATTTTAATTATTTTTAATGTTTTTATGTATTTACTTGGTGTGTGTCTGTCTGTGTGTGTATCAGTGTGTCATCAAATTTTCTATCATTAATTTAACCAATTTCCCATCAAGCTGGAGCTCTGAAATTTTGGGAACCGTTCTTACTTGCCTAACAATGCAATATTTAGATATTTGAGACCAATTTTCACTAATATTTCAATAATTTTCTTTAATAAACTTTGCCACCATATAAAAACGTTGTTTTTAAAAATGTTGGTTTTTATCTCGAATTATTATTCATATCTAATTCAAGCATAAACTCGAAAGAAAAGAAAGAAAGAAAGAAAAAAAAAAAAAAAGAAAGAAAAATTTTTTTTTAATTTTCTTTCTTTTAAGAAAATTAAAAATTTTAAATTAAATATTTCTATCTATATTTCGTATCTGCTATATATTCGTCTTTTATATTTCGTATCAGGAATGATGCATTCCAACGACGAAACAAACGGAGACATACTTCTAGAACACCTAATTTTTGTACTACTTTTTAATTATTTCACATTATTCGCCTTTACTATAAAAAGTTATATTTCGCATATTTTAACATGAAGGAATTTTTTTTTCTGCATAATTTCTCTCTGCATAAATTTAAATTTTCGTATATTTCCTTTTTTTTCATATAATTTAATTATTTATTCTTTTTAATCAATTAATATTGTTTTACATTAATTCTAACGAAATCATTCATTTATTGAAGGAATAATTAATTCGGAAATTTTAAGAAATTCTTAAATTTGAGTAACAAGTCGTCCTCAGCCTGTATGAAATTGCTGTAGCAAGATGCATTCAATTGTTTCGAACTTTTAACTGATACTTTCGATCCTTGACTTTTAGCTATTACAATAGTGATGATACGCATCAATAAAAACAAATAAACGAATTCTAAATGAAGTAATCAAACTTTTCTGTTAGTAATTGCAGTTTTCAATTATGCTCGCGTGATTTTCAATTATATTTCAACAAGTTCAGTGCTAACAAGACTCTTGGAGGTCAAGTGTTCTACTAGAATTAGAAACAGCTTGTTAGGTATATCTAAGAGAATAAGATGATCACTTCTTCTGATCAAGATGTAGCAACACATAAACAAACTTCAAATGATTTTTGTAACGGGTCAGTCATTTGCTTTGGAAATCCTTCTGTGCCATAATTGGTAAAGAAACATTATGTTCCGAGTCGAGTGTTTTTGTTATTGTTTATTTCGATTCGAAGGAATTTTTCTTTCAGTTTCGTTTGCGCTTTTCATGACATGTCACGCACTAAAGTTCCATTCTGCGAAGTTAGACAAGTTCTTTTATTTCCAAACATTTTTCTAAAATAAGTTCACGTTGTTATACTTTTATCAAAATATTTTTGATTAGCATCAACATTTGCTTCAAATTCCAAAATCTTATTTATACCTCACTATCTAATTCCTTTAAGCCCTTAATTTTTTTTTTCATCTAACGAATTCCTTAATCTGATAAGATTTTCAGTTTGGTTCTGTTTGGAATTAGATTCATTTATGAGTTTTCAACAGCAGCTTCAATATTAGTTAACAATACCAAAAAAAAAAAAAAAAATGTTCTGATAGCAAAAGTTTTCTTTCTTTTTTTTTTCATCTTATCAATTTCTATGTTAATCCAGTGAGTTTGAGCAAAAATACAAATATGTAATTGTATGAATCGAATCGAAAATAAATCGCCTACCTTAAATACTGGAGCTGATCATGTATCCCAGATAGTCATGAATTTCGGTTTTAATCCGATTTAATTTCAATCACGTCCTCGGGTCACCAACTCTAATGGACTTTGAGTCAATGGCGGTTTTCCAAGCTATATATTGCATTAACACACGCAAACATTATCAACGCAATTACACATTTCATAGTATCAACACAAAACATAAGGAAACATAACGCTGAATACAGAATATGAACTACTGGATCTCCACCTAGTGGAAGAAAGTAGAGACATTTTGAAGAAGAAAATTACATCATGTGGAATATAACTCTCTTTAGACTTTGCAAAGCGAAATCTGAGGATTAACACAAACAAAAAGTCAAAGGGGGGGGACCCCAATTCGTTTATCGTTTTGATTTAAAAATACTGGAAGCTCTTTTATACAGCTTATGGCATATCTCAATTAACCGACTTGTCTGTCGCCTTATATATTAATCTAATAACAAATTTCAAATAAAGCTTAATTTTCCAAGCACGGATAAAGTAATTAAAATAGTCCTGTTTTCAAAATATTATTTATCAGTTCTCTGACGAGGGAAATGCTCTCTACCAACTTAGTGTCCTTTGCCGCAAGTATTAACAACTTTCATTAAAAATCAAAAAATACTCTGACCAGAATACAATAAGAGTAAATACACCAAAGAGGAATTAGACCAGATAGCGTCAGGCCATAGTCTCAACAAATCAAATAGACACGTGATTTTCGCACAATATTCAAAGCCTTCACACCAATAATCTTCCTATTACCATCGATTAATCTTCCTCTGTGAGTGCACTTTTAGAATTTGACAAAGTTTGTTTGTAACTTTCTCTTGAATAACTTCGGGGGCATTAGAGTAATTTGAATCGCAAAAAAATTACGATTTCTTCTCAACCAAAATGAAGCGTGAGTAGGTAAATTTGACGATGATGGAACTGAAGTGAATTGAATTAGAGATAATTAAAGAAATAAAAGAAAATAGAGGATACCAAATTGTTGATACATTTTTAAAAGTTCGATTGAAGCATCTTAATTCGTTTTGTGGACTGTGGCGAATTCTAGTTAAAGTACTTTTAGTACTTTAACTAAAAAATTGGCTGTTTGAGTGAAGTGATTGTATTAGAACGAGTAGATTGGTAAGCATAAAAGTTTATTAGATAATCCTAATTTAGAATTGAAGAATTAAGTGGGCTTTGAGAGAGAGAGAAGGACCTTCTTTGATAAATAAAGTATTTATCTTGTTCTTACGTATCATTATTTCCACAGTTTAACACCCGTCTGTGAGGAGAACAGGAGCTTTACGTAAGGCGCGAGTGTAAGATGTCTCTCACAACCCCCCCCCCTCCCTGTTAGAATGTTAGCGAGCGTGTTGATACTCAAGAGTAAGGATTGCGAAGTGATTTGATACGCTAAAAGTAAACTGCACTGTTCACCAAGGTAACATGGAAGAATATAAAAAATTATAATTCTTATAAAAAAGTTGTAAGTCTATTCTTGTCTGAAGATTAAAGATAAGTTAAAGGAAAGAAACTTAAGTTAAAGGTAGATAACAAACAGAAGTGAAAGGCAAAAACATGTTGTTATTAAAAAGTTTATTAAGTTTGTTATTAAATTAAGAAAAGTTAAAAAGGTTTTCTACACGCTAAAAATATCATAGAGAAAAAAAAATTCGTAATTCCTGCTGTTAAGAAGGAATTATAAAAAAAAATTTCTCCGTGATATTTTTAGTAAACTTAAATATATATATTTTTTGATGATAATTTTTATACTATAAATGTTCTATCAAAGCTTAACTATCTGGAGAGAAACAAGCAACTTCCTCTATTTCCAAAAACGCTTAATTGACAACATTATTTTCTAAAAAAATTAAGCAATGTTCAGATAAGTTGTAATTGGAAGGTAAAAGAAAAGAAAATTTGAAGTAACATTTAGGATGTTTTGCTTTTTTTTTTTTCTCAGTACTGTTTCACTCTACATTCATCACATTTAAAACTAAATGTTTTCCGTGTTTGAGTTTATAAAATACATCATACTGTTAAATAATTTTTGCTTGAAATGTTATGTAATACCCCTTCCATAACGAAATTAGTGTTCTATTTGCATAAATTAGTTGTATCACAATGATTGCTCCTTTTCAAAAAATAAAGTTTCTTCCTGCTCTATCACTAATTTCAAGGTATAAGTATAATTTATTAGTACAATTCAACACACTACATGAGAGTAATAAATATTTATTTACACCGGTGTTCAAAATTAAGAGAATTTGCATATTTTGTAGAATTTCGTGAAAAGAATTGAACGAAATGTAAAACTACTGTTTCTAAACAAAGATGTTAATTTTATATGTCAAATACGGGGGCGGAACTTTCGAAAAACAGAATTTATAAGCGCGCGTGCCAAAATCCGCATTTCGTTCGCTAGCGCATTTCGCCGAATTTCTTGGCGTTTTTTGGCAGCAATCGCTTAAATTAAAATTCAAACAGTAAAAGCGAGCAACGACCAACGCTTAGAGGATAGAATGAGGTGGAGAATTGTAGGCAGGCTAGAAGCATGCCAATCCCAAACCCAGATTTGCAGATAATTCGATTTAAGGTCCAGCGTCGTGTCGAACTTATGGAAACAGTTTCAGGATGCCGGATCCGTCGAGAGAAGGCCTGGGCAAAGTCGTCTAAAAGCCACGACGGCCAGAAAAGATCGCCCTTTGTCCATTATAGAGAGGCATAACAGGGATGCTACAGCTTGTCAGGTCTTTCATGAGATTTCAATGAGCCACAATAACCTGAGTTTCAAGGGTGACTGTTTCCAGAAGACTTCATAAGAGAGGGCTATTTGCAAACCTGTTGCCTGTTGTTTGTGTCCCACTCAGTTCTGCGAACAGGTGTGTCCGCTTAAAATGATGCAGAGATCACATTGATTGGAGCATGAATCTATGGGTGACGGTTCTCTTCACTGATGAGTCCTGGTTCAGCCCAACCAATGATTTTCGCCGTGCTTTCAAATAGAGAGAACCAGGGACCCGCTACCTGCCCTCCAACGTCCAAGAAATCGACCATTACGGCAGTGGAGGCTTGATTGTCTAGGAAGGCATCATTTCCGACAGCCACACACACCTCCATGTATATGAAAGAGGTACTGTGACTGCTAAGAGGTATAGGGATGAGGTCTCGAAGTCCTATATCCACCTTTTCAGGTTTTCAGGGGTGCAGTTAGTCCTGATTTTCTTTTAATTGATGACAACGCGAGGCTGCAGAGAGCTTATCTGGGACGAATTTATGGAAAGTGAGGATATTCGCCAGATGTATTGGCCAGTCAGATCTCCAGACTACAATCCCATAGAGCGTGCCTGAGAAGCTCTGGGGAGGGCAATTGCAATTCGCAACCCTCCTCCGAAAACCTTCCAAGACCGAAAACTGCATTGCTGAATGTACAGCAGCACAAATCCGTTATTTTAGTTTGCATACATTTGTGGATGGTGGTGGCGCATACATTATATTTTTTTACAAACTCTCAAAGAAAGAAATCGCATGGGAGTCTTAGGTGGCCAGCTGTGCAACATCAAGCTATCTGTTTCCCTACGACTGATTTAACTGCGAGTTAGCTCCTTGAAAGCTTTCGTGAAGTAGCTGCACGAAGAACAAACGATGATCTTCTTTTGTTCAGAATATAAAGCTTTCGCAGTTTTCCTTTGTATTCGTGTATTCCTTTACTATTATTATTTGTGTCATATTGTTATTATATATTATAGTATTATTCGTGTCGTTCATTGTTGAAAATATGGAACTTTGAAATCGGATGAAATCATCGAATTTATAATTTTGAGAATAAAAATTTATATCAAATGTGTATTTTTTAAATGAAATATTATTATATAAGACTTTCAATCATTCCTTCCTTATAATTCCGTACTTAAACGGCAATAAACATATTCTGTGACCAGAGGCAATCAATCTAAGTTTGTAGCGGAAACAACGAGATTTCCAGTCGGCAATCTTGATTCATGCGCTTAAAATAAGAAATATCTCGTAGTTAGTATTGAATGGTTAAAAAAAATCACATTTTGAGAAAACGTAAATACAAACATTTTTCTCTGTAGCATGGTGCACGCTTGTTTACAATTTTAATATTCAATTTTCTCCAGCGGTCTTACATTAAATTCTCATCAACAATCTATCTACGGAATAGCGAAAAGTCTTCAATTTTTTTAACAGTAAAATAGAAAATAAATTCAAAATTCGAAGCGTTTTAACGCCTCAGTTTCCTTAAGTGAAAGAAGTATATAAAATCGACGGAGAATTGATCTTTGATGTTGGCAGTGAAATTAGAAATGAGTGGTCAGTTGGTGAAGTACATTAGATATTGTAGTGTAACAAGTCATTATCTATAGCAGACCGACTTTGATTAGGGATCCATTGTGTAGAGATTTCGTATCGGAGGAAGTCAAATTTATAGCTCAGCCTTTTTGATTAAATTCACTTGGACTCGAGGGAATTGATAAGGTTAAACTTTTGTATCAATTCTAAACTAGATTTCAAGCACTTTGAAGATTAGTAGACACAGAGAAAGAGAGAGAGAGAGAGACTATTTGCTGAATATTCATATATTGAAAGAATGAATATTTAGTAAATAGTCTTATGTCTCTTCATTTGACTGCTATATCAGTGATTATTTAACTTCGAAACAGTGAGCGCTGAGACTAGTAACAGATAAGCATTTCAAGTCAACGTGTTCAAAATCGTTCTTTCCGCTTTTGTCTCCGTAATCTGATACAAATTTAAAAATTTCACAATCATTTCGATATAGAAGGAAATAGTTTTTTTTAATGTTATAAGACACTTAAAAGAAAAAACTATAATAATTAATTATAAAGATTTAATTTATTTTTTAGTGAAAAGAGCGTTGTCGAAGCTCTGCAAAATTTGCTTGTGGTCTTTGAAATAATTGGGGGGAAAGTATTTATAAAACGTACCATAGTAAAAAAATGAAGAGGGAAAAGTATATTTTACTAATACTGATCTACTATATATTTAGTATTTTTAATTCAAATTTTTTATTAACGCCATAGATCGGAAACTACAACTCATGTTAAAAATGGAATTTTATTTTAAGAACATGTGTGCTTTGTTGCAAAATATGACATTATACCTGATTTTTATTTAAACGTTACTATATTTATAAATCTGGAATAATACATTTTAAACATTTAGATTACAGTCAACGAAGCTGATGTATAATGCACACAGCTTCGTTTTGTTTTTTCTTATGGAAATTATATTCACAAAGACATGTATTGTTTTAAAAAGAAAAAAAGATAAATGTATATAACCTATATAGTTTTATTGTTTTTATCCATATATATATATATATATATATATATATAATTTCATGATTTGCATCATAAAGTAAACCATGTAAATTAATTTCTAGAATCAATCTTTGCTATACATCGATCAAAGATGATATCTGTATGTGAGCCAACATCAGTGGAAAGAAAAGGATTAGATATACTCAGCTATAAACAAAATGATTTTTC
>BMAW01000356.1:48460-61498 GCA_019974015.1 Nephila pilipes | reverse complement strand
TATATATATTACTAAACACTGTATAATTTCCTTTTAACACTCTCATATCTTTGTAATTAAATATTTTCGTACGCAATAATCTCATAAATATTAAATTTCTTATAAATCGCTTTTAGAACATTTTAATAAAATCCGCTATATGTTAGAATTTAAAAAAAAAAAAGATCTTCCAAATGTAACTGTGAATAGCACATAAATCTATTTATTATTAATATATTTCATCGTATCAGCACCATTTTTAATAATGTGGCAGTACTCTCGAACCTATGTACAATATTTTGAATAATTTTGCAATTTTTTTACCAGATAGAGTAGTTTATGTATTCGAACCCTTAGTTGATGTTCTAAATTTTATAAGGGTTTTTATGAGATTTTAATGTTAAACTTTTTTTTTGGAAATGTACATATTACATAATGACACCAATTTTCTGAAAAAATAAATAATTGTTTTAGAATTTTTTTTCTTCCGACTATTGCTCACAATTTTTACAAAAATTTTTATTTTGAAAATGCTTATGAGTTAAATTAATGTAGAAATTTTAGAATTAATTAATGTAGAATTACATTAGCAGGTTTGTTAAATAGTTTGACTACATAAGTAATAATAAATCTATCATGAAGATTCATAACAGCTGTTTTTATAGTTTCCATATAAATATCTAATTCATTTTAATAACAATATCACTCAGAATTTTTTTAAAAATCATATTTAATACAGACTATAAATTGCTTAAAAGCTTCAAAAGAAAATAGTTAATTTAATTTAGTAATAAAATTCTCATTACCTAAATTAAATTTTTCTTAACATAAAAACTATTTTTCAAATGTTATGTCTGAAATTATTCTTATGATTCAGGTATCTTTTAATAACTTATTATGAGCACTATCCAAATTTCTATGTTTACATGTTGATATTTCTCCTTGATATAATCTTTGTCAGCATTACACATGCAAATGTCCTCAATTTCTTAAGAATCTAAGTTATCATTTGTCATTAAAAATAAATCGAATACGGAATGTTTCTGCTCGATTACTTTCTTTTCCTGACTTTCGGAAGTAATTTTAAATATTTATTTAAAATCTCAAGATTCACATCTACATTATATTTTCAAGAATGGGATTATATGCTTTTTATTCTCTGAGAAGAGGGTGATTAATAACTTTTTTAGAGATGGCGGTGGATCCAAAATGGTTGAGAAATAATAGTCTAAAAGCATATTTATATATATATATAAAACTCTTGCGTGTTTTTACACTAAGACTTACGATCATTTATAAATTTCTTTAATCAGTTTAACAAAAGAAATATTAGCAAAGGAACTTTTCTACAAAGTTATAAATAATGTATATAAACAGATGGTAAGGAATTTGAATATATTAATCATTTCGATGGAAAAAATGTATAGATGCTGAAATTTATTTTTTTTAACAAATCTTTCATGAGCTATTCTCAAAATAAGAAAAAAAAGACAATTAAAGAACACTGACTTAGTGAAAACCATTAATGGTCGATGTAATTACACGTTCTGAATATTAAATATGATTCTGAAGAAAAGAAAGTAATGCCTCTGAAAAGAAAGAAACTGTAATTTTATTCCTCTTCTCTCTCTTGCGTTTCCACAAAGGGAACGCTTAATTAATCTTTTATTCTGTTGAAATAACAAATTGTTGTCTTCTCAAAGGGATAGATTTAGTTTTCTTTCAGATTATTTTCGAAAACATTCAAGCAATTGTTGTAAATTAAGACTCGATTGGAGAGTTCAAATTGAATTCGGGTTTAAAAAAAAAGCCTTGAATCTTAATTTGCAATTCAAAAAAGATAGTCCTGAAATTTTTTTTATTTGTTACAAGGACAGTAGGAGTGGTATAAATGTTTCACTCAAAAAAAGTATAAAAAATTTAGTCATCGAATATTTCCGATTCAAGCCAATCCGTGTTTAAGGCGAGAGTGCGTTTTGGAATCCTGTACAACATTCGAGACCCATAGATAAGCCGAGGATGATTCTGAGTAAGAAAAGGACATAAATTCTAGTCTGAAAAGTGATGTTGATTTGCATCCGGACATTTTGTTGAATAGAAGTTAATCCGATGGATAATTCTGTGTGATTCTTGGATTGTGACACAAACTCAAATATTATATATATATATACATTATTATTATTATTATTATTTTTATATTTATTTTACATTATTTTTTAATTTTATTCTTGGCTCTCTATTTCTCTCGCTTTCAATATCTCTTTATATGTGTTATTATATATTTGAAAGATTTTTAAATAAGTTTTTTCTTTCTGTAGGGTGAAAAATTTTTAATATTTGGTGTCATTAATACATTTTTAATATTTGGCCATTTTTCATTTTCTTCTATTTTTTCTCCTTATTTTGTTTTTTAAAAAAGCTTTGAGTAAGTTTATTATTGGTTTATTAATTATGTTAAATATTGTTTTTTTTTTTTTACTATTACTTTTCTGTATTTTCCAATAAGTAAATTTAAGTAACTGATTCATTCGTTTTCCTTCAGATCAATCAGTCAGAATTTGTGAGTTTCCTTTAAATCAGTCAATTAGAAATTTTTACTCTCTTTGGTGGAGAAATCATTCACAGGGTATTGGTATATTGAAAGGAGTATTGGTGGGTACAATTGTGTAGAGTTTACTAGGTTTGTATTAGTTTTATTTTTTAATTTTAGTTTTTTTGATGCAATATGTTCAGAAGTTTTTGTATAACTTAAATAATTTCATTACACTTGTGATATAATGTTTATATGGATCGATATTTTATATTTATGATGACGGGTAGTTAGTAAGTATTTCATATTTCACTATGTTTTAGTTTGCTAACCTTTGTGATATAATTTTTGGTTTTCTTAATTTAACTCTTTTTAGTTTAGGTTTTTAATTAGGTGTGAAAATATTTTAGATGAGTGTTTAGATGTAATTAGGCATTTTGTACTGTAATTGAATACCTCTCCTTCTTTATTATTATTTTTTGTTGTTACTGAATTTCTGAGTTTTGGTTTGTTATCATCTTATTATGCAATTTACTGAAGTACAATGGTTACACCTGTAGTTACCCATATAAACACACATTAGTTACTTCCCAAAAGTGGATTAGAAAGCGGAAATTACATTATTTCCATTTTTCTAAATTTTGGCTCCTCCATAACTTTAATAGTTTTAAACTGTTTGTTATTAAACAGTTTATTAAAATTTTAGATTATTTGATTCTTTAAGTAACTTTTTGCGAGATTTGCATTAATATGGATTTGAATTTTCATTATTTCTGAAAATATTTAGTTTTTTAAGTCTTAGTTGTTCCGGTTTTCAATACTCTTATTTTTTGTATGTTTATAAAATGTACTACACACCCACCCACACCCAATTTTTTCAACGGACCCAATCCTTGTTCCTTTTAATACAGATATCACCTTAGGAAACAGATAGAATTCGCAGGGCGTAAGTTCCGGCGAATGGTCGTACACTGGGATGTTATAATTGGCCTAGAAACCTTTTGACAGACAATGTGGAATGACTCATTCTCTCACAATTCTGGTTGTTTTTTCCTTATTCTTTCCCAGATTTGATCAAGAACGTGGCGATTAATAGCTTGACTTTCAGGAACCCAGTGAAGGTACACAATCCTGTGAATATCGAAAAAAACAATCATCATTGCTTTGAATTTTAATTTGCTCTTTCATTGTTCAGACACATACGTGATAAACATGTACATTGATATGATATATACGTAATACACATAAACACTGATAAGGCATAAATATGATAAATATATACATTTATAAGAAATATACGTAATAAACATAAACATTAATAAGACGTAATAAACATAAACATTAATAAGACACAAATGTTATAAACATATATGTGATAAACTATCCATTGATAGATATGCTAATGTTAGTAGACATACACTTTAAGGACTATTTCATGTAGAAATGATTCGCAATTATAATTGGTAGTATAAGATTTGAAATCATTTGAAGCTCTTCAATGCATGCATTTAAAAACCAAAAATTTATGTTAAAGTTACAATATAAACGTTTTATTAATAATGTATAAATAAGTTTAAAAATTAATTCTGGAGTTTATCATAAATATTTATTTAGGGAATTTTATAAACCTTAAAATCAGATACTAATAGGACCTCGCATTTTGAAGAACGGCTAAGAATTTAAAACATACTAAATTTCGAGTTTTAGGTAAAAAAATCTAATAAATGGAAGCATCATAATCCAATTAAAATTTTTAACCTGCATTTGATATGATTTTTTATAAAAATAATTATAAACATAGAAATGTAAAATTCTTTGAAAGACAAAAAAAAAAAAAAAAAACCAATGTAAATTAAAATTGTTTTAAAATTTTCAATAATTATTAAAAATTACTTAAAATTATACGCAGTTTTATTTGGAATTGCCCACCGTTTATTGTTAAAATGACTTGTTTAAATAAGAGGGCTAAACCAAGATTGAAATTCGTAAAATTAAATTATTTGAGAATTATCTGATTGAAATTGTGTATAAAGAAGTATTCAAAAAATTTCTATTAAATTGCCAATATAATTACAGAGCTACTTCAAATTAAAAGCTGAAGGCTTTTGTCTACTGATAATCTTGATTTCGTAAACGTAGTATTAATCTTATGGAGTTTTTGAATTATTTCTCAAAAAAAGGCTAGACTGATTTATTTATTTGAATGCAATAAATTATATTTGAAAGAACAAAAATTAATGAAAGTTTTTCCGAATTACCTTTAATCTCTAATTTTTAAAAATATTTTTATGTCTTTTTTCATAATTCGTGTATGGGTTTCCTGCTCTTTAAAATATATTTTAAGAGATATCAAAATTTTGAGAAAAAATACAATTCTTCAGAAACTTACATTATTTTTGATCTTTTGGATATACTTTATGGTTTTCAAATTGATAAAGTAGTTCAGAATTGAGCAGGAAAGCACAGAAATGTCTTAGGATTAACATTACTTTCAACAAATCAAAATGGCTAGTGTATGGGAGTCTTAAAAAGGTGAAAAAAATTTTGGAAAATTTATTTTCAAGGTATCAGTCATAGCAGACAATCAGCATGCATTTCTGACTTCGATCCATTTTTTTTATTAGAAAAGGGATATTGCGACTGAAAAGTGTTCGATATTTTCGCGATAAGGGGAGTAATGGGCTATTAAAGTACGAAACACGACAACCAGGTAATTAAGACTCAAGCCATTAAAGGTACGTGCTCATATATCTCGGTATCAAAATGAGGTAGTGTCACGTCTTTTAATGGGAATTGCAGATTTTCATAATTTTTTTACTTTTGGCCTTATCCAAAATCTGTGCCATTTCTGAACTGAAATGTAACTGCAGTGAGAAATATATGAATATTTTATCAAATTTTAGCACGTCACGAAAAAAGATAAGTAGATTCTATTTTTAGCACATTAGAATACTCGCAAATTAAAGCTATTACAGTTAATTTTATCTTTGTTTCTTTTTGTTAATTTTAATAATCTGCTCGAGTGACAAATTTAATTTGAATTTGAAATAAAAAAAAAAAATAATTAATCCCTTTTTTCTATATTTGGTGTTAAAAATATACTTTGACGTAAAGATGAAGTTTTTTTTTCTGAATGATGGAGTATATTCTTTACAGAAAAAAAATAGAAACGATTCTACTTATTTTGTGCGTTAAAATTATAGAGAAATGAAAAAAAAAATATACAGAAATATCTCTTTTCTCTTTAGATTACGACACTGCTTAACGAATAATTTTTTCCCATAGTTTCCTATATTTCAGTTACAGTAAATTATTTTAACCGTGGGAATAATGTTGTATGATTAAGCATTTTTTTTTTGTATTTTCAACATAATTATAATTTAGTAATGAAAACCCTTTGGTGAATATTGTTTGTTAAAATTTTTCTGTGATATTTCTTACTCGTTCAATAATTTATTTTCCGAGGTTGTAATTTTAGTCCTTTTTATGAAGATGATGAAGAGAAATTACACAAAAAGGGGCTGTATTTCAAGCTGAAAATCTAAGAAAAATAAAGTTGAATAAATTTGTCTGTGTGTTTTTTTAAAGATGTTAATATCTTAAAGCTAGAACTCAAATAATGAAAAATAATTTTAAAGTACTGAGTTTTTTTCTGAACCTACTTTTAGTTTCTGTTAACTCAAAGAAAGAAGAAGCATAAAAAGAATGTAATAGGATTAAAAAATATGTCATATAAGCATAGCAAACATAAAACAATATTAGATGAAGAATTGAATATATTTTCATGAATTTTTTCTAAGAATAAATAACAACATATAACACATACATAAACAAGTTAGCAACATAAACAATACCTAAAAGCTTAAAATAATCTTTATATTACATCAAACTTCAAGAAAATATTATTCTTGATACAAAAACTATAGAATGATATTGCCATTATATGAAAGATAACCGATATTAATGACATTTTGTTTCCAATGTCTGATTCTTCTAAATTTTCCTTCAAATTTTAAGAATTATAAGTAAGAAAGAATAAAATGATCCGAAACTCTTGTTTATATTATTAACAAAGATATTGGATATGACACTTTTCCTTTTCATTTCTGTTATACATGTGTTATATATATATATATATATATATATATATACATATGTGTCTGTATGTGTGTGAGGAACAGTACTGTATCACTTTACTTTGAAATATAATTAAATTAAACAGCAATGCATATTCTTTCCGACTAGCGTTTGCGCATACAAATTATTTCAACTTTTAACTCTTTAGAACAGTGAATTTTATAATATTCTAGATGACACTCAGAGGCTGCTAAGTTAAAAAACTCCCGTTTTGCCAAAGTAAAAATTAAGGAGACAATACTTTCATAGGAATTTTTGTTCTTGTATATATATATATATAAAGAGGGAAATGTGTGCGTAATTTTGTTTTAAATGTGCATAATTGATAAATTTTGCTTCTTAATTTGTTTTTTCGTTTCGTCTATTTTAATTTACTATTTAGATTGATTCAATTTTTACTCACTGAGGAGTGTTGGTACCATAAAACATGTTTGACCAAAAATTTAGTCCCTAGTGTGAATGTTCTAATCTTTTCATGTTGGATATTCAACTATGCATTAAATTATTTATTCATTTGCCTATAAATATTTGTTTCTTTCCGTTTTGTATTTTTTACTGATTTGTAAGTTATCTATTCTTTCTGTTAATTTTGTATTTTTATTATTAATTTGCTTATATATATATAAACGAAGAAATTTCTTGGTGTATCAAGTGATCAGAAATGGGAATTGCATGCCTAATCACCATATATACCAGGCAGTTATAATTAAAGTTACACAATTCAGAGGCCTGTAGAACACGTTCTACTTATCGAATTTTGATGAAACTTGGAATTTCTGCTATATGGACAATAGGGAAAAGGTTTCTGCAATAAAAAAAAAATGTTCAAATTTTGACCACTAGGAGGAAATGTGTTGCCCAAAGAAGAACAAAAAATATGTTAGAAAGGTTAAAATTTATTCAGTTACAGAATATGCTCAATATGTGCTCCATTTACATCAATAACGTGTTGAAAGCGCATTATAGCGTTTTCAATGGTAGCGCGAAGCAACTCACGAGGGATTTCAGCCACATGGCGTATAATGCTAGCTTTCAAATCAAGTAAAATCCTAATTCCTCCTTTATAAACACGGTCTTTTAGAAATACCCACAATCAGAAATCACAGGGATTTAAGTCGGATAAACAAGAAGGCCATAAATTCGGAAAATGTCTGGATATTACACGATGATCGCTAATGTTAGCACTAAGCAGTGCTTTGACTTGGCGCCCAATGTTAGGAGTTGCTCCATCTTGCATAAAGATAGTGGTTTGCAAACTTTGTCGTTCCTGTAAAGAAGGAATGACCTGTAGGTGAAGGAGTTCTCTATACCGAGTACTCGGGACAGAGCATCTTTTAGGGCCTTGTGGAATGAGAGTCTTAAAGAAAAAAGGTCCGAAGATAAACTCAGCAGTAAATCCGCATCAAGTAGTCACGTAAGCAGAATGGGGTGGTTGTTGATGCAGGACATTAGGAGGTGAAGCACTCCAGATGCGGCAGTTATGACTATTAACAGCTCCATCTAAATAAAAGTGTGCCTCATCTGACAATAGAATTTTCCAAGGCCACGCGTCATCAACTTCCATTCTCGCCAAAAATCGGCAAGCAAATTCAAGGCGTGTTTTGTGATTTTGAGGTTTTTGCATTACATGGATCCTATACGGATACCATTTTAAAATGGATCGCAGAAAGAATAGACCACAGAATCTCCAACTCGAGTGACACTGATCGACCACTTGCTGAAGAATAGATGGAATTGGAGGCTCTTTTAACCATAGCAGTAATGAATTCGGAAGTTTTAGTCCCAACCGGTTTCCGTCCTCTTCCGGGCAGCACACCCAAATCTCTAGCCATTTCAAATTTCATGATCATCTTTCTCAAACCAATCCTCGATAAGGGACCTTTTCGTAGATCCTTTAAACGACAATATTCACGCTGAGCAGCTAAGTGGTTGCTGCCGTTCTGATAAAACAGTTTTACCAGTAAAACTCGATTTTTTTTTTATAAGGGGATGATTACGATGACAAACGCATGCTGAATGATTCTCTGGCTATGACTGCAAGTTTATATAGAGATTTTACGGATTTGCATAAGGAATATTCCCTAAACACCACCTGGTGGTCAAAATTTATACTAACTTTTATATTGCAGAAATCTTTTTCTCCATGGTCCATATAGCATAACTATATTCCGAGTTTCATCAAAATCCGATAAGCAGAATAGGTTCTACAGGTCTTTGAATAGTGTAACTTTAATTATAACCACCTGGTATATATATATATATATATATATATATATATATAATATTTGTGTGTGTGCGAAAAAGAGAGATATTGTGATGAACCCACATTACCATTTTCCCGTTTTCTTTTCTTATTTTTAACTTCATTTCCCTTTTGGGAATGCTTTTTATTTTCAGCACCTAAATAAACCGCCCTAACTAATTTTTCACAAATATTAAGCTATAACTTTGACTCCAGTTATAAAGCCACTATTTCGAAGAATCTTGTGTGTTACGTTAGTATCACGAACCTCTTTAAGTTGTTGAATTAACAAAATTTCTGGATTCGCCTAATCTTTTAGGGTATAAAAGTCGTCACCCCTTTCTCCCAGCCACAACCTAGATCTTATCTCTCTTTACGTTTTAAATGTGAGATGTACAATTCAGTGCTTTTGCCATGACTTCTTTCTCCTTGAGAAAATAGGTACGATATATATATATATATATATATATGAGATACTAGGTGTGGCTATTAAATAACCAGACTATTTCCTGCAATGGTCGACTCTTCAAGCTATATCAGAAAATAATTGAATTTTGTTCCATTCAAAAGTTCACTCTCCACATGCTTAACTAAATCATCAATTCTATGTGACACTGTATAATTTGATAAAAGAATCAGGTCAAATGAGTTTGATCAATATTTTACGTCACAGGGGGGAAAATCTTATCTGAGAATCAAATTTTAATCATAAACATAGCAATGTTATCTCAAAAGTTTTGCTAAAGTGGTTTGTACAGACATTAATGCTATGCATTGTGTTTTAAGACATTTTTAGCAAATTGTACTTAAATTTATATGAACAAGATATAGAATGGCTAAAAAGTAATGTATTATGTTTTAATTGCTTACATCCCCATATAATTTCGAACTGTGCGACTATCAAAGAATTGTTGCTTTTGCAGAAAAACGCCATCTCAAATCTTTGCATTTTCCAAAGATAAGATGTAATGCAAACGAAAAAGGAATAGTTTTCTTCTTTAAAAAATAAAATTATAACTTAAACAAATATGAATAAACTAATAGATGAGTAACTGACTTTGAAATCCAATTTAAATGATTTCATTCAAAAAAACTTTTATGAGTAACTATTTATATAATAAAAAGCGAAGTTTCTTTTTGCCTTCGAATGTAATATGTTTTCTAATTAATGAGATGAGTCATAAGTTTAGAATATTTACAGGATGTAGGGAGTGAAACTATAGTTTTTTTCATGTCGTGATCTCAATAAGTTTTTGCAGGTTAAGAAAACGGGGGGGGGGGGCATATTAGTTTCAGTATTAAATGCTGATTTTTGGAGAATAAAATATAAAGTTAATACATTAATATACAAGATGAGAATTTTGTCAAAACTGAAGACATTTTATAAGTACCAAGGATTACCACATCATCAGAATTAACGTCTTCACGTGTTGACATTTCAACACTGAATTTTTCCAATATTAATCTAGCAGATTATAGATTTAATACACTAGAACATGTAGAGCAAGAATTTTTCATGAACTCTTAAGCCATCTTCAAAAACCGTATTTGGTTTTGTGTAACATGAAGTTTCTCAACCGATGATAAAAACAGAAATCATCGTGGGCTTATAAAGGAAGAAATAATCTAGATTAAACGCAAAAAATATTTACACATTGGATCTAATTCTAATTCTCTATTAAAATATTTAAGAGAAGGGATTTGGCAGTAAATAGCAAATGAGAGAGAGAGAGAAGAAAACTTGTACACAAAAGTGTGTAATTTATTAGTGAGCTAACTCTAAACCTGTATAACAGCTACCGAATATCGCATTATCCTAAACTATCCCTTTAATATTTCTGGAATTGATTTTTGTAGACCTTTCTATAAAAAATAAAAAAACCAGAGGAAAGAGATACATAATAAGATTTATGTTTATACCTTTATTTGTCTTGTGATCATGGCTATAATACTGGAAATAGTGAAATAGTTACTAATTTAATTTCTGCAGTATTTTTAGCTACATTAAAAAGATTCATACCTCAAAGAGGAAAATGTAGTAAGCTCTATGTATATAACATCATGAGGCAGAGCTCACTAAATTTTTTAACGAGATCAATCAACCAGATAACCTTTTGGAAGGATATATGAGTTCTGTACATATTAAATGGCAGTGTCTACCACCTCAAGATCCTAATTTTGGAGATCTCTGGGAGGTGGATACAAAGTCATTTAAATACAACTTTAAGAGAGTATCAAGAAACGTAAATTCAATATATCAAGAATTTTTACCATTAACTGTACAAGTTGTAATAATGTAGGGTCGGAAGGTAAGGAAGGAAGGGTCGACATCTCTAAAACAATTTAATTTATTAACAGAAGCTCAGCTACAGAACAAATCTCTCCTCTCTCTCTCTCCCCTCTCGAAAGCCTATATTATATATATCATAATAATTTGCATGCTCACGTTCTCTTCTTCGGAGGAAGCTTTCCAATACAAACAATTGTTTGAGGACTGAAAATTCCCCAAGAGGACTGTTGGTGACAAGGTCGCGGACAGACCCGTCATAAAGTTAGGGGAATTTTAAATTCTTGACCATTGGTTCCCTTTACTGCTGATATGCTGGATTTCGTTGTTTTGACGACGCATTTTCAGAATCAGACTTGAAAACCATAACAAATAGGTTTAGTCATTGGTAAGATATTATGAAATTGATTCAAAACATTTAGAGAAGATGGTATTTATATTACGTAAGTAATCTGCAACAGAGATCGCGCGTAGAAAGTTAAAAAAAAAAAGATAACACTGAAAAGGGTGCTCTGTATTTTGAAAAGACGGTAATTTGTCACCATATCAATGGTCACAAGGAAGACCCAATAACTTACGTGTCCCCAGGAAAGGATAAAAAAAGATAGAGCTGTGGAAGTGAAAACTTCTCATGTTATTAACTACAAACGTCCTGTCACAAAACTACATATTCTTCCTTCGAATAATTGACATTGTTGCATTTGTAAAATAATGTTTAGGAATAATTATGTAATAGATTTTCTATGTGTATTTTTAATATTTAATTGTATGTTTTCTTGTTTTATTTGAAATATTTATGGGGTAACTTATATTGAATGTTTAGGCAAACGATGTCAGTGACTTTAAGATGAGTGTGCCTGCTCAATTCTAATTATTACCCATGACCGCTGCTTTGCTGTAGTTGTGAGAGTGAAATGAACCACAGCGAAAACATTCGTCAATGAGTTGAGTTCTTACGAACAAGTATAGTTGTGATTGTGTCCAATAAACCATTGTAGTAATTGGATATTTTAGAATTACTTTTTTTATTTTTACATATCAAAAATCGATACATTTTATTTTGCTATAGTTGGATATTTTAACTACTATATATATGATTATTAGTATTTGTATGCAATTTTCGATATTATTCCTACAACTTTTAAAGGAAATCAGTATTTGTAATTACATTAATTTAATACTGATTTGATTTAGTAGTAATATTATTTTTTTTTATCAGTTTTTATTTTACATTAAACTTTTTAAAATTTATTTTTGCTACAATATTGTTTGTTATAATTTTTTTATTGATTTATATGCATACTTATTTCGTATATATATATATATATATATATATATACATATGGTAACGGTAACGGCTAAAATTACGAGGTACCTGTTTTAAAATTAAAAACATACCCTCTCATCAGAATTACTATTAAAAAGTTAAAGTGCATCATTTAATAAAATTTTAGCTTAATTGTAATCAACTATAATAATTGTGATCAAGGCAACAAGCGCCTGGGCTTTCGGCAGAGTGAGGAACTGCCGAAACAAAGTTGGAAAATAAAGTTACGAAAGCGCATTGCCATTGGACGCTGTAGCCAGTAAGCTAAGAAGCATATATAGCAATGGGCGGAGAGAGCGTTAGGGGATGGGACTTCAGTTCGAAGGCGAAAACGACTTCGAGAAAGCTGTCGTCCGCGGGTTTTTGAGAGATTGTAACTAGATAAAAATAAAGTTAAAATTAAAATGAAATAAATAGAAATGCCGTACCGAAACCAATTTAAAGAAAAATGCAATTTAAAAGTTTGATATATATATATATATATATATATATATATATATATATATATATATATATATATATATATACATATATAT
>BMAW01000356.1:33530-46841 GCA_019974015.1 Nephila pilipes | reverse complement strand
AAAAAAAAAAAAAAAAAAAAAAAAAAAAACGCCGGCCGCTAATAACAGACTTTGTAACAAAAAAAAATAATAAAATAACTAACAGAGGCCGTTAATAACGAACGAAATTCTTCATTTGTATCAAAGGCGACAGTTGTGCTAGACATTTCTGACACATCTACTCATGATAGCATTTTTGATCCAGTTCGTAATAAACGTGCACACATATTATAAAGCAGCGATGAATAGTTGTTAGTCAGAAGTTTTATTCCTAAATTCAATTTCAATTTTTATATGTTGTATGTACCTACAGATTAAATTTTCCCTGTACACTAACTTTAATACTTTTTGTAATAAAATGAATTGTTTTTATTTTATAAGTAAATAATATGGATTTCATTAATACTTTTTTTACACGCTTTACTATGCAAATATTTGGAGTTATTTCATCTTACACGATTTTTGAAAGTTGTGGAACATATCCCCCAATGTTTACCGTATGTCGCATGTATTTATTTACAAGAATTTTTTTTGCACGGTTTTCTTAGGAACGTATCTACCGTATAAAAAAGAGTTGGATATTTATATATATATACTGTTACAGACATTTCAATAGTAATTTTTAAAATTCCGTTTTGGCTGTGGATGTTGACTACGACTGCTTGATTTGATAAATGGGAAACCAAACTTAATAGAGACTAAGTACTTTCACCGATCAATATGAGGTTCTGATGTATTGTT
Organism: Nephila pilipes; assembly: GCA_019974015.1. Taxonomy (NCBI): domain Eukaryota; kingdom Metazoa; phylum Arthropoda; class Arachnida; order Araneae; family Nephilidae; genus Nephila; species Nephila pilipes. The sequence goes on along the minus strand of BMAW01000356.1, from coordinate 46,121 downwards.
CTTATCTTTCCCCCTTACATTCCTATGAAAAATTTAAAAAGTATATTTTGAGAGATAATAATAAAATTACTTTTCGTTCTCTGCAAAAAAACTTTATCACTTTCTTTGATGTAAATTATTCATGGGATAATGTCTTTATAATATAATTATTCAGAAGTGAACATCTTTTAAATCGAGAAACTTTTGTTTAAAAATAACTTTTTATAACGCGGGAACATTAGAAAGAAATAAGTATTTTTCGAGCTAAACCAAAGTCTGTCACGAAAAACTTCCATTAACTATAGAATTACATAAATAAACCAGATATTTATATGAAACGTGTTTCGGTTTGAACTAGAGTGATATTTTATTTTATGATAGTTTGAAATACACCCAGTACTTTTAGCAACATAAAGATATATCTTACAAACTATAAATCACGCATATAAATTTCTCTTCCTTAAGTACATTTCAGAAGTTTTTTTTTACTTACCTTATGTAATAAGGATTGAAATATGTTTTAAAACTAAAATACGATTTATTCTGGTTGAATTGTGTTTGAGATGTGTCGAAATTCGAACAATGTTTTGATAAATGTGTTTTTATTTTAAATCAAGATATTTTTATTTTATATTTTAAATCCTTTTTTATAGCTACAATATTACATTTTACAACAATGAGAGGGACTAGAATATCAAACATATACCTAAAAATTTATTTATCCACACATTGTAACCTTCAATTCGTTGTATCACTGAGTTAAGCGCAATTTCTTTCAATTATACTGTATAAATTTAACATTAATTGCTTAAAATATATTTTAATAAATTTCTTCATCAGGAGGTAAAATTAAACTATCAATTTATTTCTATTATTATACTTGAAAAATTAACCTCGAAGAGAAAGAAAAAAAAAGGCTTTTTTTAAAGGTTAGACAGCTATCAGTGTTCAATTTATTTTGAGCTATTTTTTCAATTATAGTGCTATTAATTAAATGCAGTGCAAATAGTTTTATATGATAAAAAAATAATTATTTACTCACACCATTTTAATTATTGGATTGTATCGTGACATTCTATTAATTTTAAAAGAAACTAAATTTAATATTGATTTTAAATCCATGATTATATTGGAATAATTACTTTCTTTGAGCTCAATTTTCTAAAGCAAAAGTAAATTGATATAATCTATATTAGTTATTATTTATTTTTCAGATATTGAATAAACTCAATCAATAATTACTTTTTGACTAAGCAATAAAAGTAATCGAATTACAAAAAGATATAAAATATTTTTTCTCATAATCCATGTTTTATGTATCATTAAATAAGTATAGTATTTTCACTAGTTTTTGTTATTTTATAATGCGTAATTATTTCTTAACATTTGCCGCATTTGACATTTTTTCTCAACATTTGACAGAATTTTTATTAGATTCTTATAATGAGAATTTACTGCAAGATATCGATTAATTTTAACTACCTTTTTTCGTAAATCACTTTATGTGATCCCTTTATTTTTAAGACGTTTTAATCGTTTGTAATCGAAAGCTGATTTATGCATTTTCAATGATTACAAAGTTTCAAGGAGAATGTTTTTGTTCTGTAAAAGTAATTTTCCGAATTTACAAAAATTTCATTTTCAATATAAAAGAATTTCTGAGAGGCCTGGGTATTTGTTTTTGAAAGTGATTGTTGATCGTTTATTTTAAATTTGATTTATGGACAGTAATTAGTTAATTTCCTGACTAGAATTAGAAAACAAAATCTTTAAATCTAAAAAAAAAAAAAAAAAAAAAAAAGTTTTTTATAAATTTGTATACAAATACATAGAATTTGTTTCTGTAAATGTTGAACTAGAGAAATATGCTTATTTGTTACCCACAGACTTCATTATTTCCGCTAAGGAGTCTTGCGCTGTGAGGTACAGCTCAATAGAGTTGTTTCTGAAACCAGGATTCAAACTTGATTAGCTTCATGACCTTCTGTCATCCTGCTACCACGCGCTGATATGTTATCAGAACTCCTATAGCTTTCGTAGTCAAAGCTATACTGTATGAGAGACAAAACACATCACATAAGGAATCAGGCTATTGAAAACCAATCAACTTACTATAACATAGATTCGTTTCCAATTAAAGATAGTGTGATTACTGATCATTAAATAAACTCATAAAATACTCATATGGCAAAATGCGGAATTTGAGTGTGAAATACCAGTTAAGATGTGGACTTCGTAACTTATTAACTTTCAGGAGTCGGGCACATTAGAGAAGAAAATACTTTGAAGGCGGGACTTGTACATATGTTGCTTTCCCTTTTCTTTGTCAAGATTAGCGATTCAGAGCGTTCTCTAACAATAGGGTTGGCTATAGTGTTGGTCACCCGCTGGGAAGTGGGGATGTTTGGGATTCAAGAAGACCCTAATAATCAATGATCCTCTCTGTTTGTAAGGAAAGTTCTCTCTGAAAGCTGAATTGTGATTATCTGTCTGGTTTCAATTCAAGAAATATTCAGAAATGCGTTCTAAAAATAAGACCCATTTCTTTCCATAATTTCCTTTTATCGTCCTTAGTACCATAATTAGAATTTTCAAATAGTAAATTATTCTATTCATATGCAAAAACAATTATAATTATTTTACTTAACAATAGATTTAGTAAGCAGTTGCATCACTACCATTACATGACGAAATTGTGAACATAAAATCATTACATTATTTAATATGTAGACTATAATATTATGAAGTATCTATTTTTAAGGCACACAAAAATATTTCACTGATATTTCAGAAGTTTAAATAGGTTTCTAGCATCTTCATATAAGAATAAATTCACAAAAAAAAAAAAAAAAAAAAAACTTTGAGCAAAGAAGGAAAATGTTCCATTTAACAAAATTGTAATTAATATATCTGACTGATATATATGAATCATAAATGAAATTTAAATGAATAACAGAAAAAAAATTAAAAGGGGGAAGAAAATAAATGCTTATCCCGCCCACGTTTCATCTACTAATATTTACCATAAGTTTTCATCTATGGAAAGAAATTACGGAAATTTACGTGTATCCTGCCAAGATCAGCCACCACTTACGTGAAAGTTATGTTTTTATCAAAGGTGTTCAGTAGTTTTTTTCTGTTATGTTTTCCAACCGTTCTCCGCATTTCAAAACTTTATTCGCAGCTTATTTTTTCTACTTCTGTTCTTAGCTAATGTGATGATATAACGCCATCTATTATCAGAATTTTAAAATGGTTCTCTAATAAGACTTGGATTATTTTGACCACCAGTTGCGGTTGACTGCGGCGATGAGGAGGTGTTAGTATCAGTCAGCATCTAATTGCATGTTGCACTCTATTTTACTTAGTGATTATTTCTTTCGTGTAATTACTTACCAGTGAGTATAAAGTATTGAGGATATCGTTAGTTTGAATAAGAATTTTTTGTATATTTTGAAGTGAAAACGTTATACCAACAATCTCTCTACCATAAGTGGATATTTTTGCTGACTATATTCAGTTGAGTTTTTTTTTTTAAAATTTAAAACACTTTTTATTCTACTGCCTTATTTAAAAGACAGCTGAAAACAGCATGTGAAGATCCGCATTTGTTTGATGTGAATGCATTATCAACAGAAACATGTAGGGGGATGCATAAGTTTCTGATAGCATAAGGTCTCCCCCTTCCTTCCCCTTCTGGAAACTTCGTTCATTCTACGCATTAGATGGTGAGGTTTATATCTTCTCTTTACGGTTGCAGAATTCTTTATCACTTTACTTTGGATATTTGGCTGGGGATTTTTTTTATTTGATAGTACTCTTATTATCATCCTAGTGGTTAATTAAAGCTTTATTGTTATTTGATAAATTTTAGAATATTATTTTTTAACTGTCCTCTAAATAGGAGAGTGAGGCGATAATCATTCATTTGACGCCTTATCTCCTCCTCTCCTCTCCCCCCAAGAGTACAAAAAAATATCCTTCCTAGTTTTTTATCCCTGCTGAATTGCGTCAAAGCTAACGTTTATAAAGTTAGAGGAAGCATAAGAATTATTCGATAGTTAGATTCAGATGAGAGAGATGTTGAAATTGCTATGTTGCCCCCAGATGCCAGTGTGCTAACTGACGAAGTTAAAGGGGAGAACAATGATGTAACTATTGGTGTGATTATTGTAAACGACGTTTCTGGTTTAGAATTAGAGATTGGTGGTTAAAATTATAGATAGTTTCCAGCCTGAAATGCCTACAAGCACTTGTGTTTCGATAACAAAGCGCAAAAAAAAGTTAAAAGACACCAGTCATCTTGGATAAAGACTAAATCTCCGCTATATACAAAATAGGAATTACAAGCTGAATCAACTGCAAGTGACTTGTTCTCGCAGGTGGGTACTGCATTGAAAGATGAAACTCCGTCAGAGCTTTTGGAACACTTTTATTCTGATGAAGTTAACGATCCCTTAGAAAAAGAAACTGTAATATGCAACAAATGAAAAAATCGATCATGATTTCCTGACCACTGTTAACAAAATACGTGTCTTTGTAGGTTGTAACAATTGTAAAAGTTGTAACAATTTTAAAATGTAGCTTTGGGTGCAAATACTATTGCTCGCCATGTAATAGATATGGTGGAAAACGTTATGATTCAAATAGTGAAAAATACAAGCAAGTTTTACCATTTTTCAATTGCAGTGGATGAATCTCTGGGCAGATGGTCCACCTCTCAACTGCTTATGTTCATTAGAGGTGTGGATGAAAACACGAAAATAATATAAGAGCTGGGTTCGCTACATAGCATGTATGCCACTGTTTTACCGGAGAGGATATATTCAGTGAATTGAAAAAAAGAACTATTTGCTCATTATAACCGGGACTTGACTAACCTCTGTTACCTGACTGTTGATGGAGGAAAGAACACGAGTGACATAAAGAAGGGACAAGTGAAGCAGTTGTGCAATGAGAAAAACTTACCGCAACCAATGTTCTTTCATTGTTTCATTCTTTCGTTGTATTATTCACCAGAAAGCGTTGTGTGCGAAATATGTGGACATTAGCATTGTGCTGAATCCTAGATGGTGAATTTGATATCACATGGGCTCAACCATTGACAGTTCAGAGACATGTTGAAAGATACAGACACAGAATTGCAAGATTTGCCACATTACACAGCGGTAAGATGGCTAAGTTGTGAGAAAGTTGTGAATAGAGTAATTAAATTAAGAAAAGAAATAGGCGACTTTCTGGAAAATAAAAACAAGTCACAGCCATTACTGTCTGAGGAAGAGTGGGTAGGGAAATTGGCCTTTGTTGCAGACATAACTAGTCATTTAAATTTTCTGAACCAAAAACTACAAGGAGAGAAAAATCTTGTTTCTGATCTATACACCCACCTAAGAGCCTTTTGATCTGAACTTGTCGTGTTTTTGGAACAAGTACAGGCCAACAACCTTAAGTACTTTCAGAAGTGCAAGGTCCTCATGGTTGAAGCAACAGCTGAGTTCTCCACGTCTTTTGCATGCAAGATCATCAAAGACCTCCTGCTGCAATTTCAAGAGCGTTTTTCTGACTTGAATTCAAAGGCAGAAGAAGTGAGACTGTTTCAAAACCCATTTGAAGTAGATGTTTCTAGTTGCTCAGAAGAACTACAGCTGGAGATAATTGATTGCAACCAAATGACTCTCTTAGGGATAAGTTCAAAACTGGACTGATGAATTTTACGAGTTTTTACCCAAGGAAGACTTTCCAAATGTCAAAAATTTTGCATCAGTGTACCTTTCGATCTTTGGATAATTTAAGAACAAACTTGCCAGAGGACAATCTAAGTTCACTATTGATGTTAGGGACATCAGAGCTAAAACCAGAAATGTCTGCTATTTTGGCATCCAGGAAGCAATTCCCACTAATACAGGTGTTCATGTGTATCGTATCAATGTGTTATTAAATGATAACTGAATAAAATAATGTTAAATAAATAATGAAAAAAGATATATATGTTTTGATTCTTTTTATTTAGACCTCGAATGTGTAGTCGGCCCCCAAACTGCTGTTTGACAGTTAATGTGGCCCTATGGTTGAAAGATTTGGAGACCCCTGATCTAGAATCAAGAGGTGATAGATTCTCTGTAGCCCTATTGTAATGGTATCTTAGGGAACAAAAAAAAATAAAGCTACATTTCTTGACACGTTAAACAAATTAAAATTATAAAAAGACCATATATTTTTACGAATCCAAGATGGTGCTTCCCTACAATGAGTCGTTTACAAGGGCAAAGAGATGTTTACGGATGTTATTTCAGTCAACCATGGAATTTTTAAGCAATGATCCCTTAATTTTGGAGACGAATTTGGTGTCATAGCATAAAACTTGGCTACAAAATGAAGATTCTGGAAAATGCTGGAATCTTGGCGATATCTCTATCAGGTCAAAAGCTACAGACTAGTTATTTTTTTTCCTTGAATTTTCCCTGGGATGTCACATCTGGCAAGAGAGGCCAAAAGTACGGAAAAAAGAAAAATCACAGTGGTATCGATCAGAGGGGTTGACATTGGCTGAACGGACTTGCAGAGGAATCTGTCGTTAGCATGGCTGAGGAAATCTTCTGTAAAGTGGTTTGTATTTACCAGGAACTTTCGGAATCTTCCATGGAAGTGTAGACAACAAGATCCGAGATTTTCTCGGGATGCGAACTAAACTGGTGAGCTGAAAGTTTTTGATAGTGCAGTGGGTGTCATTACGTTTCACTAATTTATACAAGTGGTGTGTTTTTTGATTGTGTTGTTAATGTGTCCAAGTTTTGTTATCTTTGTGTCGTCATGTCCAAAATATTTGGGAGTTAAATGTCATTCTAAATAATTCTTCATTATAGACTGAAATCACCCTTTATATCCTCACTAGCTTAGGTCTTGTTTGGTAGCTACAGGACAAACGAAAATACACTAATAACGAAAAAACAGCTGAAATATTAAGAAGTTAACATATAAACTAATATTATAAGTAGATAATAGTTTTATACTTGAAATTATAATTTAGAGTAATTATTTACTAATAATATTTTAAAACAGAAGAATTTATAATAACGATACTAGAGATTTGTAAATATTTGACACAATCAATAACAAAGGTATAATAATAATAAGAAATGTTGACCACAAAATATTCATACTGATAGTGAATTAAATATGGAAAAGTAAATGAAATTATAAAAAAAAATACTTAAAGGTCGTTTTGATATTTATAAGCATACATTTTTTAAACACATATTGATAATTTTGATATTTTCGGTTATAATAGTTGGCAACTGTGACGTTTTTTCTCTAATGGACAGTTAATGTTAAATGACTATCAAACTTTTAAGTAAGCAATATTCAAAATTGTTTTATTTTCGCTTAATACTTTCTTTGAAGACATCTTGTCGCAAAAAAAGTATGAATTGTGATAAGTTGGTTTTGTTTCAAATTCTTATTTCTTGAAATATAATTTATAAGGATATATTTTTATGAGCAAGGAAACTTCAGTTTTATAGCAGAAAATAGAATAACATTTTCTTAACGTGGTAGTATTTGAAAAATAGAAAAAAAGCTTTAGACTAACATAAGATATTCGGCACGTGAAACTTCCATTAACTATAAGGTAATATAAATAAAATAGTAGTGCTTTTGAAAAACGTGATTCGTCGAAACAGAAAAAGTATTTCTTTATGCAGTAGTTTGAAATATATCATGTCGTAAAGATTAATCCTAAGGATTAAGAAAGAAAATGAAAACCTGAAGTCAAATCAAACTAGCAATACATTTTCACGCAATCTTTCGGGGAATTACATAGATGTCAACCCAAGTAATATACATTCAATACCGATCTTGGATGAATATAAATAGTTGAAAACTTTTGGGAATTATTAGCCACCCAAAGGGCTGTTATTTTTGGTGGATCACTTTAGGCGTACCAGATCACTTAAATTTTTTTTTTTATCATTTGCTTCAGTTTTAATTATATTTAGATAAAATATATTCAGTTTAATAATTTATTGTTTGTTTTAAATTTAATTACATCGAGTTCTAATATATTCTATTTAATCGCTTAATTTTCTATGATTTTAATATCGGAAAAGTTTACTATTATTTATTTCTCTATATTTCAGTATTTACTTTAAACTTTATATTTAATTGAGTAATTTAATAATAATTTTTTAAGAAAAAGTGAATTTTTTGGTGGCTAAAATCTGTTCTTTGCAAAACTTTGCATATAACTTTTTCCACATATTTATATTTCTTTCACTCATATAGTTTATTATCTTTTTGTTAAGGATCGAAAAGCAAATTGTTTCCTCTATCGTGAAGGTAACAATTTATGTTACGTTCATGATAGTGGGAACACAATATAAACAGTTGAAAAATTTTGTAAACAATTTTATTCTTTTTTCCTATCGAAATAGTTGTTAAACGCGCATTCAAGATACAGAGATAGCTGACGGCATTCTTTCCATCAAATTATAAGTTCGAGTCTTGATGATACAAGGAAACGCCACGGATGCATTTTAAATCTTTCGACGTCTAAGTCCTCCCATTGGTATGTTGTGAAAGTTCGAGGAGAAGAATGTTAGCTCAGGTGTTAATTTTAATTAAGTTCAATATTTCAAGATCTGTCACCAATTGCTGTTGTATTGCTTTTTAGTACGATTTTAATAAACAATCATCGATATCTCCCCTACCTAAAAATATTCTGACACTTTGAAAGCATCAAAGAAATCTCTACATTCGAAATATTGATAAATTGTTCAATAATACACATGTATAAAAAATTAAGTAATAGGTGTTTTTTGCCATAATTTCAAGATAATTCCTCTAAGATACATAAAATTCAGAAATGAGTGGCAGTATTTTATACTTTAGAGATGACGAAAGCATAGTTGCTCAAAACTGAATACTGTGCATATACACTCATGGACAAATAAAAAAAAATTAGCTTACCAAGAAGGAGTCGTCAAAAAGAAACGAAATTTTACATACGTAATGACTACTTTCATATAAGTAAATGATTAGAAAATCAAAGTAAAAGGATCATTTATTTCAGAGAAAAAGGCAAGAGAACGGAGGATTTAATACCCTGTTGAACACCCTGCAGCGCGAATGCACGATATGATACGATCGGGCATTGTGGCATACAAGTTCTGTATGATGTCTTGAGACATTTCGTTCCATATTTGCTGTAACCTTGCCTCTAGTTCGTTCAAACTCGTGGGATGCCCAACTCGCCGTCCCAAATGATCCCAGATATGCTTGATTGGATACAAATCTGGGGATCGGGCAGGCCAAGGAAGGGTAGTAACAGTGCCGAGACAGTCTTGTGACACCCTTGCCGTGTGAGGCCAAGCATTAACTTGTTGAAAAACGGCTCCTGGAAGCCGTTGCATGAGTGGCAACACATGTGGTTGCAGGATATCATGGACATACCACTTGGCTGTCATGGTGCCACGGATCAATACAAGGAGTGACCATTTATTGTAGGCAAGGGCACCCCATATCATCCCACCAGCTGTAGAAGCGGTGTGTCGCTGTAAAGAAAAGGCAAGATTGAGGTGTTCACCACGGGGTCTCCACACACGAACACGATTGTCATCACTGCTGAGATTGAATCTGGATTCGTCGCTAAAGACGACCTGGTTCCATTCCGCTGTAGTCTAGTTTTCTCGCGCGCGACACCACTCCAAACGGAAGCGTCGATGGGTGGGCTTAAAGGGCAGCACACGTAATGGGCACCACGATCCCAAATGTCTTACAACCAGGCGCCTTCGTATGGTTCGAGAAGACACAGGGGCCCCTAGTGAAGGTGCTACCTGTGCCTGGATGGGGGCCGTTAAGCAGTTGGCTGTACGCGTGTATTTCTTACAATGTGGCGGTCTTCTCGACGACTGGTCTGTCGAGGGCGTCCTGAGCCTGATCTTCGTGTAAATGACATCTCTCGGATCCACTGGTCCCAAAACCTCCTCACAACACAATCAGAGCGGCCAAATTGACGAGCTACTCGCCTAGCTGACCACCCAGCTTCCATCATGCCGATGATTCTCCCCTTCTTAAACTGCGACAGCTGCTCATATTGCCTTCGAAAACTGTGTAATGGCCTGCCTACGTCAGATCTTTCCTTGTAAATGATTCAGCTCACTCAACCAAGCTTTGGTTACCTGTTTTATACTCCTCGGAGAACGACGTTAAACGCCCTCTACCGGCTATACGTAATGCGCAATCACGCTGCATTTCTAATCATTTGCATATCTCCCCGACATGTACCTTCATGCTAAGTTTCGTTACGATCCCGCAATTATTTCTTGGTGCGCTAATTTTTTTTGTCCACGAGTAAAGTATGGAATCAAACAAAAAAGGTTTTATCGAACTCATAGCAACATTACATATGATTGTCTGTTAAAAAGGAAGAACAACTAGCAGATGTTCCTTAGAATGGGATATGCCTTCCCCTTACTGCAATGGTTTCTTCACACTCAGCACCTTCTTGCCCAACAGTTCTTGAGTTTATTCCTCAATCAGCATCTGTTTGAGTCGTTGGGTGTTCCCCGAGGAGCCTCAAGGCGTCTCCCTAAAGCATCCCTTACCTGTTATATAGAATTTAATTCAGAGGAGAACGCTGGACAATCCATTCTAGAGATGACTTCACTTTCCACGAGCTGCTAAACATCAGCAGTCCGGTGCGGCCATGTATTGTCATCCATAAAAACGAAGTATGGTCCAATAGACCTCTGAATTAACACACATGAGGTAGGATTACCTTCTTACATTATCGATATACTCTTACAGATCCTCTATTGAAAACATGAAGCTCAATCCACCCACAAAAAACAAAATGCCTCCCCAAACAATTCCATGACCATCATAATGGTTTCTTTCCATGATGTTACAGGGAAAAACCCGTTTTCCGACCTCTCTCCAAATCAACTGGTATTGAGAATGGCTTGTGGCACTGAATCAAGTCTCATCCGTAAAAAGGGCCAGACTCCATTGATGAGATCTTTAGTTTATGTTCTACCTACATCATTCTAAACGATGGCCTGATAAAGGGGATTCAGGATGGCGGGCGAATAGGCCATCTTTGTGAAGGCGTCTGTTTATAGAAAACCGTGACATTTATCGTTCTGTTGCTGTACACAGTTGCTAAGCAATGGCACTCGCTGACTGGTATTGGCTCTATTCGCCTGTAGGACGATATATCGGTCGTTCACTGCAGTTGTTTTCCTAGGGCTGCCACCATCAACCTTTCTAACAGCTGTATCTATAATTTGGAAGGCTTTCCAAGCACGCAAAACGACACTTTTGTTGATTCCGAATTCATCAGCTACATTGGTCAAACTACTCCCCTCCTCCAGCTTTCCTATACTTTTTCCACGTGTTATTTCATCCAGGTGATTTCTCTTAGCCATATTTCACGAAAGAACTCACTTGTACTTGCAGCTAATGTCTTTAATTGTACCTCTGTTCTTCCTTTTATTGTAGTTTTGGCTACGTTCGCGTTTTGCGTATACTTACGTCGACTTTGTCGTATTGTTCCTGACAATTGCATACGCATCACTTTTCTACTGAATTGCGTGTTCATTGTACTGATCACAATAACTCCTTTTCTTCAATTTCGTGGCTATCTGCTTAAAATTTACATTGTTGTTTAAGTGTTTCATGCCAGTGTATATACATATACATATATGCACATAATATACACACACACGTACGCACGCACCCCCCCACACAAATATTGTTGCGAAAATATTTTTTCGTGCGGGAATAAGCGCGGAGTAAAAATCAGTACCAATTCGGAGGATAACGATAAATAACGATTTATTCGTAAGTCTTCAGGAAGACAGGAAGGTCGCACAATTTGGACAATTACAGATACATAGCACTTGCATACTTCAATCACACAGATACAGGAACAAAGCACACATTAAGTACAGTAACAGTTATTACACAGCTACTTTAAGCTCTCCATCTTATCGCTCCTCACTACGTTCAGCCACTGCACTTCCAGGGCAGGTTCCAATGATTAGAGACAGATACAAGTTGCTTCTTTTCGAATTCACACGGCACGCCTCACTTCAAATGCCGACAGCGTTAAGTCGATCATTCGATCAATCATTCAACAGAGTGTCCAAAGACAGACTCTTCGTAACATTTCCGCTAAATTCAGGCCAAATCTCTAACAAATTCACTCGGCCACGATTCCCCGATCGGTCTATAAATCAGACCCTACGGACAAACTGATTCCGTACACAGACCCATCCATCAGACTCGCTCATAGACCGACTGCTCCGACTGCAGCTCTTGACGTATTTATACCTTTCCGGCCAGGCATGACGTCTGATAGGAAAATTCACGAAAAATAAGCAGCTTTCTTCCCAAACAATTTTTCGTCTAGATTCTTGCACCTTCAATATCTTTCCTTTTGTCGCCAAGTTTCTTACCAAATTGCTAAATCCGTCACTATGGTGAAGGTGTCAATTGCTTAAACTCTCTTTTGCTGACTGGTGAAACCTCTGTGATCTATCTTTTCCGCTATAAGAGAGGCGTTGCAGGGAAGAATCAACTCACATTCGTGACAATATATATATATATATATAT
>BMAW01000356.1:0-12877 GCA_019974015.1 Nephila pilipes | reverse complement strand
AGGATTAGGAAAGAAACTATATTTTCTATGAAAAAAAACAGACTAGTTTTATAAATATGTATACAATTACATAGAATTAGAGTTTCTGTGAATGTTGCATTAGAGGAATATACTTATTTGTTGCCCATTGTCTTCTTAATTTCCGATGAGGACGACAACTCACCAGTAATCTCGCGTTGTGGGGTACAGCTCAAAAAGTTGTTGGTGAAACTACGACTCGAACTCAATTAAGTTTCATGACCTTAGTTTGTCACTCTACCGCGCGCTGACTTGTTATCAGATGTCCCATAGCCTTAGTAGTCAGAGCTGTACCATATGTTTGGCAAAATGCATCGCGTAAGGAATCAGGCTATTGAAAAACAAAACAACTTTCCATAGTGGGATGTTTGGGTTTCTAGAATCGTTTCCATTCAAAGATAATGTATTAAACAATGGGTTTACCGAGGATTAAGTTAACTACATTCTCAAAATTCTCATATGGCAAAACGTGAAATTTGAATGTGAAATACCAGTTAAGATGCCGATTTCGTTAAGTATTAACTTTCTGGAGACGGACACTTTCAAAAAGAAAACACTGCTAAAGACAGGATTTTTAATATAATAGTTTACACTTTTTTATAACAAAATTTTAAGTTCTGAGTGTTTTATAACAATAGGGCTGGCGATAGTGATGGTCACCCTCTGGGGATGTTTGAGATTCAGGAAAACCCTAATAATCAATGATTCTCTCTTTTCGTAAGGAAAATTCTTTCTGAAAGCCGAGTTGTGATTACCTGCCCGGTTCCAAGAAATTTTCAGAAATGTGTTCCAAAAATAGAACCCATTTCTTTTTTCACTTTCCTTATATCTTCCTTATTGTGGGTGTGGTAGCCTAGTGGTCATGGCTTCGGATTCGTGGCCGGCAGTTTTCGTTGAGTCGCGAGTTCGATCCTTGGCCGCTAAAGACCTCCCGTGCAGACGGGGTTGATGCGCTCGAAATCTGTCGGGGTCCAAAGTCCTCCCATTGGCGTGGTGTGGGTGTTAGGAGAAGGAGTGTCAGCTCAGGTGTCGTTCTCGTCACTTGACCATGGTTCAAAATTACGAGATCTCTCGCCAATAGCCGTCATGTTGCTTCAAGTGCGACGTTAATAAAAAACTAAACTAAACAAAAAAGTATCTTCCTTATTACCATAATTAGAATATTTATGCAGTAAATTATTCTATTTATATGCAATAACAGGAAAAAAAAACTATTATAATTATTTTACTCAACAATAGATTTGGTAAGGAATTGCATCAGCAATATTACATGACGCAATTATATATATTATATCATTACATTTTTAATATATAAACTATAATATTATGAAGTATCTATTTTTGTGCTCAAAAATGTTTTACTGATATTTCAGAAATTTAAATAGGTTTCTAGCATCTAAATGTCAGAATGAATTAGATAAAAAAGTCTTTGAACAATGAAGGAAAATGTTACATTCATCAAAATTGTTATTAATATTTCCTATTAATATTTATATCATAAAAGAAATTTAAATAAATAACAGAAAAAAATTAAAAGAGGGGAGAAAATAAATACTTGTTTTGCCTTAATTTTTTGATTTTAATAATTTCTGTATGTGTAACAATACTTATTTCATGCATAATTTCTTATAAATATGAGGAAAATTTGTAAATATTCCAACAATATTTCTTTTATAATATTTCAGGCCCTGAGCACATGTTGTAACACACTACGATAATGATCTAAAATGAAGATTTGATCGTTCCACTGTATCCTTATTATTGTGTCTTCCAGCTTCAGGTCCGATTGTGTTCGAATTAAGACGCTTATTCTTCTAATAAAACGGGGGGGGGGGCGCGCTTCTGCAAGTTGGAAAACTCTTCATATGAGATGATGTGGAAGTTAGGAGAATATGGTATTAATTCAGATTTCATTCTTAGTGCTTGACAGCTTTTCAGATTTACGGGCTCCTTCTCTAATAGTTCAGGTGCAGGTCTAGACAGACCTAAATGCAAATCAAATAATTTTTTCTGTAATCTTCCGGAATGATATTGGTATTAATAACAATATCCAATAATTTTATCCAAAAGTAATACAAATTAAAGAAATTCAATTTAATTATTCATTTTTATAAAAAAAAATTGCAGCAATTTATTTGTAAATAAAGAAAATATTTCTTAATATTTATTGGACAAATAATTAAAGCTACAGTTTAAAATTGTAAAAAGAGCACATATTGTTACGAATAAGAGGTGACGCTTCCCTACAATGCATCTTTTACACGGGAAAAGAGATGCTTACAGATATTATTTAAGTCAGCGAAGTAATGTTTAAGCAATGACTTTATAATTTTGGCGACGAATTTGATGCCCATTTTGGTAACATAGCAAGAAACTTGGCGACAAAAAGAAGATTCTAGAAAATGCTGGAATCTTGGCGATTTCTTGATTAGGTCAAAAGCGACGGACTAGTTATTTTTTTCCCTGAATTTTCCCTGGGATGTCACATCTGACAGGAGAGGCTAAAAGTATGGAGAAATGCAAAGCCATAGTGGTATCGATCGGAGCGGTCGACATTGGCTGAGCGAATCTGCAGAGGAATCTGACGTTAGCATGGCTGAGGAAATCTTCTGTAAAGTGGTTTGTATTTACTGGGAACTTTCGGAGTCTTCCATGGAAGTGTAGATAGCAATATCTAATACTTTCTCGGGATGCGAACAGATAAACTTGTGAGGCGAACGTTTTTGAAAGTGCAGTGGGTGTCTTTACGAGTCGCTAATTTAAACAAGTTGTGTGTTTCTTGATTGTGTTGTTATTTTGTCCAGGTTTTGTATCTATGTGTCATCACGTCCAAAATATTTTGGAGTTTAGTGTCATAAATAATTCTCAATGTTTGCCTGAAGTCACTCGTTACATCTTCACTAGTCCAGATCATGTCTGGTATATATATATATATATATAACATATATATATTCATGTCTGATATGTATATATATATATATATACAAAATATTTAAATCTAATTTAGGTTAGATTTAAGAACATTAACCAAACCAAAGAAAACAATAGTGGTTTTTTTCAATACTTACAAATGAAACAATAGTTATATACACACACAAATATAAATCTTTAATCTTTATTTTCCATTGCATGTTCGAAATTTTTTATTTATTTTTCTTAGTTACAAATGTAAGATGATTTAAGTTACATTTTGATGCAAGTTGATGATTAGTTTAAGCCCTGTAATCTTCGGTATAACATTTCTATTCCTGTACGTTGAAAATCTGATATGTTAACTTTTTAATATGATTACCTTCATACGTTTATAAAAGCACTGAGATCTTAGATTTACGAAAGTATGCTTTGTACCATAATAATTAATAACTGTAGTTCCTCTCAATAATTCTACCTCTCTAAAGATTTTATTTTTATTTTCAGCTTTTCTCCTTTATCATTGAAACTCTTGTTTTAAAAAGCTCTTTAAAAAACCTTTCTTTGAGACTGTCAGTTTTTAATTATATATTAACATTCTTTGTAATAATGGACTCACTTGACCGAGGTTCAAAATTACAAGGTCGATTGCTAATAATATCCGCTTTGGTACTAAATGCGACATAAATAAACGATTAATCAATTGTAACAATGCGCAGAGAAGCTGTTTTTACGGATGATGGCAGCTTCGGATATCTTCATCAGAAGTTAAAGAGCATTTTGAAATCTGAAGCTATATAATTTTGTATCTTCTCTGATATTATTGATCAAAATGCTGTAGAGTTATATTTCCTAGAAAAATGAGATTTGCAGATTAAGAAAAATGCTACTGTCTGAAAAAGTTTTTTTTTTTTTCTGTTTCATTACACAACTGCTTCTTCGATTTTACGTTAGCGATGATTTTGTCCAAAAATTTTGTTTTGATAGTTATCAGTGAAACAAAAAGGCCCGAATAGTGCTTTAAAAAAAGCGTGTTAAAATAGAAAAATAAATAACAGCTTGGAATCCTTTTTAACGGTACTTAATTTTACAAATAAAATGACCAAATTGAACGAAACAAGCTATAATAAAAGAAATAATAATCTTACGTTAAAAGTTGAAATCAAATTATCAACTTTTTATGTTCATAATGCTATCATAGTTTTTATACCAACTAGGATTCAGCCGTTACCATAAATATTAGTTCTTTTAGAACAAAATTAAAAGAACGAATTTTTCAGAATTATAGCTAATGTTACTCAAATCTGAAATATACAATAATTACACTGTATGCTTCCCTAAATGAGAGTGAAATTTATAATTAATTTACTTGATCGTTTGATAATGTAAACATTTTCTTTATTAGTTTTTTCCATTATAAATTACATCAAAAGAACGAAGATATTAAGGAGAAAGGAGAATTCTATTGCTATATGAAAACAAAACTTAAATTACTTCATAGACATTTTTTTGAATTCCATTTTTCTACAATTAATGTTAACTTACCTTTTTTGCGAAGGAATATGAAAATAATAAAGAGCAAAAAAGATGATCAAACACTAAAAATACTTTTTTAGAATAAGGAATATTTGCCAACGTACACATATAAATAATTATATAAGATAATTGTAATAAATTTATTATTACCAGATTAAAATAAAAGCTTTATATTATGAAACTATTTTCAGAAGAAATACTTTGATACTTTTTTGTCGGTGGTATGTTTGGATTACTTTTTGTCCTAATGAAGGAGAAACATTTGTAAAGGTAGTTTTGAAACTCAGCAATATCTGAATGAAACCAATTACGCAAAATGTTTTTAGTCTATTGGAAAGCAATTGCACATTTATTAGTTCATTTGTATGACAGATTTTAAGAGAATAGAGACTTTTTTTCGTGGTGTCTAGCATAAATTCGATAGAAAGAATGAAAAAAAAATGATAAAGCAATGAACATTAATTTTTTCATAAAGGAGTATTAAAATTATTCAGGACAGTACTAAAGCTTTCAAAAAACAATTTTAGTATTTTTTTATTTTATTAATGAGCAATGTAATTGACTATTACTTTTTTGGAAAGCAAAATTAAAGGAAATGTTCATCGATATTAATGAATTGTAGAAAGCGTTTTTAATCATGCGATTGCCCTTTTTTCTATATATTGTATTTCTTTTAATAAATAGTACTTGCTTTGATTTTATGGTATTTTTTTCACTCAGAGATTTTGAGATAATGCTAATTGATTCGTACATTACCAGAAGCAATTAACATTCTCATGAAAAAAAAAAAAAAAAAAAAAAAGAATGCGATATGCATCAAATAAAAAAAATGTCAAAAAAGTATATCGGAGACAAATAATCTTATTTCGCATCAGTAGGAGATGTTAAAAAGACAAGTTGTTTGTATTATCTAAATAACACTCAAGCGATTCTCCACTATATATAGGTTTAAATAAAATATTAGGAATTTCAATAAAATGTATTTTTCATCACCAAAGAAACAAATGTTTTTTTTTTAAAATTTAATGCTATTTTCTTTGAATTAGAAAACAAGAATTTATTTTGCTATATGATTCATTTTCCTATGATAACAATAATGTTAATAGTTAACGATAAGAAAATTAAATGCATAATCAAATATTACCTAAAAATTATTTTTTCTCGTTTGAAGAAAAAACATTTTAGTTTGAAATAACCTTCATCGAGTCCTGGATATATCAATATCCCGGCCTTCAAAAGTTAAGGTACGACCAGGTTTTTGAATCTAATTTGAAAATAAAAGAAAAGGATATTTGGAAGGGGGGGGATGTCGGAAAAGTGAACACAATGTGAGCTATGCGGTCGTGAAAGGTATGATTTGTACAATTTTGAAATCAAATTAAGAGATAAGTAATAAAAATTAAAGAGTTTTATATGAGAAAACTTTTTTAAAAAAAGTGATATTTTAAGGGTCTGATGGGTGTCGAATTCTTCTAGACCTTTTTGCGTTAGGGACGGGGAATACTCTTCTAGATTTATCATATTTTCATTTTTAGTGAGGTTTAAGTAACTGAAAAAATTAATAGAGAGTTTTCTAATAAATTCTTTGAAGGTGGGGATTAATAAGGCTTTTCTAATTTCATCGTTTCTGAAGTACCAATTAGCTTAAGGAATTAATCTGAGGATGGAATTTTGTGATCATTCATGAAGTTCAATGTTATATTTGGCTGGATAGGCCCACATGGGGTACCCATAAAATAACATAGGATATTGATTGGAGGTGTACAGAAGCAACTTGTTTTCAATAGACACTTTGGAGTTCCGACAAATTAAGGGAAATATTCCACTTTTTTTTCTTTGGAACTTCTTACGTGTTTATATAAAGTATAAATAAGACACATATACACATTATGAGGAACTGTTAAATATGTAATTGTAGTATACGAATCCTAAAAAAAAAATAGAAAAAAACAGCATTTAATAATGTACTGATATTTAATCAGGAGCTTATACTAAAACACACTTGTAAATAAAAAATAAAATATAGATTAGCTATCATCATGGCTCCACGTCAAACACTACAAAAAAAATGACTCACCAAGAAGGTAATGAAATTTCGTATTCAAAGACATTTAGACCGAACATGCAAATGATTAAGATTTGGTGTCTAATGAATGAATAGCGGAAGCTACAGCGTATCGGAACTGCGCACTCATTAGGTATATATAAGAAGCGATTCTCAATCTGAAAGTCGAATTTTCTGTTGAATTGCGATTTAGGATTCCTTTCAACGATTGAAAAATTGCCTCGCTCCTTCGAGCTCATTACGAGCAACTGTCACAGTTTGAAAGAGGTCGTATCATTGGATTAAAAGAGGCAAGGCGGGCAAATCGGAGAATTCGCTCGTCATATGGGTCGAAGCAATGCGGCGATTATAAGATGCTGGCAAGAATGGGTGGACAATGGCACATTTCAGCATCATTTGGCAAGAAATACCGCAGGAGACCATCAGTTTGTCACAGTATCACTCCATGCCTCTTCGTGTGGCAGCTTGCATCCAGGCTGGAGGTGGCTCAACACCTTATTGAGCCCGTTGCATTGTAACTATGTAATTCTGAAATAAATCATTCAATTTTTCTGAAATTTTAATTATTTTCTATTCTGTACATATTGTTCCTATCCTCCAACTTTTGTCTCCAACTGACAGCTCGTTCTTAGTCTGTCGCTTTTTTTGTTATAGAGTGTATTTTAATATACTCATTAAATCGTTCCCTCCTCCTCTTCCTTTTCTTTAATTCAAGGTCACTAAATTATATATTCACCCATATGACACAACACTTGCTTCCTCTACAGTATTTGTAATAACAGCGGTATATGTAAAACGCCCAATGACCAACAGAACACTTTTACATTTCGTAACATATCTCTTATACAGAACAAAAAAAATCGTAAACGATACAAACTCTATCTTTGTGTACTGCTTTAAATCATGTACAAAAAACAGTGAATACCCTAAAATGTGATCAATCGGATTGTAATATTGTTTTTGAAAATACTTGTAACACAAAACCCAAGAATAAACTCCCAGTTATATCATCAGGTAAATGGACGTGTTTTATACTTCCACTTCAGTACATGACAGAAATACCATCGAATAACATAATAATAAGACCAATGTTCCATTAAATAGATATAAATCTTATATATGAATAATTATTGAGTTTGTGCATTATAACAGAAATAAAATATTTTCTGAAAATAAGCCCTAATTTTTTTTTCGAATAAAAATTAATTTAAGGTTTATTTTTATTTTCTTAAACAAAATATATGGTAATTAAAAGCATATAAAAACTAAATGTTGTACTTGATTGACTTACTCAAGATTTATTCTAAAATGTACAAATAAACAAAAGCGGGTAAAGAATCTCTCAAAATTTCAACAGTGTGAGTAATTTATAGTATTTTTTAATGGCACATGTGTCAGGCGTGGCCATGCTGTTCCAGAAAAGGCGTAACTATGATCTGGATGTTTGAATGAGTGAGTGATATTATTTAAAATGGCACCGAAACCAGATGAGACCTCTCTGTGCCAAATTAAGTCAGTGAGTGTGAAGCTAGTAAAGTGTAAAGCTGGGATCTAAAGCGTGTGAAAAAAAAATGAAAAGTAAATAAATAATTGCTGGATAAGAAGAAGGGTCGGAAATAGAGAAAGATCGCTAGAGTATTTCGGGGGCGCGTCACCCATCTTTACTAAAGCCAATAAACCCCATAGGAAAGAGAAAGATCACAGGGACCTTGAGGTCAAGATGTCCATACTTTCCTAACCTAGGCAACACCCTGAGGTCTCCCAACTTGGAGAGCTTATCGTCTGATATAATATCGAAGTGTAGAGTGCCCACCTATGCCCCCAGACATTGTGTATCCTTTTTAGTCGTCTCTTATAACATGCAGATGCTACATTGAGACTATTCTTTCACACCCGGGAATCACACGCGTCCAAAATCTTAAGAAAACTGACATCGTTGGGTCAAATGACGGTGGGGGGGAGTTTTATTTAAAAACCTATCGTACATATTATGCTTGGATATGAATTGTTATGTCAAAATCGATTATTGAAACGGACGAAAAGAGTTGAAGATTTCATTTATCTATTTATTGCAAAATATTATATTTATGTATTTAAAAAAGGAATTTGTTTTATTTTAATACATAAATATAATAACGATTTGATAGAGAATCATTTATATTGAGTTTTAAGCGTTTGTCATAAAACAAACTTACAAAGATTTGTTAGCCACATTAAGGATTTCAAAAAGTTATAATCTTTTTTTCAGAGAATAGAGTGATTTGTATGTATGAAACCATCACTTTCAAAAAATAATGTTTTTGATTAATTTTAATAATTATTATTTTGCGTTATTATAAATATTATAATAACGTTTCCAAAGGAGAAATAGAAGACCCCAAATGTTTTCTGTAAGTTTAGACGGACTTAAAAACATATAATTAGATGCATTTATAGTTGAATATGGAAATGTTCCAAAAACGAAAATTTGATTTTAAAACGTGTAATACATAATCGACTATTTTTACATTTGTCTTATTACTGTCAAAGTTTATTTATTTATTTTCAACACAATAGGGTATTCAAAACGCAATTTTTATTCCCATCTCTAAAATAAATTAAGTTCAGATATCTTTCTCGTTCGCAATACTCGATATATTTTCTTATCTTTGGCCGTAGATTCAACCAACGTTAAGTTATTAAAAAAGTAAAGTTCTCGGACGATTAGGGAAAAAATTGTGGAAGAGGAGAAGAGAAAATAAACGGAGATTTAAAAATATATTTATATTTAAGAATCTTCAACGGGAAAAATTAATGACCTATCGGACGTACATTACAGAACAAAATAAAAAATGCTATAAATATATTTTTACTGAAAAAGAGACTTTTCTGAACAAGGAAATAAATTTGATTTTCAAATATGATTAATTTGCAGAGAACTATAAAATTTTTATTCTTGTGGAATTTCTTTGAAAAGATGATGTATTAATTAGATTAAAATAAGAATTTACATTATTGGCTTATTTATATAAAAGGAAATAATTTCAAACAAAGTTATAACAAGTTTTTTACATTACGTCAGTGTATTTCAGTAACATTCTTGTTCTGATGTTATCATATACTACCCATCTTAATAATGTGACTTCGTGATTTTATGAACTTAAATGAAAACTGAGATGTCTTTAACTAGTAAAAATGAGTTAATTTTCATGCAAACTTTAAGTAATCCTCATTGTTTTTAAGAATTAAAGCAATAGGAGCCCTATTTTAATATTATGATGCATGTATGGTTCAATATCTGCTTATGCAAAGAAATAAATCACATTTGTATTTACAAGTAATTATGTATTAACAATTAGTAATGAATATCCGTATTTACTTTTATAAGTTACATAATTAACATTGTGTACATCTTTCACAAATATACTACTATTTCTACAGTATTTATATCTTTAAAAATTAACAGAGTGTTTAAACACATTATATTCTGCACATAATTATAATTTTTAAAATTAAATTGCATAAAATTTAAAACTTTAAAAATTTTATGATTCAAATTTTCCAAATTCGCTTACAAATGTTGAACAATACATTTGCCTGCATATATTGTTCAACATATTCAAATACATTATATATTTGTTAACAAAAAATAACCTATATTCCCACATAGTATAAGAAATAACTTCATTTCGTATTGTACAAATATCAACTCAATGGATAAAGCAGATTTTGAGGAAAGTTTATCGGAATATCCTGAAAAACCGCATTTTGAGAAAAGAACAAATACAGATATTTTTCTCAGTTGTGAGGGAGGGACATGGCATGTGTATTTACAATTTCAAAGTTCAATTTTCACGTAAAATTAATCAAACTCTCATAAGTAATACATCTACGAAGAGCTAGCAAACAGTCTTCAACTCTTAACAATAAGATAAGAAAATACAAAATCTGAAGCATTTGATTATTTCACAATTTCATTAAATTTCTTATGTAGCATTCTGGGAATATTCTGAGAGGGAGGAACTGTCAGAGGAATCGACTTCATCGAATAGAAATACTTTTCGTTTGAAATTCTGATAGAATTTGATTCAAAAACTAAGCAACTTTTATTATTAATCATAGCATTTATCTCAAATTGCACAAACAATTGTTTTTCTATATAATTTGAAATTTTGGAGAATTTGAAATTTTCGCTTGCTCCTAAGGATTTTGCTTCAAAACAATGAAAAAATGCGGATAATTTTAATTATTTTAAATAAATTGAGTTCTTCGTTCGTTCCCTCTTAGACCACGGTAAAAATAGTTCGTGAAATTTTCCAGCTGGCATATAACAAACGGTATTTCTACTGATAAGACATATAAAGTACGTTGGAATATCACTGCTTTAAAGACAGATACTGAAGGAATAAATTTGGTATAAAACTAAGATGAAACTGATATTGATTCTGCCTTTGACTATTCGGAATTTTTCATACTGCAATCTTATATGATAACTAATGCTTTTGTGGACTCAGATGTATATGTGTATGTCGAAAAAATTAAGGTAAATAGTATTGCTGAAGGGAAGCAAAACAACCACTCAGAGGGTGAAGTGTATGATAATGAAGAAGACAAGGAAAACCACTACCTTGTGTAGCATTGAACCTGAGGAAGCAAATGTTGGATAAAAGATTAATCTAATATTTAGCCTGTTTTCAACAATTCGGAAAAAGGAACTTTTGATCCTTCAATTTCGCATTAAAAGTATATTAGCATGAAATAAGATGTGTCAGCGTGTGGCGAGATAATTGACACGGATAACATTACTCAAGAGACCGAAAACAGACAATCAGAGGACGGAATGTGCGGGGATGAAGAAGACAAGGAAATCCAGGAAAAATCCTACTTGGTGCAACAGAAGCTGTCATTCATATACGAGGACTACTCCCTTAGGTAGGGGTTCTTAATTTCTTAGAAATGGCAAAAGTAATATATTTTTGAAAAATTTCCGAATTCCTATACGTACATCAAGCACCAATTTCGTTGTAGTTGCTTTTCTAATCAAAACCCTTGATGAGCCAAGGGATGAGCATTCTTGTGTTTTTATCAAAAAAGTTTCTCAGCAACTTTTTGACCATTATTTTTCGACCTTCTAGGCCTCATCAATGGTCAAAAACTTTATTTCATCCATTAACATCTTCAGAAATTCGAACAGATGAAGACCTGAAGAGGGATTGTTGGTGGTGTCCAAAGTGAATGTTAGAGGGTTGCTTTGTGGCGTTGGATGTTGGGAGACGCGCATTTTCATAGAACAAACACTCTGTCTTCGTTAGTATTCCACTTATTTTGTTTAGTATCGTCCTCAAAAACTTTTAGGGTTTCTCAGTACCTTTCGGTATTAATTACCTCACCATGGGACAAATATTCAATGAGGAGAGTCTTTTTACGATCCCAAATGACAGAGACCATTAATTATTGGACTGAAAGAACGATTTTGAATTTTTCTGCCACTTTAAAACTCACGACACCGATTATATAATACTGTATGTCAAATCACCATTCCAGAAAACAGTTTTATTTCTTTAAAAAACTTGAACGGTGCTTTGGCGTGTGGAATGATTTTGAAACAACATGGCTCACCAATATACTTTTATACACGAATATTTTGTTCTAGCACGAATCCTACAAATTCTCCACCCCTAAAATTCAAATGCTGTTTTAACCGCCTAATACCTCTTTGATTCAGCCATTCGATTAAGGTATTATATTAGCATTTAAAATGTACTATATAAAGTAAAGAGTTTAAATATATTTTAGACTCAGTAGAAGAAAGAAATTTGACTTCTGTGGAAGCATGGAGAAGTTTACGATTATGGGTTGCATTACACATGTATCTTTTGTCATCAAACAATTAAGCTAATTAATCTTAAATGCTTGTTGGAAATTTTTTTTGCCAGTATGTGTCAAAAGTTTCACTGTACAAAAATCAGCTGTGAGTTCTGAAATTATAACTATCTCAAATGCTATTAGTGGCGAAGATTTTAACAACATACAGACGGTTGACATCGTTGAAATGATGCTAGACAGCCCTTTGGATGAGGACGATTTGATCGAATTTATGTCAGTTTATGATAATAAAGAAGTCTATAATGACGAAGTCGAAGGTGAAATTCAACTATTAACAGCTGATTTAATTCACGAGGGCTTGAAATTTGCTACAAGTATGGAACCTTTTCTTACTCACGGTCTAGATATATAGCGTGCATTAAAATTTCAACGTAATCTTTAGTTTTGTGTGGCAGAATATGAAGAATTATATAAGCCACTTGAGAAACAAACAAACAAAAAAAAAAAAAAAAAAAAAAAAAAAACACCCAGAGACCGTTAATA
>BMAW01000350.1:21029-49497 GCA_019974015.1 Nephila pilipes | reverse complement strand
GAAAACTGTTTTAATTCATTTTGTATTAATTGTTTGTATTTGACCAGCATTGTTAAAATCAAATCATGAGTTCATGTACTAGTACCACTAAGACCCACCTTGTAGCGAACCTGATGCACATCTATCGAGATTCTGAGCCCTCTTGTTGGCGTGTGGCAGCGGTATCCCAGTGGTCATGGTCACGGACTCACGACTAGCAGTTTTTGTCAAGTTGTGGGTTTCAGCCTTGATGCCTCTGAAGATCTGTTGTGTTGTCAAGGCTGATACACATTAAATCTGTTGAGACTCAAAGTCCTCTCATTGGCATGCTGTGGAAGTTTAGAGAGGGAAGTGCCAGCTTAGGTGTAATTTTTGTCTCTTGACTGAAAATCAGAATTATGAGGTCCTTCACAAACAGCTTATGTGTTACTCCTCAGTGCAACATTAATATACAGTAAATCAAATTGAATCTGATGTATTAAATTTATTTTCCATATTTCTAATAATTTTAATATTTTAGCTTGAGTGTAATAATTTATGTTTACTTAATGATTTGTAGCATTTTCTTATTTATACTTTGGGAATTAATCTTATTTTGTGAAGAAGTTTTTATGTTAACTTTTTCATGTCATTGCGTTTGTTTTCATAGAAAATATAACATTTCAACTCCATTATTTGATAAGAGAAAAATCTGTTGTCCATTAGGTCTGTCTTCCCTTAAAAGACAATACGGAATATCTCTCATGCAATTATATAAGTAATGTTTTATAATACATTGCATGTCATACTGGAATTATATGAAAAATATGCTTGTTATTGAATCTTAATAAAACTCTGAAATTTATTAGCTGATGAGAAAGGAAATGTTGAATTTCTTCAAAAATGTTTTCTACCCAACAATATAAGTAGAAAATTGTCATAACTTTTTTTTTAAAAAAAAAAAAATTTGTTTTGCTTTACAAATTTTCTTATTTCATTTAAATTCTGGTATGCAAATAGAACAATAGTTCTAATACTAATAGCTCTAAAATTGTCAGACAAACATATTTTTTGCTAATTCACAAAATGAGTTAGAAATTTCTCATAACGGTACTGATGATCGTAAAGTATAAAATATTTTATAAGATATTCTCTGACCTACAAATGATGTATGAAAATTTCTTGTATTTTATTCTTTTGAGAGATTTTGAAATAAACTATAATTAAATTTTAAAAAAAAATTAATATATAGCTAAGTTTTTCTAATTTGATTTTCTAGAAATAATGCCAAATAATTTTATGTCGAAGTGTTATTTCAAACAAACCAGATTTTTATTTTTGGAATTAACTAATTTGGGACTGATTAATTTTTTTTGAATATGTCAGTTTAAATATTAATATACCATATAATAAGGAATAAAAAACTATTAAACAGCTCTTAATTAACTGTTAATGTTTTCTGGAATGTCACTAATATATCTGAAATTCCTTTATGACATTCTAGTGTTTCTTTCTGAAATCAAACCCTCGTTAAATATTTTAAATTTCATAAATTAATTTCCAAAATATGATTGCAATCTTTTTTTGCTTGCATTCATATTTATATGCCTTTTGGAGAAATGAAGACTTATCAATTACAAATTCAGTGATATAAATTTATGAAGTGTTTAAATTAGAAAGGAAATAGCAGAAATACTTGCTGTGATTTACTCCAATGAATTCTGTTGCAGAATTATTAAAAAATCTGGTCTTATTATTATTATTTTTAAAAAAAAGAAGAAATGTTCTAAAGATAAACTTACAGGTTTATCAATACGAGTTCTATTTTTTGAAGGGGGAAAAATTTATATTAAGTTTTATACTTGTATTTTAATGGTAATATTGATACCAGTATCTTACGCCATTGTTCTGTTGTTCTTTTTTATGTGGCTATATAAATGTGGGATATGTAGATGATGTACATATTTTCCCCAGTCTTTAAATTTATTTGTTATAGTAAGTGAATGTATGTGTTATCTTAAAACTTGAATAAAAATGTAATCTTTAAAGTTGGTTAATGCTGACTTTGCTTTATGAATAACTCTGTCATCATTGTTATGAAATTCTGTAATTCTTGGAGGTATTATCGTTTGCATCTAATTTTAATAAATTGACTATGAAATTTTATAAATTTTTAAATCATATTTATCTGTGTTATTCCTTTTGAAATTTTTTTTTAAAACTTATCAAGATTTTTTTTTTATGTAGCTGTATTTATATGTTATGTATTAATTAAAAAATAGTAATAATTCTCGCAGCACATCAAGTGGAGCCTCACCAGCAACTATTAATTTTAGACAACTTGAAGATTCTATTAATAAATGGAAAATTGAATTGGAAGAACAAGAGAAAGTTTTCTTGAATCAAGCTACTCAAGTAAATGCTTGGGATAGATTATTAATCTCGAATGGTGAAAAGGTATGTTTTTTAAAACGTTTTTATGTATTTCACTTGGTGTGTGTGTAGGGTGTTATCAAATTTTTGATCGTTATTTTAACCAACTTTCCATAAAGCTAGAACTGCGAACTTCTTCTGAAACTTTGCGAATTGTTTTTATTCGCCTAACAATGTAGTATTTAGACATTTGCAACAAATTTTAATTAACATTTCAATAATCTTTTTTTAATAAACTTTGCCACCATATAAAAACGCTGGTTTTTATCTCGAATTATTCCTTATTGTTCCTTTCTTCATAATTCTTTTTTTTCCCATTGCCCTCATTGTCTTACCTTTAGATATATATGGATATCATGATTCTGAGGCACTTTAATGAGTGCCTTTAAACTCCTCCATCATTCTCTCACTCCTTTTTTTTTTTTATTTAACTCTTCTTTTGATTTATTGTGCCGATTATTGTAAATTTTGATATCTCTCTTTATTTCCTGTAAACACTTAAAAAAAATAACAGCTTTTTTTTAAAAATATATATGCATGCCTTTTTTATAAGTTATTTCAATTATTTAAATTAGTTGTCTTTTCAGAGCTGTAGAAATTATTTTTAAATATTTAAAAATGTAGCTAATAAATAATGTTTTTATGAATAGTTTATCAGTTACATATAACTGGGACAATTAATTTATAATGATTTCATAGATTACTCATCTGAATGATGCTGTTGAAAGAGTAAAATTAGACCAACAAAGATTGGATCTAGAATTGGATTTCATTTTGGCACAGCAATCAGAATTGGAAGAGTTGCTAAATCCCTTAGAAAAATCTATTGAGTCAACTCCAAATATTCATGTGCAACAACATGCTGACTTAGAAAGAGAACATACGTAAGTGGATTTTTTTTTTTTTTTTTTAAATATTCATGTTGCTGTTTAATATAAAATGTCTTTCTTGGGAATCTGTCTCTTTTGGAGTGTCATATGTATTAACAATTTTATCATATAATATAAAATTATAACTGATTTTTGATTCTATCTTTATCGATTTCTTAAATAAGAGCTGCTTACTCAGTGATTAAAGATATCATTTTAGACTGAAATATTATTGATAAAACTTAATAAAGACAAAGTTTATGGTGTTATAGAAGAAATATATTTTCAACTATCATAAAATATGTCAAACTCCATTAACATGTAGTTAAGTTATGCACGAATCTTCTTTGCATGCATTTTTCCTATGGTTCCCTCATTAAACAATCTTCTCTGATATCACTCCTAGACGTTGAGGTGTCATAATTCTTATTTTCTCTTTATAAAATTCTGATTAATCTTTTATTAAGATGGCTTCTTAGTTCCCTAACAAGAGCAAGTATGAATACTTATTTTCTTTCTAATTTAAATATATGAATAATCATTTCTCGGAAAGTGAAATGCTTCAGTTTGGATAATTTATTTATTTTTTATAAGATAATATTTTCCAAGATCTTAACATTAGTCAGAGAGAGAGAGAGATTAACTGTATGTTAAATCATTTTATAATGATGAAATTTTCCGAATTCAAAAGATTTTTCATGTATTTTGGATTTTTGTAAGAATTAAAAATAATATCAAAAGAATGCTTATATGAATAAAAGGATTATACAATTGAGGAAAAACTCAATTGTAGTTGGAACAAAGTTGAAAAGAAGCTAAAAAGGCAGAAATTATTTGAGAACTACTAAACTACATGGAGGGTTTGAACATGAGGATAAACTTGTCAATTTGTTAATAACATTTATGAATGATAAAAGAATGACAAGATAAAATTTTAATATAGTAGAAAACACCAATCTCATCAAATGTCCGTTTGATTTTTTTTTTTTTTTTTTTTTTTTTGAGGGAAGAAATGATGGAGTGTCATTGTCTGGACTAAAGTTTAATTTCTTTAATGAACCAGTCACTCTGTAATTTAATGCAAATGGTCATTATACAGAAAATTAATATTGTTGTTGGAACTGATTTAATCGCTCAATTTATAAATAAACTGTTAACTCATAGATTACTTAATCCATAATTTAGCCTTGAGGGGTTTCCTTCTTTAGGTAAGTATGGGAATCATGACCTCTAGTACTATTTTTCTTCCCGTTGGGGTTTTCTATCTCTAGTTAACACGAATGTCATGTTCTCCATGATCCACCTAGTGATCCTTCTCTATTTTCAACTCTCCTTATCAACCATTTTCCATTTTTGGAATGTCTAGATCACAGTTACACCTTGTTTTGCACAGAATCTGGATCTTGGGCCATTAAACTTCACAGTCGCTCTATCTAATCCATAGTTTAATAACAGTGAACCCTGATGACCATGTATTAGTGGGATGAAATTGCACACTTGTTGAATAAGTAAAATAAAAGCTGTAATGTAACTAATGTGTGAATATATTGCTTTTATATTCACTATTAGTGAATTATGTTTTATTACTTATTTAACTAAATTAAAAAAAAAAAACTTGTTTTTTTAATTAATACTTCTATAAGTAGTTGGAAGAAAGAATGTATAAGCAAAAATTCCATTTTATGTTTTAATATCCATCTAAGAAAAATGTTGATATATGTATTAAATGTATTAAAATCATTGAATAATATTTATAAATTTTGGGGTAGTTGCAGGTTTTTTTTTATTTATTTACTTTTATTTAAGCTGATTTGTTTCTATTTGTTATATAATAACTTCTTATTTAAGTAAAGAAATATTGTCATTAGAATTATTTTATTGAATCGTTATTGGCAGCACTGATTATTATCTCAGAAATAAATGTATATTTGCTCTCTGTTAAAGTTTGTTTCAATAGTTATGAATTTTAAATCTTGTTGGAGTAATTGTCCAAGTTGTGAGGGTGGTTCATAAAGTACTTGTATTTGAAGACAGATAACATCATTAATATAAATTGCTGTTACCATTGGATGCTGCCATCTGTTAAACAGAGTCAAAGCGAATATGACATTGATTCATATGTTAGTTTTGATTTGGTAGTCATTTGCTGCCAAATCAAAGTTAGATTGCTACCACTTAGAGTTGTCTACATCATTTTTTTTGTCAAGTTGTTACCTTAGATGAGATTTGATTTCATTGTTATGCACTGGAAATGAAGCAAAAATCAAAACATTAGATTGTTACAAGTGAAGCTTTTCCGACAATGGCAAAGATGGTCTCATCAGCCAGAAAAGTTATGACAAAGAATTTTTGAATGTGAAAGACGATCAGGAGTACAAATAACTGAGACTTATATAGCTGTCTAGTGAGTCATGATGCTTATTTAAAGCAAACCATTTTCGGTTCTATGAGCACCATCTCTTGGAATTTCTAAAGACTTATTGAATGATCCTCGTTTTAAAATAATTTTCTAAATTTTTATGAAATTACCTCTTTAATTGATTTGTCTGTACTTTGTACAGATGCTATTTTCATGACTTACTGGTTTGCCTTACAAGCAATCTGATTTTTCTCATTTTTACTATTTTGCCTGTATAAGTATAGCTATGGGAAGTAATTGTAAATTAACTGCATTATTTTTATGCACAACTATGAATTCAATTTCTCTGTTAGTGATTATGTAGGAAGAAAAGACTACATGCTGTCAGGTAAAACAATATTATTTTATTTGCAGAAAGATTATTTTAAATTCGTAAAATTATTAAAAATAATAATTTTAATAATCTTTCCCTGTTTACAAATGTGAAATGAACAAATATAGGGAATAAAAAATGTACCTTTTTTTAATTGAATTGGTGAAAAAAAATTATTATAAATTGCTTAAAAATCGAAATATTTTATACTTTAGATATCAGCTTGCAGAAAGTATTGATGCTCAGCTAAAACGAATGTCTGAAGATATCCGAGAGATAATTGAACATGTAAACACAGCAAACAAAGCTCAAGATGATAATGACCCAGTAAGTAGACCCTGCTTTTTGAAGTTTAATCATTTATCATTTTTATTTATTGTACAGCAATAATTATTTACGATTGAAGGAATCATCATTGAATCCTCAAGCAGTTTTATTTTGTTTTAAATTTTTAAAAGCAAAGAAAAAAAATTATATTAAAATCAAAGTATTTGTGAAGTGAAATTATCTTTTTATGATTTAGTTCATATTGTATTATAATAGCTAGCCAAAAGGAAATAGTTGACATCACATTTATGTTAGAGAAATGTTCGGGTAACAGATGTCAGTAGAATTGCATGTTTATCTAAAATCTATATTGTGTGTGTAAAGTATTGTGTGTGTGAAAATTAATTGTAATTTATAAAATGAAATTTTAATAAATAGTATATTCTCTAGATAAAAATTTTAACTCAAAAGAATTGATGTGCAATTACAAATCCATTAAACTATTGGAAAATGCTACATTTTTGAACATCTTATATATTTATTACCAGAATAGTGTAATGTAAGAGTAAGAATGCAAATGAATAATTATTCTCCAAATTTTATGTGTTAAATATTTTTGTGATAATTATATGTTAAATATTTTTAAAACTTTCATGTAACCTCTAAAATTAATTCCAAAACTAAACTATGCAGACTAAAATTGAATGTCTGTATGTAAATATTCTGAATTCATTTGCTGTAAGTGTATGAAAACTGATTAACTGACCTGAAATAAAGTACATAAATAAATGTCAGTGTTGATTTATTTAGAAGACTTGGCCTTTATTCTATTTTGACTATAATTGAATAGCTTGATTTTCAGAGTAACATTAATTTCCAGTGATCATAATTATTAAAATTTTGTTATTTTATTCTTTTAGATTCTAAAATATATTTATTTTTTTAGGTTCAGCAAATTGCTAAAATACTTAATGCTCACATGGATGCTTTGCAATGGATTGACCAGAATACAGGTTTGCTTCCAAAATTTGTAGAGCACTCTTTGAGTTAATACCACACTGTATTTTTGCATCAAAACTATTTTGTCATTAAGGTATTCTTTTTTTCCCTTTGATTGATAATTGTGAAAAAACATGCCATATTTGCTTTTCTCAGATGAGGCAAAGCTTTTTTTTTTTCAGCATAAGAAACTTTCAAGGCATTGCACTTATGTGTAAATACAATCTTGAGAAAACTTTACATTCTCGACCTTTGAATGAATAAAAATGTATTCATAGTATTCTGTAAAAAGAAACAAATTATTTTTATACAATATTAAATATCAAGTTATATTTTTGACATGTTACAGTTTGTATTGTTCATATTATTTATTTTTATTTTATTTTATTTATACTCTTAAATTAAAAGAAATCTTAAATGGTCCTATAGTTTATACTTTAAAATTAATAATTTCTGCTTTTGTAATTAAATTTTTCTTATGTAATGTTGTTAAAAACAATTTCAGTTGCTGTTCAACGAAGATTGGAAGGAGTATCAAAGTTACATGAAACTCAGAAAAGAGAAAGTGAGAAAACATTTAGAGGAACTTATTAGTGATTATTAAAATATTGAAAAATTCAATTTATTAGAATTTTTTGTCATTAAAAATATTTTTAGTGAGTTGTGTTTGTTCAGTATACTGTGAATCAAATTTAGAAATTTTCTGAATTAAAAAGTATTTTTTGTGATGAGAAAAAATTCTCAAATGTGCAGTTATTTTTGTATAGAATAATTAATTTCATTATTTCTGTACTTTTTATTATTATTTGGGGGGAGTTCATTTTAGAATGTACAATAATTTAAAAATGATTTATTATAATCATTCATATATCAATGGACTAGAGTGAAATTTTTGTGATCAAATGGTAATGAAATTACAGTATCTCTTGACTAATGAATTGTTATAATTGAATTCTTCTAAAAGGAATTGTGCCATTACATTTTTAAGACTGATTATTTTTATCATGAAGTTGGCCTAAAATTGAAGTTATCAGGATGTAATAAAACAGATCTTATCTTAAATGTATGTTTCAATCATTGCATGATGTAAATTTCTTGCTAATTCATTACTACAACAACAACAAAATCAGTTTACTTTTTTTAAATTCTAAAAAAAGTAAATTGTAACACTCCCAAATTTTTATATTTTTTTGTTTTATAATTAATTTTTATATTTTCTAAAATGTCCAAATCATAGATTAAGTAAATGTGTATACAAACTCTATAGTAGCAGATTTGAAATATTAAAAACATTAAGAAACATCAACACTAAATCTTAAATTTTTATATATATTAAATGCTTTTAGGTAGTTTATTCTTTGCATTATTTTTGCGCACCTTAAAACCATATCATTATTAGTTTTCTTTGTTATTGAAAATTTAAATTTTTATCATTTTTTAAAGCAAATTACAAGTTTATAGTTATAAAATGCCTCAAAGAATATATGAATAAAAGAAATTTCAGATATAGTTTTCGCCTTTGTTTTTCAAAGCAAAAGTAATTTGCAATATAATATAACAACCATTAAAATAACTTGGTATTCTTTTTTACATGACAATTCCACACCCATTTGAAATATTCCGTTTAGTACTTTTTAGTAAAAATAGTACTCTTTTTTTTTTTTCATCATCCTGGTGGTTAAATAAAGCTTTATTGTTAGATAAATTTTAGCACATTATTATTATTATTACTGTCCTCTAAATAGGATACTGGGTTAAGTGTGCAATCAATGTGTTATTTCTCCCTTTACAACTAAGAATATAAAATAATTCCTGTCTAGTGATTTGCTGCTGCATAGTCATATTTATTCAGAGGTTTCTGAAGTTAGAGGAAGCATTGGAACTATTAAATAGTTTACATTCAGATTGGAGCAATTTTGAAATTGCTATGTTACCACCAGATGCCAGGGAAATAAGCAATTAAAGAGATGACTATGAAATAAATACTAGAGAGAATATTGCAAACGTTTCTAGTGTTTCAACAACAATATGCAGACAAAAAGCTAAGAAGCATCAGTCGTCTTGGGTAAAAGGGGAATCACCACAATATACAAAAGAGAAAACACAGACTTATTCAAATACAATTTCCTTGCTCAAGCATATGGAAATTGCATTGAAAGGAAAAATTCTAGCGAAACTTTTTGAGCAGTTTTATTTCAGTGAAGTTCATGTGATCAGGTAGTAAAAAAACTGCAGATGTAACAACGATTTCTTGACCATAGCTAACAAAATTCTTGGTTTTCTAAGAATACTTCTAACAGGTTATCTTCAAATATCTGTGAACTGACTACTGACAAGATGCTGAAGACCTTGGCATTACCATGATGAAAAATACTTTGTGATGAAAAGTTTTTCAAACTTCGAATCTTATTTACATTTTAACAGTAAGCCAGCATCCCTTGATATTTCAAAATAAAGGCTTTATTTGTTCGCTCAATAATATTTTAATAAAGTTTAGACACTTTTCAGAAAATCTAAGCATTTATGAAATGGTTATGCACTATGGTAGGAATAGTTTGAAACAATTTATCTGAGTCTAGCCAATATATTTTTGATATAATCTTTGGTCTGTCTGTGGAAGCAAAGGATATTGTTACAACTTTTCTCTCTAGTGGGGAAAAGAATCTGATGGAAGAAAGGATACTTCTCTTTCTACCCGTGTTGTGATGAAACTGGCAGGGAACATTTTGAATCCTTCCAGCTACACTTTATATTTTGATAATTTTCTTACCAACATTTATTTCTAGAATAGTCTTGAGGGTTAAAAAACCTCAGCAACCCATACAAGAAAATCAGATAAGTTATGAGTGTTCTTTAGAAGAATCAATCTATGCGAAAGAAAGAGGCACTTCTGATTTTGCATACAACAAGAATTGCAAGATTTTCCTGGTGCGATGGAATGACTATCTCTCACTGTTGTTATAAATTTGAGCACTTTAGTATCATTCTTTGATGTGAAGAGGCCAGTAAAATGACACGAAGATAAAGTTTAAATGAAGATGCCTATTTCGATAAATTCTGGCAACAAATATGTGGGTAATGACTGGTTGACCACGACTGGTTGGCTTGACTATATGCCATAAAGATTCATAAAAAAAAGTTGTATTTTTCACTTTCCATTTATACACTGGATATGGCAATGATAAATGTAGGGATAATTCAAAAATCTTTCAACAAAAGTGATACCCAAAAATTGAAGGAGTTGTGAAGAGTAGTAATCACAGTTTATCCATAAAAGCTGTAAACATAACAAAAGGTAGACCCAAGATCTCTTCTGTACCTTTTAGTGTAAAGATGGTATTATTAAAGCACTGCTAGTTTTCAATGTATAGACAAAATGTCTTATTGTGAAAGTATTTATGGTTCAAGGTGGATTTCATTACTTTTTAAGTATAGACATAATTTAAGATTTTATGTCAAGTATTTTAGAATATTGCTTTCAGATAAATTTTTAAAAATTAATTACTGAATTTTGTTTTCTCTTTTCCATATTTTGACTCTAAATTACATGATACATTCAAGATTAGATTTTGTAATTTGTTTGTTGTGTGTGAATGACAGTTGGGGTTTTGGCTTAAGAATCTAGTGAAGCTGGGCCAAATGTTTGTGTAAACTGTAATCTAGACAGGAAAAAAAGTAAAAAATTGGTTGACTAGAAGGAGAGTTAGACAATAAAGAAGGATCGCTAAAATATTCCTGGTGCGCATCACCGTGTTTACAAATAGTAATTGTTGGCCTACCTCGAGTAGGCCTTTGATAATTTAATTTAAATGCCACATGAACAGAGAAAGACAAACTCTAATATTCAAAATTATAAATTTATTTACACGATTTTATATTTACAATACTCTTTATAACAACACTTTAAGCCGAGAGCTACATAATCATAACGATGGTCACATCGATCATAGTCAAAGTCCAAGAAGCAGCCAACATTTCATTTGGCCATTCAAACAGCTGTCATACAGCATCCAAGAAAACAAGCATCTATAACAGCCAAGGACTCTTTCACCATCCGCCAAACATCCAAGAAACCAGCATAATCTACTAAGATCTCTATTATATATATACTCCGGAATTTGCATTCGACACCGTCAACTCGACATAAAAGAATCGGCATCCAATGAAAAAGTAACGTCATATGACGTAACTGAAAATTACCGTCGAATGCAAATTCCCGATTCCATTGCCAGATGCGTGGGATGATGTCATATCGGCAACACGTAATTCCAAAACATTACCGCGATATGACAACAGTAATAAACCCTATAGGATTTTTTTTAAAAAAAGTGTCCATAAAGTGTATAATATATATATATATATATAACTTGGAGTCATGATGCTCGCACTTACCTATAGAACGTAAGCCCAAGATTGATTTTTTTTTTTTTTTTTTTTTGCATTCATTTGTATTAGAATAAAATATCAAGATTAGACAAGGGAATAATACCTGTATAGGTATGTTCCTTGTATTCCATGCTACCTGTTTTTAGTTGCAATCAGGGCTCGAATATTTTTACTCAAGAAACTCGCACTCGAATCTTAGCCACTAGATTATGTACAAAATGCTTTTTCATTGTTACTTATAAAATGTATTGCTAGCCTCTGTCTGTAGTACGAATGATATCACATTAATACAAGGTTTGTCCGAAAACTAATGAGAATAATATTATTGTGCGTTTCTGGCACATTGCCAAAGGAAACGGTGGCCACAGGTAAATTGAAATTTCGATTACATATAACAACGATCAGCAGGTGGCCCTATTTGTCCAAGTATCCGCAGTGGCCTTATTGTGAGTTACCGCATTATCACACTCATGATGCAGCAAAGTATTAATCAACGATATGCAGTGAAGTTTTGTGTTAAACTTGATATATAAAGGTAGTAGTGAAACAATGGACATGTTAAAAGAAACTTATGGCGACAAAGTTTTATTACAATCCCATATTTTCAATTCCCACCATGCTTATAATAACGGCCGATTGAACTTGGGAAAATGACCTGCGCAATCAACATTGAAAACAGATTACAACATTGTTTGAGAGAGAAAAGTTTTAAACTCAGACAACCATTTTAGTGTATGTTTAATAATGGATGTAAGGCTGCTATTGTATTTTAATGTATGTTTAATAATGGAGTAAGATTGCCTGCTGCAAAAACCGTTCACGGCATTGTTACGGACGAATGGAAAATGTACAAAATCTGTGCGAAACTAGTTTTAAAAGTTTTGACCCCGGACCACAAAGACATCCGTGCAGCAATTCAGAGGAAATGTTGGATTGTGTCACAAGTGACCCAAGCTTTCTCAAAAGAATCATTATCATATCCAAAATTTGGGTGTTTCTATACGATGCTAAGATTCAACGACAGAGTGCCGCCGAATGGCACATCTCAAACTCACCTCTACCAAAGAATACTCAGATGAGCAAATCAAGTGAAAAATCTCCTAATTCTATTTTTTATTCTAAATAGTTAAGTGGTTCATAAGGAATTTGTTCCATCTGGGCGGACAGACTTCCATTTCATGTAGATGTGCTCAATTTTTTTAGGAAACGAGTGAACTGCATTCACTCAAAGATCGTCCATCATGACAACGCTAGGCTCCACATGGCGTTGGTGGGGACTGAGTAACTATCCCATGAAAACATCCCCGTTCTTCCCCATCCATCGTACAATCAAGCTCCCTGCGACTTCTTTTTGTGTCGGAGCCTTAAGTCCTCCCGTTGGCGTGGTGTGGAAGTTAGGGGAGGAGGTGCCAGCTCAGGTGTCGTCGTCTTCACTTGACCAAGATTGGAAATTACATTATCCGTTCCCAATAGCCCTCGTATTGCTTCTTGTGAGACATTAATAAAAACTAAACTAAAAAAAGCGACTTCCTTTTGTTCCATAAAGTTAGGATGGAGTTAAAAGAATACCATTGCGACACAGTAAAAAATGCTGACCACAAAGCTTCGAAGTATCCCGCAAAATGAGTTTGTACAGTGTTATGAATAATGAATGGCCAGATGGACTCGTTCTTATGGTCATACTTCGGAGAATATTAAGTATATTTAATTCTGTCCACTAATACAATTTTTTAAATTTTTTGCCTCGTTATTTTTGAGGCATAGCTTGTGTGATAAATAAGAAAATTTTTATATGATTGGTGAAGAAAGTTATTTGAAGTACGAGGCATGTTTTTTAAGTAAGTACCGTTTTGAAATTAAAAAAAGACGTGCAAAGATATCGCAATAATTTTATTTTTACATGAAAGCCTGTACCTTAATCTACTTTTCTACATAATTTCCGTGAATATTGAGGCACTTGTCATAACGTGGCACCAGTTTTTGAATACCCTCCTCATAAAATTCTGCCGCCTGACTTGTTAACCACTGTATCACAAATGTTTTGACTTCGTTATCGTCTTGAAGACGCTGACCGCCCAGGTGTTTCTTCAAGTGCAGGAACAAATGGTAGTCGCTGGGCGCCAGATCAGGGCTGTATGGAGGATGATCTAGAGTTTCCCATTTAAAAGATTTGATGAGATCTTTGGTCCGATTAGCCACATGTGGACGGGCATTGTCATGCAGCAAAACAATACCCTTACTCAACTTGCCACGTCTTTTGTTCTGGATTGCACGACGCAGATTGTTCAATGTCTCACAATAAGACGCTGCATTGATTGTCTCATTACGAGACAGAAACTCCACTAGCAATACTCCTTTTCTGTCCCAAAAAACTGTGCACATGATTTTCCGGGCAGAAATTGTTTGCTTAAACTTCACTCTTTTGTGTGATGATGAATGTCGCCATTCCATGGATTGTTGTTTCGATTCTGGTGTGACGTAGGCCGCCACCCATGTTTCGTCACCAGTAACAATTTGGTCTAAAAAATCTTCACCTTCATTGAGGTACCGCTCAAGGAAAGTCAATGCACTGCCTAAACGTTGGGTTTTGTGCAAATCCGTCAACATTTTTGGAACCCAACGTGACCACAATTTCCGGTAATTCAAGTTCTCGGTCACAATGCGATACAAAACACTACGAGAACATTGAGGAAAGCAGTCGGACAATGATGAAATTGTAAAGCGTCTGTTTTCTCTCACCTTTTCGTCCACTTTCTGCACCAAATCTTCATTAACGACCGAAGGACGCCCACTCCGTTCTTCATCATGCACATTTGTGCGGCCATCTTTAAATGCTCTCACCCATTTCCTTACCATTCCATCACTCATAATGTTTTGTCCGTAAACTTCACAGATCTCACGATGAATATCGATCGGTTTTACGCCTTTAGCACTAAGAAATCGTATAACAGCCCGTACTTCACAATCAGCGGGACTCACGATTGTCGGAGGCATCTTAAACACTCAGTAAACAACGTATACAATGAAGAATATGACTGTAATGGCGTCAGTGCGTAGACAAGAGATGTAGGTAACCAGCGAGCATGCGCGGAACGCCGACCGGAGCGCTGCGGCGGCGGAATCGCAAAACGGTACTTACTTAAAAAACATGCCTCATATAAATTTCTGTGTACAATCTTTTCAGAGCAAGACCTATTACAACAATACATTTATTTACCTAAGTTTTATTCAAATTATTGAATTCTAAATTTATAACAAAATCCCACAAAAATTAATTAAAATATCAACTTACTTTACCAAAGTTTATACAATGTAATGTTTTCAAAAAAAAATTTAAGTTATTTTTTTCAACTGTTCTCTAGTTGCCTTTGGTTCAGAAACATGTATGAAATTTGTATCTCTCATCATAAATACATGACTCGCATAATATTTATTCTTTTGTTTGTATATTCTTTGTTTCAGAAGTTTCTATAGTGTGTGCTTGATGTATTCATGTATCTTTAATAATACCTGTAACAAAACAAAATATTTTTACTTTAAAAAAATTTTTAAATGATTTATTATAAATAATGATTCAACTAAAGGAACCGAAAATGAGTTAATGAGATTTTTAAACATATGTTTCCAAAATGAATCCATATCAAATAATCTGATAAAAAAATAAGTGGATAGTGTTTAAATATATACGAGGTGTAGCTATTAAATAACGACACTTACTCCGAAAACATTTTTTTGATTTGATACATATTTACTTATTATCACTTTCAATATACACCCTTCCTCTATCCCTACAATGCTCCATACGAATCTTACATTGTTCGAAACACTACTGGAAGGCCGTGAGCTCCTCCAGAACGTGTGCCGCTTTTTCTTTCTCAGCTTCAATGGACTCAAATCTTGTTCTTATTGGTCTAAGGGATTTAGAATCCAAATAAAGAGACGGATTTTTAAAAGATATTTAATGAAGTATTATACGAGTATATGGTGTGTAATAATTTAGATTTTGGAGATTTTACAAATTTCAGACTTTACGTCCAAGGACGCGGTAGCCTAGTGGTTAAGGCAGCGGACTCGTCGGTGGTTTCCGTCGAATCCTAGATTCGAGCCTTGATGCCACTAAAGACCCGCCGTGTAGCCAGGACTGATGCACGTTAATCTGTTGGGACACAAAGTCCTCCCGTTGCGT
Source organism: Nephila pilipes (assembly GCA_019974015.1). Classification (NCBI taxonomy): domain Eukaryota; kingdom Metazoa; phylum Arthropoda; class Arachnida; order Araneae; family Nephilidae; genus Nephila; species Nephila pilipes. The sequence goes on along the minus strand of BMAW01000350.1, from coordinate 33,667 downwards.
GGTGAGGAAGTTAGGAGAGGGGGTGCCAACTCGGTTGTTGTCATCGTCACTTGACCGATGTTCGAAATTACGAGGTCCGTCAACAATAGCCCTCGTGATGCTTCTAATGCGACGTTAATAAAACCAAACGTCCAAAAACCATGGATCGCTCTCTTGCAGCTAGCTCTCAACAAGTTGTCCCCGTGTAAAGAGTTACATAATAGTGGTCTATTTCGTGGTGCCCTTTCTTGTAGGAAGGCGTTACAAAAAAAAAACTATCATTTTCTACTCACACACACACTCATATATATATATTCTTTGCCTTTTAGTTGTAAAAATCGGACACCTTATGAAAGGAGAGTCTTGATATAAATTTCCTTTCATTGAGATTTGGACACACAAAGTCGTCAATGGCCCTCATTGTGCTTCTAGTGATACGTTAATAAAACCAAACCTTGACCGCACAAAACTTTCAACAAAATCTCTAATAATTGTTTCATTTAATGGATTGCATGGGCCGCGGTAGCCTAGTGGTCAAGGTCGTGGATTAGCGGCCGGCGGTTTTCGTTCAGTCGCGAGTTCGATCCTTGGCCGCCAAAGACCCGCCGTGTAGCCGGGGATGATGCACGTTAAATCTGTTCGGGGCCCAAAGTCCACCCGTTGGCGTGGTGTGGATGTTAGGAGAGGGGGATGCCAGCTCAGGTGTCGTCCTCATCACTTGACCGTGGTTCAAAATTACGAGGTCCGTCGCCAATAGCCCTCGTGTTGCTTCTAGTGCGACGTTAATAAAAACTTAATGGATTGCATACCGTCATGCATCACATTAAATGAAACAATGTAAGTTCTCAGTAGTCGTTCTTTAGTTTGGAATCGTATAGATGTGGCCCGTAAGAGTAAGAAATTATGCAATTGCTTCCTCAAAATTTTACATATGATGAAATAACACTGCGTAGTTCTTCAAAAGAATCGACATTGATGTTCAGAATAATGAGAACTTTTCACTTTTGTTAAATATCTCGGGAAATTCTGGACTAAGCAATGAAATAAGGGTTGGTTTTATATTAAGGTTGCACTAGAAACAACACGATGACTATTGGCGACGGACCTCGGTCAAGTGACGAGGACCCCCTCTCCTAACTTCGACGCCACAGGACTTTGGGCTCCGACAAATTTAATGTGCATCAGCCCCGGCTACACAGTAGGTCTTCAGTGGCCAAGGCTCGAACCCGTGACTGAACGAAAACCACTAGTCACTAGTCCGAAACCATGACCACTAGGCTACCGAAATTAGGATGAAGAGGAGATCAAAAAGTTCCTGTTTTTGACAACCGATTGCGTTGCTAAGACAAGTTTAAGTTCACAATGTATTAAACGTCACCTAAATAAGAGTGACATTGATTTTCATAGCTTAGTTTTCCATTTGCCACCAAATCAAATTTTGATTGCTCTCACGTCGAGTGGATGTCGTCATTTAGCGTCGAGTTGTTAACTTCGATGAGACCTGGATTCATCATTATGGACATAAATAAAACAAACTAACAGGATTCATCATTATAAACCAGAAACCAAGCAATTATGACAATAATGGGTTTTTTCTGTGAATCTGCTTCAAGGGACACCGGAAAAATTACGGTAATGATTTGTTTGGGTTGCGAAACATAATAATGGTCTTATTGGTAAAAGGGAAAACAATCACTGGACAGTACTCTAATCAGTTACTCGTTTCCATTAATAACCACCCGTGCAATGACAGGTGTGAAAGAATAGTCCCACTGTAGTTCATGCATATAGTAAGAGGTGACTAAAATTGGTGCGCAGTGTATGGGGGTATAGCCGGGCACCCTGCCCCTGAGGATTATATTAGGGGACCTCAGGAACTTGCCTTCTGAAGGTAGATATGATCATCATTACCCCGAGAAACCTTAATATTTTTTTTTCTTGGGCCGGGGTAGCCTAGTGGTCAAGGTCGTGGACTAGCGGCCGGCGGTTTTCGTTCAGTCGCGGGTTCGATCCTTGGCCACCAAAGATCCGCCGTGTAGCCGGGGCTGATGCACGTTAAATCTGTTCGGGGCCCAAAGTCCACGCGTGGTGTGGATGTTAGGGGACGGGGGGTGCCAACTCAGGTGTCGTCCTCGTCACTTGACCTTGGTTCAAAATTACGAGGTCCGTCGCCAATGGCCCTCGTGTTGCTTCTAGTGCGACGTTAATAAAAACTAAACTAAACTCATTTTTTTTCTTTCTTTTAATGTCTATACCACAGTTACATCTTGTTTGGCACAGCTTAGCAACAACTGGCTCTTGCGCTATTAAACTTCACTTTCACTCTCACATTTCATTAATAATATGATGTTCGGTGCAGCTTAGCCGGCTTTTGTTCTTGCGCTAATAGACCTTTCTGTCACTCACTCCCTTCAATAATATGGTTGGTTTTTGAACCCTCTCGTATGTTGCATGGGTTGGTACGATTTTAAAAAATGAAATTCAACAGTTAGTAGTTAGATACATGAAAGTGTTAAAAAGGTTATAAGATGAAACAAAGTGGCTATGGTAGCCTAGTGGTCACGGTCGTGTCTGGCGGTTTTGGTCGAGTCATGGGTTCGAGCTTTGAAGCAACTGAAGACCTTCAGTGTAACCCGACTCAAAGTCCTCCCTTTGTGTTGTGTGGAAGTTAGGAGAGGAAGGTGCCGTCCTCGTCTCTGGACCGAAGTTTAAAGTTATGAGGTCCATCGCCAACAGCCCTCGTGTTGGTCCTAGTGCGACGTTAATGAAGCTTTGGCTGGTTGGTTGCTATAAATGATATGAAACCTAGAGAGTAGTAATTTACACTAGTTTATAACAATTAATTTAAAAATTAAAGTTGAAATTTACAAGATAAAGTGCTTGTCAGGCTCTTACATTTACAGTGGAAATGTAACATTTTGGGTGCACTTCGCACGCTAAAAAGGTATGCAATGTCCTGGGATACGACTTTCTAGTCGGACGTTTAGTAGAGCTCTAACGTTTATTTTCTTCGGAAATTTTGGGTAGAATGAAAATGGCCACGCCTTTTCCAAAACCACTGGACATAATCCTTTGTTTTGGTTGAATAACTGAAAGTAATAAATTAGCGGTTGGTCCTGACCACTCAGACCAGGGCAGGAATACACACCTGATGCGGGGGGTGTTCTTCCGAGAATCGGACTCTAAAACATCAATGTTCAGGAGAAACAGATATTGCTTGCCTTTTCTCATGAGTCCAGATGTCCTTAATGAGGACCTTGTCCGGATGTTAGAGGGACCTCTGACGAACTTGCTAAATGTGGTCACCGCTAAACCAGCCCGAGATGAAACAAAAAAAAAGGGTTTAATAGATATAATTATACCCCTCTTAGAATTATACAACTTTCATAACGAGAATTCATGACGGATATGATGCACTTTTTGAGTCCATGCGGCAGTCGGGCCGTAAATTCTGTTTACCATTTCTAGACTTCGTCTACTCGATCATATAAGCTGACGGGAAATATATTTATCAAAAACGCTTACCATGTTGCTAAATGTAGTAGTGAATTTAGGGAAAGCAGACACTGTTATGTGGCTTAAACTTTTAACACAGCAATCGACCCGGTGATCACTGAGCACACTAAGACGCTCAGCTTAATAAAAATTTCTTTTTCGAATTAACTATGTAATTCTCTAATTTTAAATCGTAATCTTTATTTTATTTTGGCCAGCGATAGCTCGTAAGGCTCCCGTCTACCGGCTATTTTGATTTTGTGGACGTAATGTTAATCCAATAGAATCCTCTCAAATCTGTACTATCTATATAAATGCAAAAAGGTGCACCCGTAACAGAAAAAATTATGAATGTTTCTGCGGAATTATATTTTCTTCCCGATTTTGAAAATATTTTAAAATATTTTTTTAAAGACCGAAAAATCACAACTGAATCATTAAAATGTGGGTAAAAATATTTTTAAAAATCCGAGAGAAAGTATAATTCCGCAGAAACCTTCATTATTTTTTGCTCTTTCGTGGGTTTTTTTTTTTTTTTTTTTTTTTGCATTCACATAGATTGTACACATATGAGAACAGTAATAGAAATTCCATCGGATTAACATTACGTTCATGAAATAAAAATGGCAGATTGAGAGGGGCCTTAAGTCTAATGGTGAGTTGAATAGAGTTGTAGATAGCTAGATTTTAGTACTGTATGGGAACCGCATATTTGGTTTACATTGAAAAATGCACTCATTGCCATAAAAATTTGCGCATCAAGAAAGAGTAGTCAGAATAAAACGAAATTTTATATTCGTAAGTACAACGTTGATGTAAGTAAGTGATAGCAAAATCAAAGCAAAATGATCATTTATTGTTGGAAAAGTTACAAATGAATGGAGGTTTTAGTACCCTGTTGGACAACCTCTAGCATGAATGCATAATGTGAAACGGTCAGACATCGAGGCAGACAAATCCCGTATGATGTCCTGCGACATCTAGTTCCCCAGTTGCTGTAAACACGTCTTTAATTCGATCAAACTCGTAAGCTGTCCATCTTACCGTCCTAAATGATCCCAGATATACTCGATCTGTGACAAATCTGGGGATCGAGCAGGCCAGAGAAGGGTGGAAATGTAGCGGAGGCAGTCCTTGTGAAACCTTGCTGTATGTGGATGAGCATTGTCCTGTTGAAAAATGGCTCCTGGGAACCCTGCCATGAGTGGCAACACGTGTTACTGAACAATATTACGAACGTACCTCAGGGCTGTCGTGGTGCTGTAGATCAATTTTAGGGGTGACCATGTGTCGTATGCGATGTCATCGCATACCATCACACCAATTGCGAGAGTGGTGTGCCGCTGTACAGCGAAGGCAGGATTGAGAGTTCACCACGGGGCCTCCACCCACGTACACGAGTGTCATCACTGCCCAAATTAAATCTGGATTCGTTGCTAAAGACGACCTGATCCCATTCGGTTGCAGTCCAATCCCTTCGAGCGCGATACCACTCCAAACGGAGGGGACGGTGTCAATGGCAGTACACGTAATGGGCGCTGCGATAGCAACTGTCCTTCAGCTAGGCGCCTTGCGATGGTACGGACGGACACAAAGGCCCATAGTGAAGGTGCTACCTGTGTATGGAGGATGGACAATAAGTAAATTGGCGCTATGCATGCTTGTTATATGATGTGACGGTCTTCTCGAAAATTGGTCTGTTGAGGACGTCCTGAGCTTGGTTACCGTGTAACCGACCTCTCTCTTGTTCACTAGTCCCAACACCTCCTCAAAGTAAAGTCTAAACGGCCTAGGTGGCGAGCTACTCACCTAGCTGTCCACCCAGTTTCCATCATGCCTATGATTCTTCCCCTCTCGAATTTTAACAGCTACTCATTTTGTCTAAGATGGCGGAGTAATAGCATCTCTAGTTAAAAAGCATCCATTTGCAACAGATTAAATACACACAAACAAGCTCTGCTTACCTGTCTTATAATTCAAGGAGAATGAAGTTCAACGCCCTCTGGTGGCATAACGCAATAAGCAATCACGATGTTTTACTAATTGTTTACATAGCTGCCTAACATGTACCTTCATCCCAAGTTTCGTAACAATGTCACTCTTAATTCTTGGTACACAAATTTTTATGGCAATAAGTGTGTTATCCTTTCTTTGATAAACCTCAGTTATTTTGATAAGATTCCAGCACAGTAATTTTGAATTGTCATCATTTTTAATAAAAACTATTTCATTTTCCTTAAAAAAAAATTTCTCCCTTATTCCATATAAGTTGCGCTGTTGGCTACAGTAGTCTCATGGCCTGTATAAAAAGAAAAGACATGATAGTGATAAATAATCAAATTGCAATAGGAATTTTGTTAGGGGTTAACATAGGATGTTTTTGTTCTGCAGGTAGGTTAGAATATCTGTTTCCTGCTAACACGAAGTGTGTTTCCTTTCCATCTAAAAATGAAGATAAATTCAATAAGTTACTGGAATTAGATAACACAACTGTTGTTCCCTTTCAATACACTAAATTTCTTTTGCCAACTATACAGATTGCACATTTCGCACTAAACAAAATAAAGATGCTTATAACTCAGTGAAGTTAAACTACCACTGGATTTCTTGCATTTTCCTTGAAACGCACTCACCATACAATGATTCTTTTCGATTTCGCGAACTATTTCGAACAATCGTATAAAGTAAAAATATCTTAAGTAAAGTAAAATATTAGACTGAACTATTTGTTATAATCACGTATAAAGTACGAACGTAAAAACAAGCAATCTTCTTCGGACAAATTCCTTTTATTCCGTTAACAAAACATGACAGACATAAAAAACATTTAAGTAACAGTTGCCACTCAAGATAAACATAAAGATTTAGGAAGTACATTTAGCGAATACGAAAGATTATACATTTAACGAATCTTAAATATTATACGTTTAACGAATCCTAACAAACTAATAACACTTATTAATTATGTGGAATATCTCAATACCTTGTTCCGAGAGACACATTGTATCTCCTTGATTATCATTTAATTTACTTTAGTATAATTCACTATTGGGGATGTTATTGCAATCACTAGGAAAGTTAACTATTCGCTCTTTCAGAAAGGATAATCCGATTCACGACAAGCTTCACTTTGTTGAATTTTATCTAGGTCAAGTTCTCTCGATATGATGTCTGCTGGATTTTCTTCCGATGGAACATGATGTCATTGATTTATCTCTGTGAACTCTTGGATAATCACCACTCGATTGGTCACTGACGTCTTTAAATCTCCGGATGTCTTTTTCATCCCCGATAGCAATATTTTGGAATCAGTCCAAAGAAGGCTGATGTAATGTCCATGCTTAATGCATTTGGTATTTTTTTGCATTAATTGGGGAGTAGAACGACACGACATAATTCTAAGGTTACCTGCTTAATCGGTGACAAATGAGATTTACTCGCGACATTCTTCAGTTTCACCTCTCCATCTGGAGTGGGAGATCTGGTGTTAGATTGTTACACCATATGCCTTTTCGGAGGTGTCACAGAAGCCATGAAGCACAGTTACTTCGGTGCTTTGAATCACTATGCACCGTTCAATATTGATGTTAGTTAAAATTATTTAAGATCGCGCAAACTCCTGCTATTCACAAGCTTCTTTCACAGCAAGCCTTTCATCGATTTTGAACAACTACAATTTCTGCATGAAAATTTTTGCTTTAGTGATCACTGGATCCAAGTGGATCAAGGAGTCTAGTGATAATTGATAAGACCGACCATTTAGTACGATGAACATTTTGCTCCACTTCTACTTCGAAGGAAAAACAGCCGGTTCTGGCCTTCCAGGAAATATCTAAAGTTTTAATTTCCTCCATAGGAGAAATTCGTATTTCGTTTCGCGCTTGGGATAAGCTTAGAAGCATTCCCACATCACTTGTGTAATAACGTCTGAGCGGTTTTTAGAATGCCATTAAGTTGGTAATGCTGAGAACTTTCAATGTGTTTGCTCCGCTTAAAACCTCGTCTGTGTAAAAGTCGTCACCCAGAAGTAATGCGACAATAGAAAAGTTTTTCTTATTCCTCATCAATGAAAATCTGCTTCAGAGTTCGCATTGTTAAATACAGAGCATCAACTGCTCCGCAAGTGACGTTATTAAGTTTGTACAACTTAACGGCTCGTTTACGTCCTCCTGCCGCAAAATTCTTTGGAGTTTTCGTTGACTCTCGTCTATATCAATTATGCGGTACATTTGTCGAATATCTGCAATGAATGCAAAGATGTGCTTATATAATCTCACTGACAAAGAAAAAAAGGTAGTCATGTCTCCACCATTGTATTGAATGGAGCTCAGCGATTTTCCTCTAGTAATCAGACTAAAAGCATTGAACATTGTTCGCAGTTTTTTTGTACTTTTTGGAAACCTGTAAATGCCATGGAGAGGCATATAGCATGTAAACTAAAAGTTCTACACTCCTTGATTTCAGTCATGCAACCAAAATCTTCATACTTTCTCAAAAATTCACGATGCGATTTTAGGTATTCCTGGGCTCTAAACAAACGAATCTATGGCGATTCGAGTAGCTTTAGAGTAGGAGTTGGCAAAGTGGTCTATCTCGAACCCCGGGGGTTGATATAGTATAATTAGGAGTCGATCCAATCTGGGGGGAGGGGTCGATGAATGTATACCAATGCTATTCAATCACAAATATATGGACAGCAACATTGTATGTACAATTTTCGTTTGGAATCTAATTTGTAATTACAATATACACTGCTGTGCAAAACTTAAGCAACAATGTAAATTTTAAGCAGAAAGCTATGAAATTATAGAAAATGATTTATTGCGATCAGTACAATGAACACGCAATTCAGTAGAAAGGTGATACGTATGCAAATGTCAGGAATAAAACATCGTAGACGACGTGAGTATATACAAAACGCATGCTGTCGGTTCGCGCAGCTGAACACTACAATAAAAGGAAGAACGAAGCGTAATTAAAGACATTCGCTGCAAGTGCAAGTGAGTTCTTTCGTGAAATATGGCTAGAAAAAATCACACGGAACAGCTTCACACGTGGAAGAATGATCAGAAAGCTGGAGGAAGGGTGCAGTTTGACCAGTGTAGCTGAAGAGTTCGGAATCAATAAAAGTGTCGTTTCGCGTACTTGAAAAGCCTTCCAAACCATAGGTACCACTGTTAGAAAGGTTGGTGGTGGCCGCCCTAGGAAAACAACAGCACTGGATGACCGATATATCGTCCTGCAGGCGAAAAGAGCCCTATACCAGTCAACAAGAGCTATTGCTCTGCAACATGTGTCGCGGTTTACAATGGCCAGGCGCTTTCACAAAGGTAGCCTATTCGTTCGCCGTCCTGAAAGCTGCATCCCTGTGCAAGTTGGCCATCGGTAGCACCGTTTAGAGTGGTGTAAGAAGCACAAAAACTGGACATCTCATCAATGGAGTCGTTCCTCTTTACGGATAAGAGTCGTTTCAATACCACAAGCGATTCTCAAAACCAGTTGATTTGGAGAGATATCTGGACATCACGGAAAGAGACCGTTACGGTGGTCTGGAGTTGTCGTCTGGGGAGGCATTATGCTGAACGGGTGGACTGAGCTCCACGTTTTCGATAGAGGTTTTGTAACAGTAGATGGCTATTGCAAGGAGGTGATCCTTCCTCAAGTGAGTCTGTTCTGAGGAGCTATTGGACCAGACTTCGTTTTTATGAATGACAATGCAAGGCCGTATTGGACTGCTGACGTTCAGTAGCAACTGGATAGATATCAAGATAACTAGTGAAGATATCACTGGAATGGATTGGCCAACGTTCTCAACTGATTTAATTGGATGCTTTGGGAAGACGCTTTGCGGCATGATTATATCCTCCGTGGAACACCCAACAACTGAAACAGATGCTGATTGAGGAATAGGCACTCTTACCTCAAGAACCGTTGGACAAGGTGGTCCTGAGTATGTAGAGACGGTGCTAAACAGCCATTTCAGTAGGGGGAGGGCATATCCCATACCAAGGAACATCTGCTTGTTGTTCTTCCTCTTGGACAGGCAATCGATAATCATGTAACGATACTGCGAGTTCAATAAAGCCTTTTTTTTTTTTATTCCATACTATATGCATTGTATTCATTTTGGACCAACTATGCTCTCGTCATCGTATAAGTACAAAATGCTGTCTCTCATTTTTGAGTTTCATATCTCTCAGGTGATTTATTGCGGAGTTATGGCAAAAAAACACCTGTTGCTTAAGTTTTGCACACCAGTGTAGTAAGTAAAGTTTTTATAATAGATTATAGCTTATTTAATTTCTCATTCCTGCATATTTTAAAAAATAATTATGTATCTCTTTTTGCCGTTTAAAGTATGAGTGTTTCGTGATTGGTTCTCATTTTCAGACCAGTGAGAAATTATTCTTGCACAGATTTGTTACAAGATGACCCAAATTAGAGCACAACCTCTTAAATCATGGCTGTTTGATAAGCTTTGCGAGGAAAATCAAACAAATTATATCAAACCAAACCTCAAAAGATGCGTGTATAAATTTAACAGCTGTCGGATTATTAGTTTGTGAATTATAGCATTTCGAGTGAAGCATCTTTTGTTATTGTGAAAAAAATGGATAAAAAGGAATTTTGCGTGTTGATAAAGTATTGCTTTTTGAAGGGAAAAAATAGAAATGAAGCAAAAACATGGCTTGATGCCGAGTTTCCGGACACTGCCCCAGGAAAATCAACCATCAAGGATTGGTATGCTAAGTTTAGACGTGGTGAAATGAGCACCGAAGACGGTGGACGGCCAAAAAAGGTTGTTACCGACGAAAACATTAAAAAAATCCACAAAATGATTTTGAATGACCGTAAATTGAAATTGATTGAAATAGCAGACACTCTAAAGATATGAACTGAAAGAGTACATCATATTCACGAATATTTGGGTATGAGAAAGCTCTGTGCAAAGTGGGTGCCGCTCGAGCACCCTTTTGACCCAAAACATCGACGAGTTGATGATTCGGAGCAGTGTTTGAAGATGATCCAGCGTAATAAACCCGAGTTTTTGCGTCGATATGTGACAATGGATGAGACATGGCTCCCTCATTTCACTCCGAAGTCCAATCGACAGTCATCCGAGTGGACTGCACACGATGAACCCGCTCCAAAGCGTGGGAAAACGCAACAGTCGGCTGGCAAGGTTATGGCGTCTGTATTTTGGGATGCGCATGGAATAATTTTCATTGACTACCTTGAAAAAGGAAGGACCATCGACAGCGACTATTACATAGCGTTATTGGACCGTTTGAAGGACGAAATCGCCGAAAAACGGCCGCATTTGAAGAAAAAGAATGTGCTGCTTCACCAAGACAATGCACCGTGTCACAAGTCGGTGAAAACGATGGCAAAAATCCATGAATTGGGCTTCGAATTGCTTCCTCATCCACCGTATTCTCCAGATCTGGCCCCCAGCGACTATTTTCTGTTCTCAGATCTCAAAAGAATGCTCGCTGGGAAGAAATTTTCGTCGAATGAAGAGGTGATCGCCGAAACTGAGGCCTATTTTGAAGCAAAGGACAAATCGTACTACAAAAATGGTATCGAAAAGTTGGAGGGTCGCTATAATCAGTGTATCACCCTTGAAGGGAATTATGTTGAATAAAAAAAAACTAATTTTGCCAAAAAAATGTGTTTTACTACGGTAGGTAGGGAATTTTGAATTGACCTGTTATGCGTGCCCCCGAAATTGAGGCACGAAATTAGCAGTCTCGAGCCATGACGAAATAGAGGAAGATGCTGAGATAAACAATGCATGAAATTTGACTATCATGAAATACTGAAGGAAAGTCAATTTCAAGATAAATAACTCCCGACCAAATTGACGAATTAAAAAATGTAATTTCTAAAAATTAAGGAAATATTCTCCCCTGTTTCGGGACGACTCATCTATTGCAAATGGATATTGAGTTAATTACAGAAAAGTCAATTAAAACCAAACCTTATCGTATGTCGCCAATACAAACATCATAAGGCAGGAAATTAAACGGTTATTAGATTTAGGTGTAATCGGAATTGCCAGTCCGATTTTACATCACCCCTTATTTTAGTGGAAAGTCCAAATAGAGACCCCCGTCATTGTGTTGACTATCGACGCTTGAATGAGGTGACCCGAGCTGAATTCTTTCCATTACCAAATATGGAAGAGATTGTGGAGAAGGTAAGTGCGGCACCATATATTAAAGTTATGAATTTGGCAAAGGGGTATTTTCAAATTCCTCTTACACCTAGAGTTCAAGTTTTTAGTTTAGTTTTTATTAACGTCGCACTAGAAGCAACACGAGGGCTATTGGCGACGGACCTCGTAATTTTGAGCCACGGTCATGTGACGAGGACGACACCTGAGCTGACCCCCTCTCCTTACATCCACACCACGCCAAAGGGAGGACTTTGGGCCCCGAACAGATTTAACGTGCATCAGCCCCGGCTACACGGCGGGTCTTTGGCGGCCAAGGATCGAACCCCCGACTGAACGAAAACCGCCGGCCGCTAGTCCACGACCTTGACTACTACGCTACCGCGGCCCACCTCCCCCTAGAGCTCAAAAGTACGCAGCATTTGTCACACCATTTGGCTCTTACATACCTAAAAAGATGTTTGGATTTGTATGCACGTCCTATTTTTGTAAATTAATTTCCCAGGTTTTGGAAGGGTTGGAGCAGTTTGCCTTGCCTTATATTGCCATTTTTTCACGAAATTGGAAAGATCACGTAAAACATAATGACATTGTTTTAGAGAGGTTAAAAAGGGCGGGTTTGAGAGTAAACCATCTAAATGTAAGTTCGCGCAGGAGGTTTTGTTCCTGGGACATAAAATATAAATCATATAACTTTCCTGCACCAATATCAAGCGCACTCGCATTTTAAAATGTCCAATTTCTATCTCATCTTTTCCTATTCACTACACTTTTATATATTTAGCAATGTTGGTTCACACGACACACAGTTCATACAAAAAGCGAGGTTCTTAAATCAAATATCATAAAGTGGCTCAAGAATGTGTAAAAAATTATTTTTCAATCTTTCAACTGCTCCAAAGGAATCGGAATCTTTTCGATAATTTTGTTTTCTAATTTAAATAAAAAAAAAATAGAGAGAGCAAACTTATGTTCCAATTATAATATG
>BMAW01000350.1:0-11555 GCA_019974015.1 Nephila pilipes | reverse complement strand
AACTGCTTTAAATGAAGCATTTTAAAATGAGATTTAGACACAGAGCTACAAGGTTGTTTCACCTTTATTTTCAAAAGAATTCTAGAAAATTTCTGTAACATTGTTGCTGCATTCAGACAGCCAAGGGAAGTTAAAGAAATCATTTTATTTCATTTATCAATAAGTATCATCATAATGAGCAACAATTTTACATTAAAATTGAAAATAAGGAAATAATAGATTCCAAAAATAACCCTTTAAAAATTGAAAAGTTTCCCTTTTCATTTTTCTAAGGTTTATGTTACTCCAATTACGTGGCCTTCGAAATAATTGCAAGAGCAGAGGCTAAATTGCACTTATATCAAATTATTTGCTAGGGGGGGGGGGGTATGACATCTAATCTTCTTAAAATTGATTGATTAAAAAAATTCTACATGTCATTGAAATGTATTGCTCTTTCGCAAGATAATGAAATTTTATAAAACTGAAAAAAATTACTCTTTATTAAAGCTATACCTCAACACTTCATGTGAAAACAAACTTGCAGCATTACACAGAATATTCGATATTTGCCAATTTAACTCACAATCACAGGTAATAAAAAGTGAAATTAATTTTTTTGAAGTAACAATTACTTCAAATGTATACAGCAAACTAATGACAAACACACACACACAAATCTTACTTCAGCACGAGCCTGACAGTTTCGCACAGGTTTCAATTGGTTCACACCATGGTTCCTGGGTTTACCATAAGTACAACCTTTTGGTACATGCTTTTTGCGACCACCACGCCTGATTCTCACACGGTATACAACATATCCTAAAAAAAAACGAAATAAAATATTAATAATTTAAGGAATGTGTTTAAATGCATTACATTAAACAATGTAATTGTTATGTAAATCTACGTTTTTTAATATTTAAAGATTACCCATTTAAATGCCCTCAGTTGATAAAAGCTATCAGTTTAAAAGCAAAGTACAATTTGATATGAGTACAGCATTTAATTGAAATTATAGTTTCTTACTTTACATAAAAATTAGTAAACATCTCAATATTACAAAATCTAAAGCATTTTTATAGTGATTAGAATATATTATGAAAAGCAAAAATTTCATTTAGGGAGAATATCTAATTAATCTAACAATATTAGATTTAAATAAAAATAAGGTGATAAATGTTATTTAAGGATGAATAAGCTTCAGCAGCTTGAACTTCCAACTTGAAGCAGACACCACTTGAAAAATGGACAATTTGCAGGGTTTTACTAAGTAATCCTAAATTGACCAAGGGAAAATAACACTTGAAAAGTCCCGACTAAACCCACTTAATAAAACCTCAAGTTACATACTCTAATGAAACTGTATTTGCTTATTACTTATAAAATCTCATTATGCTCACTGAAACATGTGATAGGCTAAATTTCTAACTCAGAGTAAAACATCAAACAACCCATTTTAATTTATTTTTCCATCAAAATAAAATTAGCTTTAAGCCATTCCACAGATGAAAATCATAGAACATTTTTTTAAGTTACTTCAAAGTTTATCTTTTAAAATTTACATCTTTATTAGTTACTTCATACAATTCATTTTTAAGCATCAAGACAAAAAGGTACTTATATTAGTGCTTTACTTTTTAACGAACCAATTTTTCTATAAGCTTTAATTCAACATGCTAATTCATTAATAAAATTAATTCTTCACCATATTTATTTTTAAAAAAATTCTACTCTATGAGAAGGCCGTTTTCTCTTAAGCTAATTGTTGATTCCAGAATACTTTAATAGTAAACATGAAATACATCAGGTAACTTCGAGATAATTTATTAAATTAAAATGCACTAACAAAATATTTTACTTACACAAACACATAAGAATTATCCAAGATTTCAGTAAATTAATATAATTAAAAATAAAAACCTTGTCTAGCTCGATATCCTAATCTGCGAGCTTTTTCTGGTCTGGTTGGACGTGGAGCCCTATGAATTGCATTCAATTGTCTATAATACCAGCATCTTGTGCGGAGTAAAAATTTCATTACATCTGACTGCTTTTTCCTCCATAGTTCTTGCATGTATTTATAAGCACCCATCCTTGATCTACAAAAACAATATAACAAATTTGCTTTTATGAAAATTCTCTTAAGCCTTAGTTAATATTCTTCTAGTTCTCTTAGCCTTTCAGTTAATATTGTTAAGTTATTCAACTAATACTGTTCCAAAGTTACTTTCAATTACAGGTTTCTATATAAGAAAAAAGAGAACTCAAAAGTAGAGAAAGAATGGACATTATTTCATTACTGGATATTAACTTGTCACACATAAATTTAAATTGAGAAAAAATATAAAACTTATTAATCCATATCTTTCAAACTTTATCATATGTATTTCTCCAACAAATAAATTTCTATAAGCAGTCCACTTCAAAAATATTTACAACATAATGAAATTTAAAAAACTAATTATATGCTTTAGTTTTATGTTCATTAATTAAACCAGTAAATGTCATCTTCAATTGTTTCATAACCAATACATAATTGATTGAGAAACATGTGAAGATTGATAATTTTATACTATTTGTGATTATCTAGAGACCAAACTCCAGATAGCAATTCATCAAGTGCTAAATCTATATTACATTCTGATAAATATCCAAAGCTAGAAATTGGTACTTTTCACAATAACACTCGTTATTGTATTTCATCCTTTCAACAAATGCACCTATGCGAAATACATTGCAAGTTCTTTCTTTTTGTGACATTTGTTTTAAAAATTATTCATACAACTTATGAATTTTTTTATGCGTACCTGATAATGATATTTAAATCATTTTATTGAACTCTAAAAGAATTTTTAGTCAAAGATTTCTTTCCCTTTTAAGTTCATAATTTTTCAGATATATTTGCATTTAGGTATTATTTTTAAAAATATTTATACATATATATACACAAAATATTTTACTCATCGTATAGAAAACAATTCAAAAGACATAATGAACCTGATCTTTTAATGATATTGCATATTTTCCTTGAAACAATGGTGAAATTATAAAACTTAGTAATTTTAGAAACTTAATTCTTTTTTTTTTTCATATAAAAACTATTTTTTTAAAACTTAGGTATCGCTTAGAATAATTGATACAAATTATCATTTATCGCCAAACTTGGTATTTTTTGACGAAAAATTTGGGTAAATGAGTTTATCAAAGTGCAGAATTTTTACCAAGCATCTTTCCAATGTGTCAAAGAATGGTCTCATCACAGGAAATAAAAAGTTTCAATGATTTTTCTTGACATAATTGTAAGTAAATTGGGCAGATATTGAATATAGAGCCGAGTTTTTATCGAAAGAAATGCCCGATATTAAAATCAATGACAATTGTTAGTTTGAAGAAATTAGAAGAGTGAATGTATATTTAAATTCTGATTAATTAGAAAAATAGGTAAATCAACATGTTGAAATTAATAAAAGATTAATGGAAATATCTAACCATTTAAAAAATAAACACATTCCATATGAAAATTTAGTTATTCTTGAATTTACATTGTGCTGCCCTGGAACTACTGCAGCAGTTGAAAGTAGGAAGGTTGACAAAAAAGCTTTAAATCCTCTGCAGTATATGTATCCAGCATATTTTCCCAATGAATAAATTTTTCTACATGAAGCATACATAAAAAACAATCGACAATTATACTGAAAAACTAATGTTTTAATTCTATTAATAATGCATAGAGCCTCCTATCTACCCGAAACCAGTGTTTCATTGGTTGATAAAATACATTAAGTGGTTAATGTAGCACTATATGCAATAATGTTGAGGTCAATCTTCATACTGCTATTAGTAAGTGCTACATCTCTACATTACAATTTGATAAATATCCAAATTAAAAAAAATGCTACTTATATCGATCAAAAAAACTAAAATGCATCTTAATTATACAATTAATAAGCACCCAAAGCTCATTCTCTTAATTGATTATTCTACATGCTGAATATTTATAAAAAAAATACCATACTCGACATAATTCAAACTGGAAAACTAACTACGTGTTTAAACGCTAATAAATGTAAGTCTTCAATTCTTCCATAACCAACATATTGGTTCAGAAATTACACAAAGAATATTAATTTAGCACTATTTGCAACTGTCTAGAGATATATCTCCAGATAGCTATTAGTAAGTGCTGTTTCCAAACTCGATAAATACTCAAAACTAATAAACTGGTACTTGTTCGATTACAAACTATACAATATACACAAATTCGGAAAGAGATATCATTGAATACGACGGTTAAGTAAGAACATATATCTAAATATATCTTATACATTCACATGACATGAACAGATTTCTCAAAATCATTTACCAATGAGAAACACATATTTCAATTATCACAAAACGAAATTTTGAAATAGATCACAAAAAATATAAATGCACTTTTAATTATTCAAAACATACAGACATATCGAAATTTATAACAAGTCATTATGCTATCGAAATCTGATTAAATAAAAAGGAACTCAGCAAAAATATTAATTTCATACTTAGAACGAGAAATAAAAAAATGCTCTAAAGATGTTTTCAAAAATGGTATTGTATAAAATTCTCTTGATTAAAAAAGATTGTTTTTACGTACCGCTTAGATACCCACCATTAATAATAAACGCGATAGTATAGATCAGCGAATACCACTTCACTTCAGTTTGCACGATCAGCTCCGTACAGTTCACGATGTGAAAACAACAGAAATTGTCATTAACAATTGGAACCTTGGTTATTACAGTCGGTCAAAAATAAATTTTTAGCTTCTTCTTTCAATACGATGGGGAATTCTAAGTTGTATTCATCATTATTATTACCTTTTTATTTTTAGTTTTATTAGTACTAACTGCTTGAGAATTGATATCGCCCATTTCAGAGATGAAATCATCATTGCTCTCGATGTCTGAGCTCTCACATCATTAAAAAAAAGTTTAAATTGCATTTTATTTATTACTATTTAGTTATTGTAATTTTACAATAAGAATAATAAAAAAAATTTAAAAACTAATCATATAAAATAATACTCTCCACTTGCGGAATATTAGACATAATCAATCGAAGGCACTGAGGGGCTAAAAAAATGATATAAATATTTTTTATAATCTTATCTTACGATAAGATTTGTTTAAAAATTTTTTTAAATCTATTGAATATTACATCCCTATTATGAATAATTCATTCCCTTTCCTATCCTCTTTTCTCTCCCTTCACTTTCAAGTTTTTTTTAAAAAAAAGTTCATTTGTTCATTAAGCACATTTTAATATGCTTGTTTAAATTTTTTTTTTAAAAAAAAAAAAAATCTAGGCTTCAATATGACACTGAGTAAAGAGTCCACCGGACTGGCACTTGTCTCTATCTGATTATTGTTGTGGTCGATGTCTGAATCTTCATCAGAGAGCTCAAGATATTTGTTGGTCAATCGAAGGTTAAATTCCTGTGTTTTTTTTTTAATTCGTAACCATAATTCTTTTAGGAGAGATTATTTTCTTTTACTTTTTACTTCGTGAAATTCATTGCCTTTACTTACAGAATTGATGGTAAGAGTGGATTTTAACTTTTCAGAGCATTTTGAAGCGGTTTCAGAAGCTAAGTTTTTAATTAGAATTTCAAATTTTTTATTAGCTTCCTGTTGAGATTTTTCCATTTATTTTATTTTGAGTTCTAGGTTGGTGACAGCATTATTTAGAATTTGAATTCCATAATAATGACGAATACAACTTAGAATTCCACAACGTATTGAAAGAGGAAGCTAAAAATTTATTTTTGACCGACTGTAATAACCAAGGTTCCAATTGTTAGTGACAATTTCTGTTGTTTTTACATCGTGAACTGTACAGAGCTGATAGTGCAAACTTTAGTGAAGTGGTATTCGTTGATTTATACTATCGCGAGTAATCCGCCCTATCCCACTTTATGCTTTCTCTACTTGGGGCCATGCCGCACCTTCCCACATTAAAAAAATACAGATCGGTCAAAATAAAATCCTTCACATGATTACTAATTCACCGTGGTATGCCAGAAATTCTGCCATAACAAGGATCTCAATATCTATCCTACTATGAAACACATTAACTATCTCTCTAGGAGATTCTAAAATAGACTAACAAATCATAATAACCCACTAATAAGGGCCCAGCTAATTTTTGTGCACAATAATGGAACCTCTACCCTACGAATCTCGCAATAATTATTTCCATCTAATTCCCCCATAACACTGCATTCCAACTCAGATCTTTTTGATTAATTCCTTTATCACTCCTTCAATAGCCTCTTTCTCAGTCAACCATCTCACTCCAAGACCTACATCATCATCTGTTCAGCTTTTCATCATCTGTTTAATATCCTTTCGTCATCCCTACCTCTCCTCTCTTGAACTAGTGTGCTGTCTACCGCTGTACATTCGGCCAAACAAGAACCATTTTTACTTTTCCCTTCCTTTGCTTTCATAATATCAAAAAAAATTTAATAATATTTTATTTATTACTATGTAATTTTACAATAATAATTTTAAAAAATTTAAAAAAAAACCATATAAAATAACACTCCCCTCTTGCTGAAGATTAGACACAGTCTATCGAAGGCATTGAGGGGCTAAAAAATGATAAAAAAAATTTATAATCTTGTCTTACGATGAGATTAGTGAAAAAAAAAATTAAAATCTATAAATGGATTTCATCCTCATTGTGGATAATTCACACACTTTCCTATCCTCTTTCATCTCCTTTTTCTTTTCTTTATTTATTCTTCTTTAAATTCATATGTTCATTAAGCACATTTTTAATATGCTTGTTTTAATATTTAAAAAAAAATATCTAGGCTTCAATATGATACTGAGAAATGAGTCCACCGGACTGGCACTCGCGACTATTTGATTGTTGTTGAATTTGTAATATTTTTTTTTAAAAAAAATACCAACCTCGGAAATGAATATGTTTAATTCCAATCTTAGAGTAGAATTTGTAATATTTTCTTAAAATATCAACCTCGGAAATAAAATGTTTTTCTTATTCAATATAAATTCGATATATGTCTTTATCGATAAATTTATGAATCGCAAATCAATCATGTAAAATACCAGTTAGGTTAGGGTGCTCAACTTTATTTTTGATTGAATTAACCAAGGCTCCAAATGTTAGTGACCATTTCTGCAGTTTTTATGTTGTGAACTGTACAGAGCTGATCGTGCAAAAACTGAAGTGAAGTGGTATTCACTGATCTATACTAACGTGTTTATAATTAATGGCGGGAATCTAAGTAGTACTTAGGAGTTTCGCCGCCGACCAGTGAGGTTGACTGTTGAAAGCTTCATGCATTGCGTGTGGCGAAAGATTTTTGACTCTTGTGCCATTATACTTTAATGTCTTCAAGTTTCGTTCAATCCTTTTTGCGTTTCTTTCTTTGCCCACAAGAAGTGAGGTTTCTAATATTTGTTATACCAGCATTTTGGTAAGATTATCTTTATTTATTTATTTTTTCGTAACAAATAGACCCAATTTGGGTCTTTTGTATATTATGATTACAGGTATGGCCGCCTCCTATGGAGATAATGATATGGACGGGAAATGAAAAATTCTACAAAACAACCTTGAGTGATAAAGAACACAAAGCAGAAAATATCCGAGATTAATATTCTAATAAAAAATTCTCAGGGACAGACACCCATTCCGAATGTTACACACAAAAATTAAGAGTAAAACTTCAAATCATTCGGACATTCTAAGCATTACCATAAATGGTAAAATTAAACTTTCTACTGCAGACCCTGTGTGTACAGGACAAATTTTGTCAATAGAAAAAATATCTAATATCTCAGTTAAGGCCAACGTCATATGGGAGGGAATCACATCTAGATTTCTCCTCTTTGGAATTCAGACTAATGTAAAACTGACAGATTTAGCCACAGAATTTCAAAACGCAAACAATATAGAGATAGTAGAGATACGTCGATTTATCGAATACGGGACAAGCCCAGACATTTCCTTTGTATTGATAATCATACTAGGAACAATATTACCAGAAAACATCAAACTCTGGTTTATAAACCATAATATTCAACTTTTCATCGATAAACCTAGACAATGTTCTAAATACTTTAGTTTCCTACATCAATCACGATTTTGTCAAAAACCTCGAACTTGCGTAAGTTGGGGCGCATCTCATACAGGTGAATGTACAGCTAATAAAAACTGCATAAATTGTAAGGGAAACCATCTAGCTAACTCGACATAATTTTCTATATATACTATATATCAAAGAAAAGCAAATATTGGAATTGAAAAATAGGCAAAACTTAACACAAACGGAAGCAAGACGAAGATTTTGAGCTACTAATACAGAAAACTATTCCGCGGTATTAAGAAATCAGTCACAAGCTGATAATATGCAGGAAATCTTGGATAAAAAATTTGAAAAATGCTAAATTCCTTTCAAACTATATTGGAAAAACAAATGGCATTTTTAATGGAGGTTTTTCAAAAATCCCTAGAAACAATGTTCACACATTTAAGCAATATCTTCGAATTAGGGGCTCGTACTACATCTTCAACCAGAAAAAAATACAGGCACATACAGGTAAAGTGTTGGTAATCAAATTCCAACTATGTCCTATATTAAGGCTGTATCTAATAATACAGAAAAAGGATAAGAATGGATTAAATAAACAAGTTTATATATATGTTCCATACATCGATCCACATTGTACTAAAGACATTGTACTTTGCTTTCTTTTATAATTTAGCGATATATCCTTGAGGGAAGGATACAAATTACGAGTTGTAAAAGTTATTTCTTTCTCTTTCATTTATGAACTTTTTATAGTGGAACTGTAGAGGCCTAAAAAATAAATATTTATGGTTAAATATCCCTCCCTTCTCACAAACAGATTTTTGGCATTTTCAGAAAACTTTTTTAAAAGACGATGACAGGCTCAATTTTCCAAACAAATTTTTTTTCAGATTAGACAGAACAGACAGACCCGGAAGAGGACTGCTATCTGCAGTTCCAAAGAATATCTCTGCCCGACAAGTTCCTACTAAAATAGCGCAAATGCAAGATCTCGAAATACTAGTTGCCAATACTAGTTGCTAGTATAATACTAGTTGCCGATTCGACAACAGATCCGGCTTTCATTTTTGGGGATTTTAACTTTCATCATCCGATGTGGGGATCCGATCATTCTACTAAATATAGTAATGACTTTGTTGATTGGTTAACTGACTCGAATTTTATTATCCTCAATACTACTGTTCCTACGCATAGAAGTAATATAGATACAGCATCTTTAATAGATTTTACTTTATGTTCATCAACCTATTCTAGCCACACCAATGCTTACGTTCTAGACTGCTCCTTTGAAAGCGATCATTGCCCCATTGTTACAGAGTTCTCATTATTCTAGCAGGATAAGCAATACGTAAAACGAGTAGATTGGAAAGAAGTAATGAAACAATCTCAATATGCATTTACCAACCAAGAGAGTGACAAGACACAACTACTGAAACAATGTCAAAAATAATTAAAAATAATACTCGAGATATTTGATTACCAAACAGATCATTTCCACCGTGGTGGAACAGTACGTGTAATAATTTCTTCCAGCTCAAAAAATATTTCCGAAAAAAGGCTATTCGTGATATTTCCCCTCAATTGTGGAACAAATACAAGCAATGTTCAAGTAAGCTTAAATTTCACACAAAAACTGCAAAAAGATTATATTGGGACACAATATGTAACAATATTTCTAATCCAAGAATATTCTACAACATTCTGTAGAAATTTTCTGCTTATAAAAATCCAGAATCAAATTTCAATATTCTACAAGTTAATAATAGTTATATCACAGAACCTCAAATTCAGGCCAATATGTTTGCCGAATACTTTGCATCTAATAAAATTTCCCCTGAACCGTTTCTATTAGATTTAATCAACAACGAATACAATTTACTAAATAAACCGTTCTATATCTCAGAATTAAATAGGGCTATACAAGTTTCCAAACATTAGAGTTTCTTTCCTCAAAAATTTGAATAACAGTCAACAGGCAGTTGTTCTTGATTATTTTCAATATTCATTTGAGAATTCGATTGTACATCAATCTAGGAAACATTCAATCATCCTTCTGATTTCAAAACCCTGCAAGTTAAAACTACAATATCCTCTTATAGACCAATAGTTCTAACTTCGATTCTCTCTAAAACTTTTTAAAGAATTTTAGCTAGTCGCATCTCTTATTTTCTGACAATAGAAAAAAACTTCATCCACAACATTATGGATTTGCTTCGTTTCAAGACTGTAGAACTACAACGTACCTTATACATAAAGCTATAGTTGATGCTTAACAGCAAAATAAATTTTTCGTAAGAATTAGTTTGGACATCAAGAGTGCTTATGATTCCGTGTATTTAGATAGCCTTATATATAAATGTCCACAGCTAGGTATCACAGGAAAAATAGCACTATGGATTTACAATTTTCTTTCATATAGATCTTTTCAAAACCGATGGATATGATGTATTTCATAAAGGAAGAATGTTTTGAAAGGGGTTCCTCAGGGAAGTGATGTCTCCCCCATATTATTCATAATCTAAATGTACGATATCTTTGAAACTTTAGAAACAGGAATCGATTGCTCAATTTACGCTGATGACCTTTTTATTTATTGCTCTCATCATTCTCTCGATATCATCCATAAAAAATTACAAGATGCTCTGGAAAGAAAAACACAAAATGGTGCAATTACTAGAAAATTTTTTTATATCTCATATATCAAACTAACTTTTCACCTATGCACCGCAATAGCCTTGAAACAATAAATCTGGAAATCCTGCAAGGGGACAGAAACAACATCAAGAATATTTTTCGTATTTCAGATATTGACGGAAAACAAAGCATATCAATCCTCAGATTAATATATTTTACAGATCTTCCTTGTGAGGAATTTAGATTCCAAAATAAAAACTTACTAACTCATAAAATAAAAGGATAATTTGAGGAAATAATGAATCACAAATTAAGAGATTTTTTCCTAATAGCTAAGGATGCATCAAAAAATCAACATATGATATCAATTGCAGGTATCACGAAAAATGTATCTTTCGCCAACAGAGTATCATATCAATTCGATTTTTACAGCAGAAGCACTTGCTATATTCCAAGCTCTAAACGATTTAACTGAATCTAAAGAAAATCTGCTAATTCTCTCAGATAGCCATTCTGTGCTATCAGCTTTAAAAAATTACAATATAAAATCCCCAAAAGTCATTCATAGATTAGCCAATAAAATCTTTCAATCACAATTTAGAACTCAAACGATTCTCCTTTGGATTCAGGGACATTCGAAAATTTTTTGGAATGAACAGGCGGATTATCTTGCGAATTCGGTAACGGAGTCTAATGAATACCTTGACTGGATTGCCCCAGAAGACATCAATAGTTATATTTTCCACGACAAAATGAAAAAAAAAATTAAAAGTTTTATTCAAGCAAATATTTTGAAATCTTAGGAAACATCCCCACTATTGACATAACATCTAAA
>BMAW01000347.1:0-10896 GCA_019974015.1 Nephila pilipes | reverse complement strand
TATTCAACAAAAATGTGAGCGCAAGTATTTGAGTGACCCCTTGCCCCCAGCTTGTCTAGAGAAGCGATTTCATGCAATTCGGCTCATCAGGGAAAGAGTTCGATTAACTACGAAGGTGCCAGTTGTACATGTATTTAAAAATGTGACACATTTCTTAAAATTTAATCAAAAGAATTTCGAAACATAAGATTTTCAAAATAATAAAAAAGGAAAATTTTAATTATAAAAATCCAAGAGAAACTAGAACTTCAGAAACAAAACTTTGCACACAAAATACATGCATTGTAATACGAATAAAATTTATGAACAAAAAATTCTGATTCATTTCTTTCTTTAAAATAATGTCGTTTTTCACTTAAATACACCGACTTTTAAAATTTGGGCACTATCATTAAATTCTTAAGTTAATAGGATTTCAATTTAAGTTTCAGATTACAATCTAAAGACATCTATTAATTGTAATAGCTGTCTTTCGAAAGAACAAGAAAGAGACTAAAAGTACAGAGTAAAGTTCACACGTTTTGAAAAGTTAGACATGCACATTTATCATGCAATCAAGAAAACAAATTGAACGGTTTAATTAATTTTACAGAATAGGTCTCGTTTTTCAAACAGCAATAATAAAACTTTCAGCGAATTCAAATCATTTAACTTTAATTATACAAGCAGAGATTAAACGACGAAAATGAAAACAACTATAAAATTACAAAATACAAATTATTCCAATTAATTATCTATTTTAAAAACACATGCGATATCTTTATTGTACATATAATGACAGAGGACGCAGAGAGTAATAAGAGAGAAAACTAATTAAAAGTCAAGAGTAAAGGTTGATGAATATAAACAGTTTATTTAAAACTAGTTTATGTTTGCGCATAAGAAAAAATTTTGCTTCAAGCATATCTGAAATCAATTTTCAAACTTAATTAAATTGCACAGCAATCATGATACGAAAATGGAAAAGTTGTATGAACAAATATTAAAAATTGATTTTTTAGTAGATTTGGTTAAAAGATTTTTCAAAAGGTGGGTGGTTTTTAAATCAATTTAAAAAATATAACCATAGTTTTGCAAATTATAAAAATGAAATTTGAAGGGGAAAAAAAAAAACATAATTAGATTTATTTTCATGCAATATAAAAAAGGGTGGGGGGGAATTGTACACATAATTTACAATGAATCAAATTTTAAATTAATAAAATACACAAGCAAGTTAAAATTAGTGAAGAAATGACAAGTTCACAATTAAACTATGAAAATGTTTAACTAATCCATTAAAACATTAAGAATCATAAAATGACATGATCATTGTTCATTGATGTCGAATAAGCAACACGAGGGCTAGTGGCGACGGATCTCTTAATTTTGAGTCTCGGTGAGGACGACAGTTCAGATGGCGTCACACTTTCCATATTTTAAAACAACGGGAGAACATGGAGTCTTGGCCTATTTAACGAGCGTCTATAAACACGACAGGCCTTTAGTTACATCAAGTCTTAAAACCACGACTTGCGGAAATACAGTGCGGACGTCCTAACAAGCGGTAGTTCGGGATCCATAGTACTAAACCGCGGATTAAGTTAATCACGAGTTAAAGTATTAATAATCATTAAATAAAAAAATCAAACAGACATTTATCAATATCGGTGTTTTATAATGTTTTCTAACCATACCTTTGTTATTATCAACAAACTGACGAAGTTAATCCTCATTTATTACCAATGCACGTAAAGAAGACTCAGACTTGAGTTCTGCAATTTTTGCTCGTCTTTCTTCTTTGCGAATTCGTTCCCAAACATTTAATTTTTCCTGGATTCTATGAGCCTCTTATGACACCACAATGTCCAGGAGTTATATCTCAAGTGATTGTTTATCGAGGAAGCCATAGTAAAACCATGTGTATAACTGAACCGCGTATCAACGGAGTTCGACTGTAACGCCGGTCGTGAGCTCGTGATCATCACCCCTCAACTACCGCAGCCATGTGAAATGGCATAAGAAACTGTTAAAACATCGTTCACTGTTCTAAAATTAAAAATAATTTGGAATCTGTTTAGTACAGTGTGTGTGTGTGTGTTTTCTTTCTGGCAGTAAACGGTTGTCGAATCCAAACAATTAGTTTAGTTTAGTTTAGTTTTTATTAACGTCGCACTAGAAGCAAAACGAGGGCTATTGGCGACGGACCTCGTAATTTTGAACCACGGTCAAGTGACGAGGACGACACCTGAGCTGGCACCCCCCTCTCCTAACTCGAATCCAAACAAACCGATGAATCAATGTTATGAATGTGTATATGATTTCGCGCCATTTAACAGATGACAACACACAATGGTAGAACCAGCTTTTATCTATCTCGTCAAGAAACAGGTACTTTTTGAGCCATTATATCTTGTGTGTGTGAATATATATACATTGAAAGGCAGTTTAAAAGGTGTTTAATACACATATCTGTTGCGTTTTGGACTTAAACAAAAAAAATTAATTAAGGCAAATTTACTTGATATCAAAAGGCTTGAGCCAAACTCGGAACATATTTCAGGACAGATAAATGTCGTAATTTTCGTATAAATTCTTGATGTTGTAACTAACGCACCGATTTATTTTAAAATATAGAAACATTTCATAAATACGCAATTCTTCCTTTAACATGTTGACTTTTAAACCTTTTAGTATAACTATACAGGAGACCAAAAAAAAAAAAAAAACGTTCAGACTCGGGAAGAAATGTGAAGTATTATATAAAATACATATGATCCCTAAAATGAGAGTGAAGCCAGAATATAATATTAATGTTGAAACGATTTTCTAACCGAAAAAGAATTCCGGGAATTTAGATCCTATTCTTTAACATTAGATTAGGACATCCTTTATGATATTAACATTTGTGTATTACCTATTAAAAATTACTCTTCAGGGCCACACGAACATTATTTTGGAACATTATAAAGAAAAGTATATGTATATGTTACCATTGTTTGGCGAGTAAACACATCTCGTCTCGGTTTCCAGATAAAAGATTGGAATGGGTATCTGTGTGACTAACAACCGTCTTATTTGATAAACAGAAAATTGACTTCTTCACAAGTAACATAAAATGCAAGCATAAACGTAAGTTACACATTACCTCAAAATATACCAAGTGAACAATTCACAGGATATTTAGAATGTTCTAAAACGGAATATTTTCTCAAAACTATGCTCATTAACATTTATTTTTAATGCAAACACATACTAAATTTGAAGTAATAATACATGATAACTAAGCTAACACTGGAAGAGCAAGCTTTGATAATAAGAAGGCTTAAGGGAGTTAATTTACTTGTAAAATAAATAATTTTACTTAAAAAATTTATTACGTTAAAAATATTTTCAACCAATAAAAAAATTTACATAACTTAATGTATCTAAAAATACATTTTCAATGAATTTTAACTGAACCGATGATATTTATCATACAGTATTCTAGACACACGCAAAAAAATAGGATATAATTACAATAATCTATATCGCATAATTTTCTTCACCCATAATATACACCTAAGTGTCAAAAGTCGTGAAATACCGCATAATATCGTGATGGACCTCCTCTTGTACTGTAAAGTGCAGCAAATAATGTGTAATCGACTCAAAAAGCCGAAAACAAGTCCCCCGAAAAAATTATTCAGCCACGCTGCCTGAGCAGCCATCCATTATTCGGAAAGTGTTGCAGGATTATGTGCACGAACTGACCTTTAAATCATGTTCCATTTATTTTCGATGGAGTTCATGTTCGGCAATCTAGATGGTCAAATCATTCGCTGGAATTGTCTAAATGTTCCTCAAACCAATAGCGAATAATTTTGGCCCAGTAACAGGGGGCATTGTAATTCTGGAAAATTACAACGATGTTAGGGTACATGAAGTCGATGAATGGCTCAAAATATCTGAATGGAAACATGTTTAGTCAATGATTGATTCAGTTTTGCCAGAGGACCCAGCCAATGCCATGTAAAAACAACCACACCATCATAGATCCGCCATCAGCTTGCATAGTGCTTTGTTCACAACTTGTGCCCATGGTTTCGTGAAGTCTAAGCCCCAACAGAACTCTATCATCAGTTCTTACCAACTGGAATCATGACTCATGTGACCAAACATTGTTTTTCCTTGGCATCTAAAATCCAACCAATTTGTCAACAAGCCCAGCAGAGGCTCTGAAGCCGATGGCGAGTTGTTAGTAAAAGTACCATCAGGTCACTCTTATGCATCAACGCCAAATTTCACTGCAATGTTTTCACGGACATGTCAGGTGTATGTCCCTTATTAATTTTTGTTTTTATTGTTTGATGCAGCGTGGCTTGTCTTGTAACACTGACTACTCTAAACATAAGTCATTGTTCTCGGTTATTCAATAGAAGCGGTCGGCCATTGCGCTGTCTTTGGTAGGTGATAGTACCTGAAATTACTTATTCTTGATACAATCTTCAGGAATATTGAATTTCCTAACAATTTCCGAAATGGAAAGCCTAATGTTAATTTGTATTTTGTCTTTAAAGTCTATTTAATTCCCATTGTGAGGCCATAATCACGTCAGGGAACTTTTCATACGTATCATTTTAGTATAAATGACGATGCAATGACCATTTATACAATTCTTAAGCAAAGCAACTGTTATCTGGATATTTGCATAGTGCTAACCCCTGACTTGAAGCATTCTAGCGTAATATATTCTAAAGTTTATTACAGCCAATTTCAATTTACTTCATTCCGTTAGCTTTTGTGGACAATATTAAAGTTTATGAATAAAAAAGACTATGATAGATAATTTGTATAAGATGGAAACAAGAGAGAAATCATAAAAAAATAACAAAATTTTGTAAATCCTTTTAGAATATCTGATTTTTAATGCAATACTTTAAAGAATGTTATTTCCCTCATTTCGATATAAAACAAAATTGTTTTGTTTTACCAATTCTATATCTAGCCATACTAGAGTTACAGAGACGGGAGGATAAAGAATTATTGCGTTTTTGAAATGTAACTTTTTTTTATTATTAAAAATAAAGATCGAGAAATATTAACAAAGATGGTAATGTAATTAAATTTCAAAATTAAAAAATAAAAATAGCGGACAGAACTATTTGTAGCCTCTATGCTGAAAGATACTACTTAGTAGAATATAAGGAACTTTGGTTTCATTAACGTCGCACTAGAAGCAACACGAGGACTATTGGTGACAGACCTCGTAATTTTAAACCTCGGTTAAGAGACGAGGATGACACCTGAACTGGCACCCCCCTCCCTCTCCTAACTTTCCCACCACGCCAATGGGAGGATTTTGAACCCTTTGTATGCCTTAGTAATATGGAGGTATAATTCAGATCAGTTAATAGAATCATGGTCGGAGTGTTTTTTCACATAGAAAAAAAAAATTCCAATATTAACCCGTTGCAATCTCCAACCTAGTGACTCATAAAGTACTCCAATAATTTCAGCACCTTTTATAGTTACAAAAATACATACATAATATAAAAAAAATACTATTGCAGCAATAAAACAAATTGGCTATTTCTTGGATACATTATATAAAACAATTTCAAATTTAAAAATCTTCAATAAAATGAAAATTTTATATTTTGTAATACGTCATAGAGTGCATTTACAAAATCAAGAGCACCATTTTATGTTGCATTCAACTGGTCAATAAACACATCTGCACTTATCACAACAAACGTTATGACCCCACAAACATCTCGGGACAAAGCATGTAGGAGATGAGGATGCGTGGACATGTGACAGCAACCGGTTGTTGCATCGACATGACCTGCAGGCAATTTGCAGCATCTCCTGTAAATGGTAGTTATCCTGTTTATTAACAAAGGTCCATTCCGTTTCTGGATTACAATTATTTTCCAGGCTGGTTTTTATTTTGCCCACCCTATATCACAATATAGGACAAGAAGTTTGAATTTGTTTAGTTTTTATTATCGTCGTACTAGAAGCAACACAAGGGCTATTGGCGACGGAACTCTTAATTTTGAACCACGGTCAAGTGACGAGGACGACACCTGACCTGGCACCCCCCCCCTCTCCTAACATCCACATCACACCAACAGGAAGTTTGAAATAGATTTTTTACAGGAATAAGTCGTATTATTGAAACACAGCAAAAAAAACACAGCATTCTACGCAGCTCTCGATCTAAATCAACGGGACACTGCACTAAAGAAAAGAAAATATCAAAAAAGGAAAAGTTAATCTCGTCAGTGCTCTAACATTTTTCATAATTCTATAAAAAAAAAAATTGTCTTTAAATTAAAACGTAAAATGCTACATACAATATGAAGACGCACGGACTTGATTTGTGATCATTTTAATATGTACATGAGCCAGAAAAGAAATTAAACATAAGTCGTGATCAATCGATAAAGTATAATGTAAAAAAAAAAAAAAAAATGAATATCATTAAAATATTCAAATAAAAATTTTACTAGGCGTTATAATTCTAAGTTTCCTTAATGTCTTTAAAATGAAATATTAAATATTACATTTAATTCTTCAAGAACTGATATTACATTCAATTGCTGAAAACCATGAAAAATGATTTTTTTTTTTTAAGAATAGGTATAAATATATTCTTTTTCTTTTTAATTCGTTTCTCACAATCACTTGACTTAGTTTCAACATTTTACAACCAATCCCGAAAGTCAGAGATCCAGTCAAATAGCAAGTTTCAGCCTGGGTACAATATAAAAATTACAACTGATTCTGTAGTCATCAGAAGAAATCATGTAAAACAAATTTCAGTCTTCATTTTTTCTGTTCTAAAGCTTTCTATTTGAATTATTCTGATCAGAATCTAGTTTTGATACTGAGTATTAAAATGGAAAGGGGGAAAACCCATTTTATCTTTTTCCTCCTCTAACATATTTCACTCCGCCGATGCGATTCCAATATGCATACATCGTGTATTCTACCATTATAAATGACAGTTTGAAATATATATATATATATATATATTGGATTGAGTTATTTTGAATTGACCAAAAGCTATCTATAATGCGAATTTGTATTTCTAATCTGTTCGTTTTTGTCGCATTTCTAATCTAATTTCGGCTTTTCATCATTTTTAGACATTCAAAATGCGATAAAATCACATACCAAACCTCAAAAATGGTTTAAATTATTCTTTCAAGTGACGGCAAACTATTTAATATAGTATTTATAATATGTAGAATTTCTATATCATTTAAATGAATTATACAAATATCCTACAATGTATATTATTATATGTAGTTCTCAAACTGCATCTATGAGTTTTTTCCTTGAATTTATAAGCCACCTAAGAGGCTACGGTTTTAGTTGTATCATTTTTCAATTTTTTTTATCGGTCACTTCAATTTTAATTACATTTAGCTTAAGTATATTCAATTTAAGAATTTATCGTTTCTTTCATTTTAATTACATGCAGCTTAAATATATTCAATTTAATAATTTATCGTTTGCTTTAATTTTAATATCGGAAACGTTTACTAGTATGCATTTCTCGATATTTCATCGTTTACTTTAATTCTTACATTCAAGTAATTTTAAATTATTATTCTTTAAAAAATTGGGTAGCTAAATCTGTTGTTTGCAAAACTTTGCATGGAACTTTTTTCATTTTTCATAAATATAATATTCCCCTGTATATTTTCGCCAAATTCTAAGATAAATAACGACGATGAAATTGGAGTTTCTAAAATGGCATCAGAAATCATTAATAATTTCACAACTAATACATTTAATAAACATGGCCTTACAAAACGATAATAATTATTAGTTATATTTTTGTATGGTCAATATTAGTTTATGAATGAAATATTAATATTTCTTCATAAACTTTTCTTATAAGTGATACGGTTATTAAAATTAACTAAACCGTTTACGTACAATGCGTAAAACTGTGATGATTAACAAAAATGTTTGATTTTCAAATACAATAATTTCCAAAAACAAATGTTTCCACACTATGTATCCCATTTTTCTACAATGCGGCGGGAAGAGATAGGTCATTTACAGGGTCGATTCGAAATCTTAATATGTTGGTATAGAGAAAAATTGTTCGGTCACTTTTCACAATGCTGTTATCCACAAGGCCAAAAGGAATTCCCCTGCCGTTTACTTATTAAAGTATTTTGACTTCTGCAATCGTTGAAGACATCCGCCGCATACTCACGCCCCCCAGTATCATCCTGAAGAGTAACATTCTGAAGATATTTAAGAGAAGGTTCTTTTTCCAGCCATTATTGCAATTGACCCAGTCCCTTCCTGTTTGTATTGAGTTCCGCTTTGAACAGTTTCCATTTGACGTCATCAGCTGTCTCTAGTCGAGATGACGAATCTATTTGATGCATGCACTGTAGTCGTATGTCACTAGTTGACATTCATGTACAATTAATTGTCTTATACACAGAAGCAAGTGTTTTGCGTCAGGGGTACATGTCAACTATCATGCAACAAAATTAAATATTTACAATTAAAAAGAAAGTTGAACAAGAGTTTCAACAAAAAGTACGATTTCAATAGAAAATTTTTTAATAACTTTCATCGTAAGAAAAAATTACAGAGACAAATGGCGAAATAATGACGAGCATTTAGCTAACATAGCTTAAAATTTTTTAAATTTTGCTTTAAAATATGTTTTCTAAATGTTTATGAGTAAAAGAAAATCCAGCAGCTGATACCTCCAATTAAATGAAAGAAAATATTTAAGTTTACAGATTCAATTTCTAAATATTAAGACTCCTAGAATTCCTAACAATGAAATCACAGCTCACCCTTAGTGTTAAAAATTAATAAATTACCTTTGGAGTAAAAAAATTGTAACGTTGTAACTTTTTTTTCCCGATTCGTTATAAATCTGCACGTTTTAATATGATTTTTTACAGTTAGTACAACAAAGTGTTAGTTTAAAATAATAAATCAATTTTTGCCATAAAATTAATAGTTTTTAAGAAATCGTTAAACATGAACACAAAAGTAAAAATCATATATTTGCTTACTTTCTCCTTCCTGCAAAATAACTTTTGAAAGATGCACAGAAAAATATTTATTCTTAAGCCAAATTAAATCTAAAGAATGTCTTTAACCTGTAAACCTCAAATTTTAAAAATATCTCGTATTCAAACAGTTTTAAAACAAACAATTTATACATATTTAAAATTATTAATATTTTTTGTATTCATCATGCTAAAAAAACAAAATCTACTGATCCCATTAACAAATCTGAGGTTCACAGAATAAAAATCAACAACATATATGTAAAACATTAGAGTTCTACACTGAAAACTTTTTTTTAACCTTGAGGGAAACTCTGAAAATGAAAACCTGAGAAAATCAAGTTTAAATATTTATTTTATGATTATTTACAGTCCAACACAATTTTTTAACACGTAAAATGCACCCCGATCATATGTTGAGCTTTCTATTTCCAAAAAAAATATCATGCATTGCTTTTTTTCTCCCTTATTCTAAGAGACCTATGAGTCTCTAATGTCAAAGATCCAGATTTAATTTCTCTATCCTTTATTCGAACATTGTCAGCTCGAAATGACCAAGAAATGCCCTAATTTAATGCCTAAAGATATCATATATTTTGCCATTCCATCATTAAACATAACCGTTGCATCATTTACAGCAATATCAACTACTGTTTTGGAGGATCCAGGTATTTTGGGGTAGTACTCCCAAGCCAAGGTATTGAAAAATTCATTTGAATACCAACACTTTCCACCAAAACAATTTCTTTAATAGCTTATATGAAGATAATTCTACAAATACAGGTTTCATAGCACTCATCACAGCAATAGTCACATGTTTTCAAGCCCATAAGAAGAAGCATTTCCTTTGAACTGTATCCTCTGGTAATTACACCATGAAGTATCACCAACTAAGCAGAAGTATTAATGTATCGATTCAGCATCTGTGGAGAACGGTAATAGCAATAAATAGCCCGTATAGCTTGACGCATATCAATGACGGAGCTTTCATTCTCTTGAATATCCACTCATGAGGCATCTTCATCACTTGATCAAGATTCAAAATTATGAAGTTCGATACCATAATTTGCTCTCGTGTTGCTTATTTGTGTATCCTAAATAAACAATCAATCAATCCTTTGAATAGCAATTCAGTTATTCGTAAATCTGACGATCAATAAATCAGAAAGACGATTTTTCCCTCTAATGATTTTACCATTCAAAAGCATCTTGTCACGATTCATAAGTCTCAATTTTCGAAGTCTGGTAAAATTTTTAAAAAATCCGACAACGTACTCCAAATCCAAACCGAAACTAACGGAAGTACGGGTTGTTTACATTGCACTCAAAGGGACTGTCCCTTTTTATATTCATGTTTTTTTACTGCCGAGAGAATAATGATTAAATTACTTCGTTGAGATTTACTTTAGAATGTTCGTAGTATTCGATATTATTTTTTAAAAATAAACTTGAAAAATCGATTTTTTTTAGGTACTGAGATACCATGTGCCCTCAAATCATAGATGTTGGCATGCGTTTAGCCAAAATGCTTTAAAATATTTTTTATAAATGTTTATAGATAAAAGAAAATCAAGCAACTGGTATTTTTAATTAATTGAAGAAGATTATTTTACAATAAAAGATTAAATTTCCAAATATTAAGATACCTAGAATCCCTAACTATGAAAGCAAAGCTTATTTTTTAAATTAAAAATTAATAAAGAATACATTTTTTTAAGTTTAAGTATAAAAAATTAGTTCAGAAAGAAAAGGAAGGTAATAAATTAATAAATATTCCAACGATATTTTTAATTTTGAAAAACAATATATTTCAAATAAGTATGTTACAAGCAAAAAATTTATTTGCATGAAAAATTTTACTCCAAATGCAATA
>BMAW01000345.1:0-14432 GCA_019974015.1 Nephila pilipes | reverse complement strand
AAATGGAATGCATCTTCATGGAAGAAAATATTTCCACTAAGCCATTTATAAAAACAAAAGAAACAAACGCTATGAGCCGAAACAAATATCAACAATTTTATACACTCTACAGTGCGATATTCCGTTTTCAAAAACGGTAGGTGGAGTTTCCAGCACCTCTTTTCTCGGATCACTACACCTGCGTAAGAAGATAAGAACGGTAGAAAATACACTAGAATGAATAAACACCGAAGAAAACGGGGAAGGCTTTCTTTTTCAATTTCCTACAGAGCAATTCCGTAGAAAAATCGATATCTAATATAATGCAGAATACAATGATGGATGGGACTTTTTCAAAGACTTAAACCTCGATGTTTCTCCTCTAACGACAAAAATCCGATATCCCGCAGAAGTGCGTGAGAAATTTCTTACTCAAAAAATGCGCTAAATTACATTTCTTAGTACTATAATAGAGGAAAATGCTCGAGGCATATTCATATGGATTCTGAGGGTGTAAAAACAGTAGCGGATATTGTTTATTTTTTTTTTATTCATTTGTTGCATCGAAGGAATATTTCCATGCAATTGACTTCTATTTTTTTCAGGCAGAGAACACAGTAAAGAAACTGATATGAAATTCAGAAATGAAAGCAACATCCTGAATGTAATGAAACTGTAAAACGCGATTATTTCATGATATCATTAAAATTTAACTCTGTATAATTTTGAAATATGTATATATTTGAGATTATTCGTATGTTATTCAAATTTATTCAATTTTGTTATTTTAAAACTAATGCTTGCGTTTTGTACTCTACAAATATTTCTTATACATAAAAACCCATTTGCCATTATACTAAATTAATAGTTTGAGTTTAATGAAATATTTGATAAAAAGATGTTTGAGCTATTCAAATAGTGAAATTGAGTTATTCAAATTTTCAAATTTAGTGATATATTTTTTCAATAAAATGCACGTAAGTTTTTCACACTTTTGGAGACAGAAACTTTAGATTTTCGTTTAAATGCAAATGCAATTTATTTAAAATATAATTTTCTTAACATTTAAATTAGAGAGGTAAGTATTTTATAATAATAAACAAAAATAAAGCTAATAATTGCTCGAATTTTTTTTTATCTATACAAATTTTATTTTTGAGCTTCCTTCAAATAAACATAAATGTAAATTCTTCGGCATAAAGTCTTGTACAGGACAACAAATAATTGCAAAATTTTACTTTATCTCCTTCTAATATAAAGTAAATTAAACGTCATATAAATATCAATAATAAGTTTATTTAAATAAATATTCCAAATATATTTATCTAAATTGAGTTTTTAAGTAATTCAGGCTTTCTAAATATTAATCAACTTTTTAAATATTAAAGATAATAAAATATAGGTTATGTTCGGGTTAACTGATATCAATATTCTTTTTCAAATTAATATGTACGATTAAGAGACACTTTGGATACAGATTAACAAGCATCGAAAAGAGACTTGTTTAAAAATGTGAGGAGAAGGATCCACCCTTGAATACATTTCGCAATGATACTCAATTGCTTTCTGATTGTGGTGAGGAATTATTTCTAGAATCTTGATAAATATTGTAATAAGAGAACTGGTTGTTAACCTAAACCATTCCGATGGGAAAAAACAACATTTAAATCCAACATCTTCAAAATCAAACATACTTGTTGGAAGTAAACGCAGTCGGAACTATGGCAAAATTATGAAAAGCTGGTTTGTTTACATAGAGACATATATAAAAGTCAGCGCGGCAGCATAAGCTTCACGCTTGGAGGTTCAACAGCTGCAGCAGTAGGAGTAATAGCGACGTAGTTCTTAGGAGAGAACTTCACCATCTTTTGCGCGCATGCGTAGCCAGAGCTTACATGGCGCGGGAAAGCAAATATGCATTGATATCCAACAATTCCCCCTCTCAATGCTTATTTCAAATACAAACACAATTATGCAGTATTTAATGAATGTTATAATGCCTTAAAATATAATGCAAGCACTTAAAAATATATTCAGATAGGAGATTAGTTACAGGTACATGTTAATCCAATTAATTTGCTACACACCTTATGCTTATTACTATTTAAACATTTTGTTAACATTTCAAGTTCTTAAAAAAAATCTCAAATTTTGGCTTGCTATTATTTTTATCGCTTTCTTACTATACACCCTATGAGACTTCCATTATGTTGAATATCTGAAAAGCTGTGTTCGTTCGATCTCGCCTCAAATTTGCCTTTCAATCGTTTATTCAATACATATGCTTTTTGTCCAAACACTTTGAAGTATGACACACTTGGCTTGATGCCAAAAAATAGTTTGTATGCAGTTGAATTCTCGATGCTCTTGCTAGGCGAGCGATTACAAATAAAATGGAGCAATTTATCGCTTCGGTCCGAAGTTAGAATTTAATCCAGATTGGATTAAGAGACATCTGGCCAATTCAACTACAGTAAGATTTGCTCTTTCTGCAACTCCGTTTTATTGAGGGATCATAACAGCAGATTTTTCTCTTCGGATGCCTTGTTCTTTAAGAAAAGTTTGTAATTCTGATCCCCAATATTCTAATCCATTATCGGTTCGAAGTGTTTTAATTTTTTTCCCTGTTTGATTTTCAACTAAAGTTTTATAGTTTATGAAGGCTTTTTTCATTTCATCTTCAGTTTTCAAGAAATTTATTACTACATATCTTGATTTATCTTCAATGAAAGTAACAAAATAATATGAACCTACTAATGACAATACTCGAATGGGTCCATAGACGTCAGAATGTACAAGCTCTAAAAGATTTTTACTTTTGAATTTAGATTCTTTTGAAAAAGGGGCGTCTGTTTTGACTGGATGCAGATTTTACAGTCCTTTACGGAATCTTTTATATCAAAATGTATTCCTCGCACCATTCTTTCAGTCTTTAATTTCCTTCACTTTCATTTAAATGTCCAAATATTTGATGCCATTTTTGAAATACGATGATGATAGTTGCCATTTCTATTTTCGGTTTTAAGTAGTATAAATCTCCTCTGCGGATCGCTGTCATCAGAACAGTTCCATGGGTTTCTATTACTTTTGCTATTTTTTTTGGATCGATTGTTCATTGTGGCTTTAGATGTTGATATTAAGTTGCATTGTAATTCCGGCACACATAACATATTCTTCAGAAGAATTTTCCTTGAGTGCTTAGCATTTTGAACAGTTATGCTAACCGAAGCTTTGCCGGTTACTCCAGTGGTTTTATCGACAGCTAATTTTACAAAACATTTTGTTTCTTTATTTATTTCGTTGAATAGCTTTTAATCGTTGTACATATGAGAGGCGGCTTCACTATCTAAACACCAGGAGGTTGAATTTCTTTCATTCTGGCCAATATTAATGCACATAGCCGACGATGCATATTCGTCGGATTTCACTAACATGGGTGAATTGTGATTTGGAGACGTATGTTTCCTGTCAAATATTTTCTTGCGACATTCGGATGCTTTATGTCCAAACTTTTAACAGTAACTAAACATCAAATTTCTAAAAGACTTCTGATTAGCTGCTTTGTTTTGGCTTGCATTCCAATTCTCAGAGTTAATTTTTGAATACTTCTTATCCTTTCTGATTGAAGAGTATAAGGCACATTGTGATGCAGAATTTATGTTTCCTTTTCTTGCTTCAAATTCTTCCAGCAATTTCATTTGGAGAATTTCTGAACTCGGTAGTGCATTTCTGTATTCAATGGCACATCGGAAATTTTCGAAATAGTCCGCAGTGCTGTATAAAAGTAAAATAGAAATCATCGGCAATATCCAGCCTCATTTCTTTCAGCTTATCTACTGTGTCTACAAATTCTTTAAGATGATCCGACATTGTTTCTGTGTCGGTCATTTTCCAGAACAATAGTTGTTTTAGTAGTAAAGCCTTTTTGTCTGGCTCCTTAGATTCGAATAAAGCTTTCATCTTTTTCCAAACATCGTTCGAAGTGGTGCAATGTCTGAAATGATAAAGTTCACTTGGTTTAATGGATAAATAATGTCCACACGAGCTTTTCAATTGATTTCAGTCCATCATCGTAGTTTTTCAATGACGTCGGGTGTGGCACCTTCGTTAGAATTAGCTTTTGTGTCGTTGTCGCAATCCCAGCGGTCGCATTTTATCAAGACCGCTTCGATTTGCTGCTTCCACGTATCGTAGTTTTGCTTGTTTGGCTTCTCTATAGTATTGAGTTGAGCCAAAATCAATTTCAGAGGTTTTTTTAGGATCAGGAATACAAAACTCTTTAGATATATGTGCCGTTTCAGATAGATTCTTTCGTAATGTGCAGTGCTAATGGTTCATCGTTTCAATTCCTGGGCCCATAACCATTGTTGGAAGTAAACGCAGTGAGAACTGCGTGGCACAATTGTGAAAGCTGTTATATATATATATATATATATATATATATATATATATATATATTATTTACATTTTATTACCAATCAAACAATGATTTAAATCTTTTTTCAATTTATATGGTGATGATGTGTTATATTTTTTCACTTTGAGTATGTGATATACATCTTGAAGCTTAAAGAAAATTCCGTCTTACTACTCACATATTTGAATCTTCATTT
Organism: Nephila pilipes; assembly: GCA_019974015.1. Taxonomy (NCBI): domain Eukaryota; kingdom Metazoa; phylum Arthropoda; class Arachnida; order Araneae; family Nephilidae; genus Nephila; species Nephila pilipes. Next base: position 9,840 of record BMAW01000345.1, on the reverse strand, counting down.
CTTTGAATTTTGTAAGTAATTTTTATATTTTGATCTGTTGATAATTTTTAGAATGATAGATTTTATTTTGTAAATTTTATCGTTGAAATTTTTTGCATTTTTTAATCATTGAACTCTTTTGTAATTTGGATTTCCCAATTCAGCCTACCAGGAATTATAGATTTTATTTTTGTAGATTTTATCGCTGAATTTGCTTGCATCTTTTAATCATGAACTCTTTTGCAATTTGGATTTCCTAATTCAGCCTACCAAGTCGCAAAGGGGGAAGGTTGGTACCATTAAACTAGTTTAAACCCACTTAATCGGTCCTCAGCCCGATATTGCTTTTTGACTTGCTGGGTTCCATATTTTCATTTATTTTTCTTTCATTGTTACATTTCTTTCTGGATTTTTGTCTTTTTAAATATTTTAAATTATTCTTTCATAAATTTTCAGTATATATATATATATAAAAGTAAGCGAGGCAGCTTAGGTTTCACGCTTGGAGATTCAGCAGCACCAGTAGTAGGAGTAATAGTGACGGTATTAGTTCTTTGGAGAACTTCACCATCCTTTGCATTCATGCGCAGACGGAGCTTACGTAGCGCGGGCGCAATCTATTTTATTTTGGAAGAAGGGAAAGCAAATATGCATTCATATTCAAAAATATTTATCACATAATTAGTAAGGTTAATTCAAAATGTGTTCGACAAGTCTTTTGTAAAGACAGGTATTTAAATTCTGAAAAATTAAAATCATCTATTCGCCCTGAGAAGAAGCACAATCTGTTTTGTCTTGTATAATCTTGTTATTAAAGGATTAATAAACTTAATAAACAAGGTTAATTAATTCATAAAAGTTATAAAGTCAGAAATTCATAGATTAACATATAAAATTCAGTATCAGATTACTGCACAAAATTATATAAAACATATCTAAATAGCCTGTGCTCCAAATTTTATTTGAAAGTGATCATTAGTTACAAAAATATTTGGGAACCTCCACTCCTAAAAATCATATCTATATTTCTCGTAAGGAATAAGTACAGGTAATATAATGATTAATAATATTTTGTTTCATATATATATGTTCTTGTATATGTGGATAATATATATATATATATATATATATATTATTAACGGCCTTTGTTAGTTTTTTTAATTGTTACTAAGTCTGTTATTAGAGGGTATTTTTCTTTTCATGTCGCTTCTATAATTCTTGATATCCTGCCACACAAAACTTAAGATTACGTTGAAATTTTAATGCACGCTCCGTGTCTGAATTATGAGTATGAAAATATTGTTAAATACTTGCAGCAAATTTCAACCCTCGTGAATTAAATCAGCTGTTAATAGTTGAACATTACCTTCGACTTCGTTGTGTTCCGTGTAAGACTTGTTTTACTAAGTGTTTGTTTAGTGCGTTTGTTCTTAACTGAGAACAGGAAAATGAGAGAAAAAAGATCAATTTAAAGTTTTGGTTTAAGATTGATAAGACATCGAAACAAACTCATGTGATGCTGGTAAGTGTTTATGAAGTTCAAGCACTGTCCATGAAGTATGTGTAATAGTGGTTTGCCCGTTTTTGAGAAGGTCAAGTTAATTTTTCTGACAATCCCCGTAGCGGAAGACCAGCGACCTCCGTCAGTGACGAAAACATTGAGAAAGTGAAGAAATTACTCACGAAAGATCGTCGATTAACTGTGCGCACGATAGCTGACTAACTGCAGATTAACTGTGAATCCGTGCGACAAATCGTTAGCCAGAATTTAGGGATGAGAAAAGGGCCACATCACTGGACTGAAGAACAGAAGCAGGCACGTTTAGAGGCTTCACATGATTTTGTCGAAACGGTGGATGCGACACCAAATTTCTTGAATTGTGTTGTTACTGAGGATGAGTCCCTGAAATGAAACGGTCAGGTACGACCCTGAAATGAAACAGCAAAGCATGGAATGGTGTTCTCCTGTATCATCTCATCGGAAAAAGGTCAGAGCAGAAAAATCATCAAACGAAAGCATCAAGGATGCTGATCAAACGTGATACGAAACGTGCTGAGGCTTTTGAACTCCATCGGAAAAGAACACTTCTTGACAAGTTTGCAGTACATGTATAGCAGATCTCAGCGGTGCATTGTCATGGAAGATGACTATTTTGAAGAACAGTAAGGTAACTTTCATTAATATTCCATCTACATAAATGTTATAGGACTATTCACTGAACTTTATTGTCAGAGGCTGTACACACAAATACAACACACACACACACACACACACACATATATATATATATATAATGAAAGAAGTTCTTAAGGAATAATTAAATGAATTAACAACAACATAGAAGCAAAAATTAGAACTATTTATTTAACAAAAAAAGCCGTATTAAATTTTCAAATTTTAAAGAAAAAATGAAATGAAAAATGAAACTCACAGCTTATTTTTATATACCTAAAAACATAAATCAAAATTGTTACTAAAATTTTACAAAGCAATTAAATAAGAGTTAATTGTATTTCAATAAAAATTATTAATTACTGAACCTATAACCAAATGTTTTAGTTAATTTGAGTGATTCTGCTGTTATTAAAAATAGTATACTGATGTAATTAAATATTTTAAGAAATAATCAGATTTATGCTATTAATAGGAACGAATTTGATGGTCGTTTCGATTTTATTTAAGTATTCTTATTAAAGTTCTAAAGTTCTATATATGTAAGAAATATTACATTAATAAGGATGTTGCATACTGACAATTTGATCGTTTGATTAAAATAGTGTTAAAAGCATATTATGTGTTTTTTTAATGATAAGATATATAAACAGAATAAAAAAGTATACCAAATGGAGGGACTGCAAGCAATAATTTTCCTATATTTACTTTAATTTCAAGTAAAATTTTATTGATTATTATTGTTTTAAAATGTTTGGATACATTGATGATGTTATATTCTTTCAAAATAATAATAGAAAACGTGCTACAAGTTTCTTTCTGTTTTATCCAGATTATTTAAATTTATTGCAACATATTGTTAAGGTATCCGAACACGTTGAAATGGCCAATTTCGGTCAAAATACACATTTTTTTGTTTTTTTATTATTTTGAGTAGAGCAATCATTTAGCTTTACAAAACAGGTTTTCTTTTGTTTCTACGTTACCTAGAGGCGAAGTTATGATAGATTTAATAAAAATACCAGTACCGGAAGTAGGCATTTAAAGGGGCGGAAGTGGGTATTTAAATGATCTGAGACTTGTCAAAAACGTGTTAAAATATTGTTTAAGCAGCTATTTTTTGGAAATACAGTGTTTATATTGTTTCAAGAAAATAATACAAGTAATTTGTGCTTTTAAGACTGTATGGCAACACCCAATTTCTTTAAAAAGTTTGGCAACAATATTGTGTTTACAAAACTTAATTTTGATCTGTGACAGTACTGTTTTCCAATCTTGTGATTTATTTCGATTAACCTTATTTTCTGTGGATATTTTTCACTTTATTAATTAGCTTTAGTATTTTGTTAAATGTCATGGCTAATAAGAAAAATCAAAGTTCTGTCCGAAAACATAAGTTTAAAGAAAACCGATACACCAAGAATGTGGATGAGAACAACACTGATAGATGCGTTTCAACAACAGTAAGTGAAACAAAACTTCAATCAAATTCAAAACCAATTGATAATTTAGAAAATAAAGATCATAACATAGTAATTAATTTTAAAAATTTTAATGATTTTATTTCCTCAATTAACTGTCCTGAGTGTTTTCAAAATGGTTTAAATCTTTTCGAAGAATCAGTATTTGGCTTAGCATCTAATTTGTTACTGAAAAGTTCAAACTGTGATTATTCCACCTCCTTTTGTACATCTCCAAAAGTGAACAAAATGCACAGCGTCAACCTTGCTTTAGCTTTTGGATTGAGGATTATTGGAAAAGGACATTCTGCTGCAAAAAAACTGTGTTCAGCTATGAATCTGAACATTCCATCTAAGACAGCTTACAGATGTCTTGAAAAAAAGTTGGAGAACGTATCCCGTAATGTGGCACAGAAAATTATGAATGAGGCTGCCACTGAGATTCATGAGAAAAATAATTTTGATGAAGTTTTTCAGTGCGGCGTGTCAGTCGATGGAACATGGCAGCGAAGAGGACATTTGTCTTTAAATGGATGTGTCAGTGCCATATCCATAGATACTGGCAAAGTGCTGGACATAGAAATTATGTCAAAAATGTGCAGATTTTGTCAAAAAAATCCTGAAGGTAGAATAACTCATAAGTGTGTGAAACATGTGGGATCATCTGGTGCCATGGAACCCGTTGGTATCTATCGTATGTTTGAAAGATCAACCCAGGCGAGGAAATTAAAATATGTGCATTTTTATGGGGACGGCGATTCAAAAGGGTTTGAATCTATTAGAAATATTTATGGTGAAAACAGTGTCACAAAGTTTGAATACATAGGACACATTCAAAAGCGCGTGGGTTCAAGGCTTCGAAATTTGAAATCGAAACAAAAAGGTATAGGAGGTCGAGGAAAACTCACCGACAGTTTTATTGATAAACTGCAAAATTATTATGGTATTGCTATCAGAAGCAATGTGAACAATTTAGAAAAGATGCAAAGTGCTGTAATTGCTGCCTTTTTTCATTGCTGTTCAAACAAAAATCAGCCCATGCATGGCCAGTGTCCAGTTGGCCCCGAAAGCTGGTGCAAATACCAGCGAGCTGCGGTGAATGGAAAGGCATATAATGATACTGGAAAAGGACTACCCAAAAACATAATGAACATCGTAAAACCTCATTATATGAAACTATGCGACAAACTCTTATTGAATAAATGTTTGCATGGGAAGACACAAAATGCAAATGAAAGTTTTAATAGTGTTTTGTGGAAATTTGTAATAGCTTTGTAAATATGTCTAATTTCTCACATTATTTACTCGATAAGCTGTAAAATTTGTATTTTTCAGTAAAACTTTAAAATTTTAGTAGGTACTCTAGATATATTCATGTAATTTATTTTAATATTACTTTTTTTGAGATAAGTCAATTATTTTTGTCTCTAGAGCTTTTGCAGTTTAATCAAAAAGTGGTTACAATTACACTCAAATATATCATTTTTGAAACAAAAAGATAATTTATTTAAAATATTATTGGCTCAGTATTAATGTTTATTGGCATTGATTCCCAAAAAAGCATTTATAATGTTTTTGTATTGTTTTTTTTAAAAAAAAAGTGCTCCGAACTTGTTCGGATACCTTAAGATAAATTAATCGCAAAATTTAGAATTATTTTAACGAGATATTTATAGAATACGAAAGATACATTTTTGCTTTAAAACTCATAAACTGTCGTTATGGAAAAATTCAATAAGATTGAGTAGATTTAGAATCCAAATTTATATTGATATATAACATAATTTTAGACATGCGAAAAAGATATTAAATGTTTAAATTTACTTTCATAATTGTAAATAAAATGTCTGTAAGCATATAGTCTTTTGAACTGTATTAAGAGTATTTAAAAAAAATTTAATATCTAAAACTGAATAATCTATTTCTTAATTATTTGCTTAAAGCTCTTCATAAATTTCCCTATTTTGGGCGTTATTATTTTTTCTTTCAATATTATATTTCTCTTTGATAATGGACATATTACTCTGTGATTCCGATTCAGGTTAAGTTAGGCTCATGTGAGTGCAATGTTTGAGTCAATTTTCTTGTTCTGTATGACACCTTCTATAAATTTGTCTTATATTTTTAAGTCTTTGGCATAATCACTTAAAGTGTTTTTTTTTTTAAATTTTAATTTATTGCATATTGCATATATATCTCTGAATCCATAAGCATTTTACAAATTTCTTCGTTTTCTAACATAAAATTCTGAATTTATGATAACACCTTTTAAGTATACAACATTTATTCCGTTTGGAAAAGTTTAGTACTAGTTAAAAATTGTTTAACCATAACTAAATCAGTCTTAAAACATAATCAGATTTCAAAAATACTATATTTTATTTTCTTTCTAATAATCATTCCTTTTTCATGCTATAGTTTGTACTTTTTTATAAGTTTAGTTTTATTTATGGCCATCATTTATAGGCTTAGTAATTATTGTGATATATTTGTATCATACGTTATTGTTTTGTAAAATATTACTGTTCCTTTTATTTCATGTTTTGGAGCAAACAAAAATAATCTATAAGATCTCTTTCTCTTTTCTTTTCGTTAATTTTAAAAAATTAATTTGAATGATTTCTTTTTTGTAGAAAAGAATAACGTCTCAGTTTTAAATTTTTCTTCTATAATATTGTTAATTACAGCATTTAATTAGTTCTTTATATTTTTAAATTATTTTCTTATATGTCAAAAAAGCCATTATCTGTCAGCATTTTTGGATTTTTGACATGACAATTTTATTTATATACGTAAGTGGATCTGTAATTAAATTTTATCAACCATGTGTGACCTTATTGTTGCGATGGTTTACACTGTATGCCTAACCTCAAATATATCCTGAATTTTTGGAACTCATTACATGAAATTTTAAATTTAGTAATTCAATGACGTAAGAAAAATTTGTCCATATTTAAAAATTTGTCCAAGCCACGATGCATACTATTCATTACTGCATATAACACATTTTTATAATATTTTATTTTTCTTAACTAGACGAAATTATTCATAGATTGGTATAAACATATTTGTAAATAATAGGAAATATTTTTTTACATCTTCAAAAGTGTTCACTTCATATTACGAGAATAAATTTTTTAAATCAGAAATGAAAAGAATCATTAATTTTTTGAAATTTCAAATGTATATAAATGTAAAAGAGAGAAAAATCAAAATAATAAAAAGGTCATCTATATTCAGAAAACTCTTTTTAGAGGTAATAAATAGATTGAATATTTATTACATTAATATTATAATTTAGTTCTCTTTGAGCTTTTAAGGGTACTATCAATGTTATTCAGCTACAACGAGAATTGCAAAAATTATTAGGAACAACATTTTACACAACAATGAAAATTTCTGAGTTATAAGGGCCTAAAACGTATGACATCTTATGTTAGACGAAAGTTTAAAACTTTTCTTAATACAGTATTTATTTTTTTGAAACTTTTCAAAGATTTTTTATACCAAACGATAGATAATTTTTATCAAACTTAAAAACTTGTAATATAAATATATAAAATTCGGTTTATCCTGAAAAAAATAACTATTAAATGTAGCTGCGGTATTAAATTAAAAATAACATAACAAATTTTTATTACATCTGGATTCCACGTACATAGAAACTCTTATATTCAAAATTTCATGAGATTCCATCAAAAAATTCAAAAGATATACTGTTTTGAAATTAAGAAAGGAAATCGTGCATTTTCAAGGGTCAATAAGTTTATAAAACTTATTTATAGATCCACTTATCACGAGTTATTTAAAAATGGAGAAAACATGAATTTCTTGAGCAAAAGTAATCTAATATATGGTGCAGTAATGATTTTCCATATTATATTTGAAACTAATACTAAAATTAGAATGTAACTTGGTAAGTAGACTATTTATAATTATTTTGAACATAATTCTAAAATAAAAAGAATTTCACTGTGAAAGTTCATTAATTATGTCATTAGTATTATATGTCAGACTCTTTTTTTTTTTGAGTACTGGCCTTTGAAACAATGAGAATTATACCAAATTTATCCACCTGCGATAAGAATTGCAGAAATTATTTTCGGAGTCCTTTTTTGATAAAAGCTTTGGAAGTTGTAATAAAAATTATTTAACTCCAAATTTCTATTGATTCTATACTAATAATAGCACACAAAATTGGATATTATGCAAGCAATCATAAAAATTTAGTAAAATGCTACAATTCTTAAAAACACAATATACCCTTTTAAAATGTGTTGGTCTCTAAACACATTTTAAAAACTCTTGTTTTTTGGAATAATATATCTTTACATAAGTGGAAACACAAGCAACAACTCTTAATAAAAGATGATCTAGATTATTTCAAAGCATCATTTATCTCCATTTGTGCACATATTTGCCCACTTCAGAGATAGGATGCAGATAAGAGTGAAAACATTCTGGAATTTCGGAAGCGATAATGTGATTTATTTTTCTTACAATCTTTAAGTATCTCGCGTATTAACTAAACCTTAAAGTATTTTTGGTAATGAAATAATCATTTTCAGTATTAGTATTACATAATAGAGGGGGTATAAATTTAATAAAATTGAAGAACAGAAAGAAGGAACGAGAGATTTAGAACTTTATTTTATAATTTTAATGTCTTTTTTTTTGTTTAATTATTAAAATTCAGTTGTTTTTAATAATTTGATCGTTATATCATGAAAACTTTTTAAAATTTATTTTGAATCTTCTAATTTCTAAAAAAAGACAAGTCAATTTCTTCTAAATTTTTTTCTTCCCAATAGAATTGAAATTAAATTTTTTTTGTTGCATGGTTTTAAAAAAACTCCTTATAATATATAATGTTTTTTTTTTATATTTGTGTACTAAATCTAATATATATCCATACTATGCAATACTTTTAAATACGAAACATATTTCCTTTATTTATTCTCCTTAAGAGTATTTTCAATTTCTAGTGTGTGCTAAACGTTTCATAATGAGGGGCTAATTATCTGAAAGCTTTGTATCTTAGAGTAAATTTATTTAAATATTTTCATTATTTATTTGGTGTGTTCTACTAATTTTAATTTGATCATATTTAATAACAATTTTTGAAAAATTATGCATAGAACTATATGTCTTGAAACAGATTTAGATGTTTATTATTGCATGTCCAAAAATGAAAAAAAAATGCAAATAAAAACAGAATATATATATATATATATATATATATATATATATATATATATATACACACTCATGGACAAAATATTAGAGCACCAAGAATGAGTCGTCAAAATGAAACGAAATTTTACACACGTAATGACTACTTTGATATAAGTAAATGATTGGAAAGACAAAGAAAAAGGATCATTTATTTCAGAGAAAAAGGCAAAAGAACGGATGATTTAATACCCTGTTGAACCCCCTGTAGCGCAAATGCACGATGAGATGCGATCAGACATTGAGGCATACAAGTTCTGTATGATGTCTTGAGACATTTCGTTCCATATTTGCTGTAACCTTGCCTCTTGTTTCTTTGAAACTCGTGGGATGCCCAACTCGCCATCCCAAATGATCCTAGATATGCTCGATTGGAGACAAATGTGGGGATCGGGCAGGTCAAGGAAGGGTAGTAACAATGCGGAGACAGTCTTGTGACACCTCTGCCGTGTGAGGCCGAGTATTGTATTGATGAAAAATGGCTCCTGGGAGCCGTTGCATGAGTGGCAACATATGTGGTTGCAGGATGTCATGGACATACCGCAGGGCTGTCCTGGTACCACGGATCAATAACAGGAGTGACCGTGTATTGTAGGCAATGGCACCCCATACCATTACAGCAGTTGTGGGAGCGGTGTGTCACTGTAAAGAAAAGGCAGGATTGAGGCGTTCACCACAGGGTCTCTCCAAACAAACACGATTGTCATCACTGCTGAGATTGAATTTGGATTCGTCGCTAAAGACGATCTTTTTCCTTTCCGCTCCAGTCCAGTTTCCTCGTGCGTGGCACCACTCCAAACGGAGGCGTCGATGGGTGGGCGTCAAGGGCAGCCGCGATCCCAAATGTCCTTCAGCCAGGCACCTTCGTATGGTTCGAGAAGACACAGGGGGCCCTAGCGAAGGTGCTACCCGTGCCTGGATGGCGGCCGATGAAGCAGTTGGCTATACGCGTGCATTTCTTACGATGTGGCGGTCTTCTCGACGACTGGCCTGTCG
>BMAW01000339.1:26181-71537 GCA_019974015.1 Nephila pilipes | reverse complement strand
TGAATGCTTGTAGAGACTGTTCTTCAATATTTAAGCCTACAGACATCATAAAATTTAATCAAATAGTCAGCGATGACGGTGGTCTACTGGTCATAGTGGCGGAATCACGGTTGGTGTTGTTTTCTACGAGTCTTAGCTCGAGCCCTGATACCAATAAAGACCCACCGGATTGCGGGGCTGATGCGCCTTAAATCTGGTAGAGGTCCCAAATCCTCTCGACGTCATGTTTGGAAGTTTGGAGAGGAAAGTGCCAGCTCAAGTGTCATCTTCGACACTTGAGTGAGGTTTATACTAAGAGGTCCGTCGCTAATAGCCCTTGTGTTGTTTCTCTGTGAGAGTTAGTAAGCAATCACATCACATTAATTAAATAGTCATTATGCTCACAAATCCAATTGAAGAGACGGCAGAAAAAAGACACAACAGTTTATCAATTCTTTGCATTTCAGCCCAGTGACTCATAGAGTACATTAAATTAGTTATAAGTATACATATATATTGTATTGATAAATATGGTTGCTGCATTATAGCAAAATATTCAGTCCTTAGCTTCATCATATAAAACAAGTTCATATTTATAAATTCAAGTAAGCAAACCAATCGCGTCGCCGTAGCAGCGACAGTAGATTTAAAGTTCACATTTTAAATGTTGCGTTATCGACAACAACGTAGAGCCATGGCTTAACTATCTTCACAGAAGCAAGGTTGTATGTAAGGTTGTTCTCTCTCGATTCTCTTTTGACTCACCTTAATCCCAGCTTAGAATTAAACAATAGTCTTGGGTTACTAATTCGCACCGAGTGAGACACTTCTTGAATAGAGCAGATTCGACTCCTATTACTCTATAACCAGGAGTCACTTCTTATCTATTTTACTACAGACCCTCAAGTTCAATTTTTTTGCTCCAATTAACCTACAATTATTTACCGGCTTCTCATTATCATGTGTTCCTCTTCTTTCAATTCTATTTTGCTTACACTTCTTTCAATTTTATTTTGCTTATATATCATAAAATTAATTCAATTCATCACATTTCTTTCCTTCATCTTTTTTTTTTTGCCTCGTCACTTTTCGGTTGGTTGGCAAATTGTTGGAATTTCATGCAATTCAAATCACAAAAAGTCCTCGAGGTTAGTGAAAAGAAATTCACGAATAGCCCAACGTCATATGTTGATAAAAAAAAAATGTCTTTTTCTTATTACAGATGCCCAACGGATTTCCATAGCTTGTGGGGGCAGTACAACTTCCCCCATAACTTATGGAAATGCGTAAAGTTCTATTCTATTGTTGTCGCTCTATAATATTCTTCCATTTCGAATTTTATGAGTATCTCTCCGATTTTGAATGTTTGATTGATTTTTTATTTACATTGCACTTAAAAGCGCTATTGGCGACGAGCCTCGTCTCTTCCAGGCGGTTCAAGTGATGAGGATGACATCTGAGGTGATACTCCCCTCTCAAGCTTTCACTCTACCACAACGGGAAGACTTGGAGCTTCGACAGGTTTAAAATGCCTTTTCTTACAACTGTTTTGCTGCTTTGGTCCAATCTATAGTTCAGGAAGCAATAATGTTGCGAATAATTTAATCCCCGTAGAACGGGAGAGAATCGACCTGACTTTGGGTGCCGGCGCCGCATCGAACCCTCCAACACTGGGTCCGACGGAAAATTGACTAGTCGCTTTTTGCTGCGCTTTTATATACCAGACCAAAAGAGATGTTCCTGTCGGGTTAGTTATTAAGATATTTTAACTCCTGGTGTTGTCGTTGAAGAGAGCCTCTGCATATTCCCCCTCCAGTATCATCGTAAGGATACGAAGAGAAACATTCTTAATGATATTTGAGAGAAGATCGCTTTTCCCGCCGTTATTGCAATTGACGCATATCCCATCAGTGTTGCATTGAGTTTTGCACGGAACAGTTTTCCATTTGGTGCCATCGGCTATTTCTCGTTAAATGGAAGGTCTGGTTAACACGTGGGCCGTAGCCGGTAATCAATACCCTTTAGTGGTCAAGTCCTGGGTCACCACTTCGGCATCGGAATGTTTTCGACCTTGTGGAGGTGATGAGAGTTGATTTGACTTTGGATGCCGGCGGCGTATCTAATCCTCCACCGCAGGATCCGAAAGAAAGTTGACCTTTCGTTTTTTGCGGTACTTTTATCAACTGGACCAAAAGAGACCTCCTTGTCGGGTTAGATATTTATGCGTTTTAACTTCTGGCGTTTTTGTTGAAGAGAGCCTTCGACTTACACAAAATTTATGAAAATGAAGAAAACGCCGAAGTGTTATTGAAACCTCATTGAGCAGAAAAACTGAAATGGGCTGAAAATATCATATCATGGAAGGATGAGCGCAAGTAAATTATATTTCCTGAAGAAAAGAACTTTAACCTTGGTGGTCGCGATGGCTACAAACACTATTGGTATGGTTTGAGGAAGAAAGAGAAAGAATATTTCAATTGACATACTGGAGGAGGATCGGTAAAAGGGTTTGAAGAGTTTTTAATATCAACTCGCAAATCTTTAATATCTTATTTGCTGTGAGTTACAGAACATTTCGCGACATATGGATTCTGCTCACTACCTAACTATATTACATGATCTTTAGATTTGGGTCCTTATTAGGTGGTGCTAACTGGATATTAAAACTGGAGAATGCTTCTTGCCATGCATCTAAATCCACCCAGGAATGGTTTAAAAAAGAAAAAGTTAATGTTTTGCCATGGCCAAGTCGAAGTCCAGACCTGAAACTAGTGGGAAATCTGTGAGATATATTACGTGATAAAGTTAATAACAAAAAGTTTTCTGTGGAATTGATGTAGCCCACAGTAACAGGATGGTACAATATTTCTGAAACTGAGATTTTCAGGAAAAATGGAACACCAGAACAGTATTAAATTTCATACTTTCTTCTTTTTAGACTGGTGTGGTTTTACTATTTGTTAACAATTATTTTTCATTTCATTCTAATATTTTTGTTAATTTTATCAGTGTTATTGTATTCCTAAATAATGATTGAAACCTAATCATAATAAATATGTAGCAATATCAAATTTCGTTTATTTAAATTATGTTCGGAACCTTTTATTTATTTCATAATTTTCAAAATTAAAATTGTCTTATGATTTCTTAATGGAATATATATGAAATATTGTAAAATTGTTTTGAAATAATTGTATAACCTCTCGTAAGTCTCTAGAAATAATTTAATCGAATTTCGGTTACGCTTGGAAGACGAGTAGCGGTGCATCATTACAGCTGAGAATGATGAACACATTGTTCGGCCGGAGAACGGGGAGGGGGGGATCCTAGACCAAGGCTCTTCTGCCTCATATGGTTGTCCGAAGGTCACCTCTTTGCGCGCGCGTGGAGGAAGTCGATGACCCCCCTTCACATTCCTCCTCCCTTTTATTTTTATGCCTAACCATTCTAAAGTGCCTCTAGCTTCGCAGCCCGTCGCTCAATGGCAGTTTTTGCGGCTCGTTTGCCGCGCTGTTTCGCGTTTGTGGGACTGTCATAAATTAATATTCGCATTTGGATGGTGCCTTTAAAAAAATCGTCGGTTTACTATTATTATTTTTTCTTATTATTATTTAAGGAGGAACAATAACTTCTCAGCAACTTTTTATTATTAGATTTTATAAGAAAAAGTATGTATTCACCATAATTGAAGACACATGAAATACTCAATTCATAAGAATAAAATAAAAATTCATTTTATACAAGCAGTTATTTTAGCACTTAAAAGGTATTATATAGGAGAAAAATCACCCAATGTAAAATATTTTTCTAATATTATTAAAAAAAATGAATTACTGGTCACACTGATACCGTTGTCATGATGGAGTTCACTTTTCATACGTAGCGTTACGTAGCATTATGTCTCGTTAGCTGCAAAATAAAGAAATTTGATCTGGAGTTATATTTCACTCCCGATTCCCTAAGTGTCAGTTTTTTAAAAATTACTTCGTGAAGATTTATTTTGCTGTTAAAGTACTGTAGTTATAATTTTTGTCACTAGTTTCTGTTTGCATTTTGCAATGCTGCAAATGATTTTGGTAACATTACAGGATAAGATTACCTGTTAGAATTAAAAAATTTCTTTCACTGATTATTTCTTAAAAGCGACAAAAACTATCGAATTTGCCGCAAGGAAAATAATATTAGAAATCCTTGATAAAAAGCTTATGAGGATACAACGCTAATACCACCATTTACACCCAAGCAAGAAATATGTTACATATATACAAGGAAAGAAGTTAGAAAATATGCAGGGAGATGTACTATATGTGCCAACTTCATTTGTAAAAGGCACCGCAATATTATTTGCAATAACCGTAAGAAATAAATTTTACAATTTTCATAAAATGTATCATTCTTATAATATACCTAATATAATTTGCACTCCTGTTTCAAAAATATAGAATAAAATTCATTTACTGGGTAGGTAAAATCTCACCCTTAATACTGTTAATATATTTAAAATTTATTTATTTTTCAAAATATTTCAATATTTTAAAATTCCTGCTGTTGCACATTGTAATATTTTTAAACAATTTTTCCTCAATTTGTTGGAAATATTTCGAAGAATTGTGTGTGGGCTATAGTTGTACTGGTGTTCTTTACAGTTCTACGAAATATTTTTTTTTTATCAAACTCTACGAAGAATAGTAAAAAAAAAAAAAAATGTTTACTTTTTTTGAAGGATGGTTTTTTTTAAAAATAACTGTAATGAAAATAACGAAAACTCTATTCCCTGCATAGAATTATCAAACATATTATACAAAATAACCAGAAAAAATTTCGAATTTTTATATTAATTATAAAAAGTACTTTAATATTTTGAATACATGCCAAATCATGCAAAATAAAAAGCAAGTTTAAAATTTTGATGGTGAATGAAATATGACTTAGCACACTGTTAATGAAAATTTAAATAACTCGCTAAATAATATGGCTAAAGCTATGAAATACTGTACACTTACTTAGAAATGTCATTCAATTAAAATAAGACAATATAATTTTTTTTCAGAATTTTGATCATAATTTTTGACCGTGTCTCCTTAAAAAAAATATTTTTTAATAATTTATTCGGAAATTTTTCACCGAGACAAAATTTTAAATGTAAAAAAGTATTCGAAGAATTTGAACTAAGTGTTCTAATGAAACGTAAGAATAATCCTCACTTTCTGAGAGCATCGAAAGTTTTGCAGGAATTAAAGAAATACACATATAACCGTGTTAAATTTAAATCTCAGCATAATTTACCCTGCGTAAGCAAATCAAGCTAGAAAGGTGCTTGGTGCACACACGTAATTCACGTGCGTGAATTTTGTGTTGCCTGTAGACCGCCCTTGAGTGATGAAGCGTAAATGAATGTGACAAATGTGACATTGATTCATAGGTCAGTTTCAATTTGGCAGCTATTTGTTGCCAAATCAACATTTGTCTGTTGTCGGACGAATTGCTGACGTCATTTTGTGTTGAATTGTCACTGTCAGTGAGACTTTGATTCATCCTTTTACACTGGAAGCTAATCAATATTCCAACAATGGGTTGCTTCCGGTGAATCTGTTTCAAAAAAGGCGAAGACTGTCTCAATGCCGCGATATGTTATGGCGGCGATTTTTTGGGACACGAAGGGCGTCATATTTATACACTTCTCAGAAAAAAAGAAAAATAATCACTGGACAATATTAGTATGAGTTAGCCCATTCCCATGTATATGTGAAACATCTTCACTGATGTTATTTGATTAAAGTTGTCTTAGAGAAGTAATTGGCAATCGTTTATAGATCTTTTTAGTCACGTTGTTTATTTAAGTCAATAGGTAGACATTCATTGGCTATAAGATATTGTCCAGCCATGAAGAAAGTACATCGCGCGAAGTTTGTGCGTCTCTCGCCCCGCAAATGTCAACAAAGAGAGAGAGATCGACCCGAAAGCGGGGTCTATGCTATCACATGAATTTAAAAATAAAAAAAATCACATAATTTTATAGGGCACTCTTCTACAACATCATCAGAAGTGAAAACAACTTAATATCTAGCTCGACTGGGACGTTTCTATGAACATAGTTGATAAGAGAGAAACAAAAAGCGACCTGTCCGCTTTCCTTTCCAAGGTCAACATCCACCATCTATAGCTCTTCCCTCTAACAACATTTACAGCTCTCCCCTCCCTTCGGCGACTCAGTTAAAAACTACCAGCCGCCGAAGTGGTAACCCAGGACTTGAACACTAGATGGCAGCACAGTCCAGAACTAATGGTTGCATGAGGCGCCAACGCAAATCACTTGCCTCTGTGTGTCTAATTAAGACAGCTGCACATAAATTACAACTAATGATATACTGGCTACGGCGCGTGTGTCTACGGTACCCGCCACTCAGTTAGAGGTAACCAATGACGTCAAATGGAATATGCCCCAAAGCTAAACTCAATTTATCAGGAAGGGGATGAATATCAATTGCAGCTGTAGTTGGAAAAGGGACCTTCTCCATAACATTTATCATTCAGAATGTTTCTCTCCGTATCATCATCATGATTCTGGAGGGGGAGTATGCAGCTGCGCTCTGCAACAACAAAAGTTAAGACACTTTAATAATTAGCCCGAAAGTGACGTCTCTTTTAGCCTGGTTGATCAGAGCTCAGCAAAAAAGCGACAAGTCAACTTTTCATCGGAACAGGTGGTCAAATGTTCGAAACACTGGAGGCAATCAAGGCCAACTGTCCTTCGCTCTAAGGGGACAAAAACATTTAACGGCGAAATATCATGTGTTTAAAGTTGCTTCAAGTTCGCCAATATTATCTACTTTGTAAATAATCACTTTTTCAAAAATAAATGTTAATTTTGTTCTCCTTAGGAAAAAAAAATTAGAAATAATTTTATTTCGAGGTGATTTTGTACTAATTACTATTAGTTCAATATGTTTTTTTATTTACATTATCATGCATTGTTTTGTAAAAAAAACATGTACAATGTAGTAAAACATATAAGAAAAGGTATTCCAAGATAATTGATATTTCATTCTTTATAATATAAGAATATTTTATGGTTCTTTAAAATAACTTTTTAAAATAATATTTTTAATTATATATTTATTTGCATTAATCTTATATAATAGCTCGATATTATAAATATTTTCATTGATAACAATGATTTTAATTAAAAAAAAGAAATTCTAAATTCCTTAGAAAATTGCCGCTGCCATCTGGCCTCCAAACATCTTTATTGAGTTATTGTCTTTTATTTTGCAGTCATGTGCAATCAAACCTTTTTTCCCCTCATTGAGGACTATGACAGGTGCAAGAACGTGAGAAATATTTTTTCTCTTTATTTAAATTCATAGTAATACTTAATACTTTGACAGTTAAAAAGAAAAGCATAAAATTACTGTCTATTCAACTGATGTTATAAACTACATATTTCAGTCTACTTTGTATCATGTAATATAATGAAGTCAAAAAGGGAGAAAAAAAGACAATAAATAAATAGATAATTCGTGTTTCTTTTTCTTTTTGTTATATCTGATACCTGAAAGGAACAAATATGAATGAAGAAAACTCTTTTTTGTGTACATATTATTGAGACATCAATTTTATTTCGCAATGCTAACTAATACACTAAATCCTCGGAAGTGAAATCTCATTCCAAAATTCACTCTTCACTTTTTCTTCTAAATAACAACAAATGTCTGTTAAACTGTTTCACATTCAGTTATTATGAATCATGATTGATTTAGGATTGAAAGAAGTTCTGGGATGCTTGAAAAACAAAATATCCCTTGATGCAATAACACAGTTGTGATATCCGCATTTCAAAAGAAACTCTATAAGAATATTCTTTTATCAGAATATAGTCTCATATTGGAATATTCTTTTAACAGAATATAGTCTCATATTGGAATATTCTTTTATTCTTATCGGAATATATTCTCTTAATGAAATATTCTTAATGGATATATTTTTCTTTTTATTAGAATATTATTATTCTTATTAATTAGAATAGTTTAATTATTAGAACACTTTTATTAATTAATGATTTTTTTTTCTTTTCAAAAGAATTTTAATATTTAGTCACCAAAACATTTTTTTAATTATAAAAATCACTATTATGTAAAAAAAAAAACTATTTATTATTATTTTTGAAATTATGAAGTGAAATTATGACTTCGAAAGCTTTCGAGATTATTTTAATAACGACCACAATTCTTTCCATCGCGTCGTAGGTTCGAGTCCACATTTGGCTAACAAAGGCTATGTAATGGGATTGATGCACTTCAAAGCTGCCGAGACTCCAAGGCTTTCCAATGGAGTGATGTGGAAGTTTGGAGGAAGAGGTGCCAGCTCAGATGTCTTCCTCGTCACTTGATCGAGGTTCAGAATTACGAGGTATGTCATTAACAGCCATGGCGTTGCTTCTCAGTGCGATGTTAATAAAAACAATCTAAGTATGAATTCATTTAATAAGAGTGGGTATAAGTTACATTAGATTGAAACATTATATAAAATTAAAAATTTCAAATAAAACTGTCCTACTATTATCATTTAATAGAGAAGCAAATCTTTTATTATCCACTGCATTTCTAAAAAAGATCTCGACTTAACATCATTTAGAATTCCGTTTCGACTAACAGGTCATAAGTCGAACTATTTATAACTTGGATTTATATTTTCAAAGCTTTCCAAGGGGTAATAAAATTTGTTCACAGAACACAAAAACTCAATCTTTGTACGTAATTACTGTACATCAAACAAAAATACATAATATGTATTCAGTAGCATATAATATGTACTCTATAGCACGTATGGCGAGCAAAATTATAATCTGAATTTACTGAATATTTTGTTGTTGTATGTTGCATGAGTCAGAAATCGAGGTGGATACGTTTAATTTTCTCTTTTTAAAATTAAATTAAAATTATATTTCATTTCAATTAAAATTTTGCTGATTGTCATAATTGTAAATGTTTTGATAGGTAATACATCTGAATTTTATAAATTGCCTAAAGTGTTCAACAGATAATTGAAAAACTAAAATGGGGGAGGGGAGGTATTCGAATGCATAAAACTTCACTTTTCCCGTTTTATTATTTTTTTTAAAAAAGTACATTCGAAATCCCATCAAGCATTTCTTTCGAATTAAAAAAGCATCCGTGGAAAGTGTTTTCACCCTCTTCCTCTTCTTCGATTTCGCTTTCTTCATCCGCCACATGCTAGCCGTCATGCCCTAATTTCTCCGGAGCTATTTCTCAGAATGTGGAACATTTCCGAATCAAAAGAGCGCCATTTTGCGACTCTCTCGGAATAGACAGAAACCATTGTCAGCCATCAGCGGGAAAACGAATATGACTCTTCCCTCATTTTTTTTTTTTTTTTACTAGCAGCAAAAGCAGCTGTTTATTATCCAAATTGCAGTCGTAGATTTTAATGCTCTCTTCCAAGAACTTCTATATTTACATTGGCAACATGTGCTGTCAGGACGTTTACCGGTTTTCGGATGACGTCATGTCGCTAAAAAAGAAGCGAGAGCCGTTTTGTGTATTTTAAAAAACCGTGTAGCGGTATAGTTCGCGTGCTTAATTTTTTCGAGAGCATGAGCACTCCACTTCTAAGTGGCGGTGATTTTTTAACTAAAAAAAAAAATTGTATTTTATGGTGTTTTTTCACTGTAATTTTTGAATAAATGCATACGTTTGGGTGACACACGTAGATAAAAATATAATTTAATAAGCACTTTCAATTCATTTGTGAATTAATTACTGAACAAAATAAAAAAAAAAAGTCATATTATTTTGTAGAATATCTTATTTGGAAGTATCTTTCACGAGATTATTTCTGTAAGAAGCTGGAAATGAAGCTTATGTTTAAAACAGAATTCTTAGAATATTAATCATCTACAATACTATTTCTAATATAAAGACACCCTGGTTAGAAAATTGATATTTCCATTCATTTGTTCACAATATCAGGGATTGTTTTCGAGTTTATGAAACAGTATAGACATTGTTTTCATTTTTTAAATATAAATTGATGAAAAATTTGGTGAACTTAAATTCAAAACTCTTATTCTTATTATAAATCAGATAGGAAAATTCATTAACCTGAATTTTTTTTGTTGCTAAGAACTGAATGACGATATAACTTTTCTGGCCGAAAAATCTATTAGAAAGATTTTGTTTTAATAGTTGACAAGTATATTTTCTTTTACATAAGTGATTCATTTTAATTTCATTTTTTTCCTTCAAATGAATTGAGAATTATCATGTTATTAACAGCACACATTTTTTTATCTTCATGTTCTAGAAAACAAATGATTTGAACAAAATCGTTTGTTAAGAACTAAATTTTGGAGTACTTTTGGAAATATATTTTTCGTTTTTGAGCTATTTTAAACCCTTCTGTATAAGACTTTTGTTGTGGAATTTTAATTAATAGAGGATTATATGCCACAAAATACTGCCTAAGAAATCTCTGAATTGTGTTTGTTCCTCGAAAAGAATCAAAAGTCACGAAATGTAACAATGCTACAAATAATTGAATTATTGCATATTAACGTGCATAAGGCACCCACTGATTTTTTTTTTTTTTTTTGGCTTAAATTTGTAAAAAAGCTTTTTTTGAAAGATGTATTATTATTTTTTTTTCATTCATACAGAAAACAAATGAGTAAACTTTCTTCATCATTCTCATCCGATACATCACAATCAGCTACATCATCTAGTTCACCATCATCATCCGAGTCAATCTCAACGTTAATTGCATCATCATTAGCGTCATATGCAATTGATATGGAAGACTGTGCTGCTGAGAAATTAGAACCAAAAATGTTTTCTTTTGATATTTTCCGAAATAATTTCTTTTTATCGGCTTAGGTAGGTGGAAATTAATTAGTCGTTGAGGTTGATTATATCGAGATGAAATAAATTCATATTTTAGTTGATAAAGTTAGCTTTCCAAAGAATATTTTAATTCATATTTAAGAGAATAAAAAGGACAAGACACGGATGCGAATGATTTAATGTAATAAAAATAATGCAAGATTGGTTCAAAAAAATTTTTTTTTTAGATGACGCACTTATTTAAGCATCGATACTCAAGTTCTTGCGAATAACGTGCTTTATTTAAAAAATGCGTGCTAGTTCTTCTGTTTGAGGATAGTAAAATGTCCTTGAACTCTCTTTACAATGGCCCGTTGTCTGAGAAGAAAAAATTTAATGAAACAACGGCATCCGTAACTGTAACAGTTGCTCTAAAGACAAGAACGGTTTTTGGAATTGTAAGCTCTCTATGCTACAATTTTTTTTTTTTTTTGAAGGAACCAAAAGTTCTGTACTTCCGTTAAGAAAAAAAAAGTTAAGGGGGGGGGGATTGTTTCAAAATATCAATTTATTTTATATCAATTTATCAACCACAATCTTTCCTTTTTTTAATATGTTGCAAGATCCTGAATACAGACAGTTTTTGATGATGAAGATCATAATCAATATAAATCGAAATGTTACATGAATATAAACCGTAAAATACACACACACACACACACACAAGTGAGAGTGGAAATAATATTTATTTCATTTTAAATGAAAGTAATGTTCGGATATATTTACAATAATAAATAATTAAGAAAATAAGTTGATAATTAGTAATATGCTATAAATCAGCCGCTACAGGATACTTGTTATAAGCAGCCAGATGCAACTGAAACAAAATAAATAAATTTTGCTTCATTATGGAAATGGAACGAATAACAGGAAAGATGAGAATAAAATTTTAATGGATTCATATTGCATAAATTTTCTTATGAAGTATGCAAAGGTAAAACATGTTGTTTTATACTAAATAATAATAAGTTTTTATACTATAAATGTTAAATAATAGTGTTTCATATTTTCGAAAGATTGTAGCCAATATATCGAGTTTAATGCATTTACTGGTCCCGTTTTCGAATTAATGTTTTCATAATATTAAAGTAAAAATTGGAACAATAGATACATAATTGATATTGAATTATTGTTCGCATTACATCAGCTATTCTCCTTATATATTCGAAGGTAAAAAAATTTTAGTAAAAATTTAATTATTACCAAGAAATAACCGAGATATATGAACAAAATTTGTACTGAATATCAATTGATCCTTATGTACGTAATGTTGTAAATTACAGCTATTCATGTTGATTTGTTTGGATTCAAGAAGCTTTAACACATGGATCAATAAGTCCCGAGACTGTGCGGTCGGGTTTTTTTTGCGATTTCCTCCTTCAAACGCACCAGCAAGTCAATATAATAATCACTGTTGATCGATTTACCTTTTTCAAGGTAGTCAATGAAAATCACGCCATGCGTATCCCAAAAAACTGCCGCCATGACTTTGCCAGCTGACTGCTGCGTTTTCGGACGCTTCGGACGGCTTTCGCCAGCTGTGCGCCACTCAGATGACTGCCGCTTCGACTCTGGAGTGTAGTGATGTATCCATGTTTCGTCCATGGTCACGTAACGACGCAAGAAATCTTTTTTGTTGCGAGTAAATAGCGATAAACAGCTTTCTGAATCATCGACTCGTTGCTGTTTTTGTTCCATCGAAAGCAATCGCGGCACCCACTTGGAAAAAACCTTTTTCATGCTCAATTTTTCATGAAGGATAGTAAATACACTTCCATATGATATCTGTGTCATCTCAGCAATCTCACGGAGCTTCACTTTACGATCTTTCATTATATTTTTTGTCACTTCACTCACATTTTCCGGTGTAACGGCTTCCACAGGTCTACCCGAGCGTTCCGCGTCATTTGTGTCGGTACGACCACGTTTAAACTCGGCAAACCACCGACAAATCGTTGCTTTTGATGGACAAGAGTCCGGGTAACATTTTTCAATCCATTGTTTCGCTTGCACGGTGTTTTTACCCATTAAAAAACAATGTTTTATCAGAACACGAAACTCGGTTTTTTCCATTTTTTAAACAAACTACAAAACGACTTTACTCCAACCTCGATAACTCAGCTGTTTCTGGTCCGATCGACTTAAAATTTTGACACGTTTCAAGCAAAGGTTAGTACTCTAGAAAGACCTGGTTACTGGTTTACTACGAGCGCCATCTCTGGGGTAGTCTCGGAACTTATTGATCCATATGTTAGATCGAACTAACCCACAGTATCTTGAAGTTTTAGCTTGGAGGGGGAGGAGTTTTAATTAATATTAAAAATAATCGAGATGTATAGAAACATAATTTTTAATTATTGCTCTTAAAAATTTTCTACATATTCTTCATCCAACGTTATACAATTCTCCCAGCATTTCTTGACCTTTCGAAGGCAGTCATTGTGGAACGCCCATAGGATTGAGCTCTTTATTTTCTCCACACTGTGATCAACTTCAATCTAAAGCTTCCTGAGACCAAACAAATCAACATGAACTGCTGTAATTTACTACATTTCATACATAAAGATCAATTAATACATAGAATTAATAGTATTCAAATATCTCGGTTATTTATTCGTAATAATTAAAATTTTTCGTCTCCCTCCCCGACTTAAAACTCCCTTACATAAGTAACTCGTAAGAGTATCATTATATATTTAAGTTAGTTTTTTTGCTGATATTGTATATATATTATTCATTCTTTTTTTTTTTTATTATTATTATAATAAATGAATAGATTCCCAATAAGTTGATTACAAAAGTGATTTTAAAAAATTCCTTTTCCACCAAACAAAGCTAATTAGTGAATGTTTTTCTGAACTTTGAAATATTATAAAAATATTTGCTTCGAATAACCTATTTCTTTTTCACACGCTTTTATTTAATTTATTATGTTTATATGTATGCATTTCTTTCCAGTTCAAAATTTATTCTCAAATTTCAGTCCACTTTCTATCATCCGATCGAACTAAAATTAAAACATACACGTTTAACTCCGATAACAATACATTACTCTAGTGCACTCAGATAGTTACGGAGGTTTTAGGACCCGGGCCTTGCACTTAACAGCGTCCAATTCTGTTGAAATTTTGCGTATAGCACACGTAATTATTCTTCAGTCTTAAATTTCCATACTAAAAAGAATGAAATAAATTTAAGTAAAAAAAAAAAAAACATTTTTGAATCAAGCCTTTATATTTAAAGATGAACTAAAAGGCATGAAAACAGTTTTTTGAGATTTAAAATAACAAATATTTTATAATGCTTAAGGCATGAATATTCCTTTTGATGTGATATAGATGTAGGTATGGTATATCGGTAATTAACCTAGATGTATTAGTAAACGTCTCAAACTTTTATAAATAAAAAATTGCTTTACTTTTCAAAAAATATTTATACCTCTTAACCCATCTTAAATAAAAACTTGATTTTAAAAAAAAAAATTCTTGTATTTTATTATAAAAGAAAAGAATTCCTATCGTAAATCTGTCTCTTCTTCAGATTCGCCCATTTGATACAAAAACAAAATCCGCCATCTCATTTCCAGAGTTAACTTCTTTGCAAGAACTTGTTTAATAAATTAGGGACTCTTATCTCCTCCCATATACATAAAAAGAACTCCCAACTCGTGCAAAGCTCCCCAAGAAACAAGGCCGCCGACTAAAAATACAGTCCTAGAGCCATGCTTGCAAATTGCATATTTTCATCTCCAGAGATGAGAGCTTTCATTACCCCTGGTCACGTCCTGGAGTTTCCACCAATTTTCCCAGAACCCGAGCAGCTGAACTCTCTTCTTCGCGAGCCAGTCCAATAACTTTTCCCGGGGTTATTTTGATCGCTTCCACAGGGCTCTGGAAATAGTCTGTTGCGTTTCTGGCAATCAATAAAAGGTTACAGCTGTAGCCTTTCACAACTGATCTATCCCTGTGTTGACATTTCCGTTTTGGCGTTCGAATAGTCAAAAAGGGTGGGAGTTGGCGGCAGTAGGAGAGAAAGTTTTTCAGCTTCTGCTTTGTTGTCGGTTGGCGTAGACTTGGTTTGGTGAGGGTTATTTTAGTGAATGAGAAATAGCGACCTTGCCGACGAATGATCGGTTATATGGTGCAAGGAGCTTTCTGGGTGGTTTTGGCTTTTTTTTTTTGTCGTGCAGTTAAAAATGATAGTTTGGCGAGATAAGATGGAGATTTCATGTTGAAATGGGAGAAAAAGCAGACTGAATACAGTACATATGCAAAATTTGAATACCATGAGCATTGGTAATTTTTCAAACAGAAAGCCTGTTATAATTAGCGTAATGATATACTATAGCTAAATTAAACATTATTCAAATACAATGATAAAAATGAAAAAAAAAAAAATAATAATTTCCTTCTTTTCTGTTCCCTTTAAGTATCTGTATACCTTCGGAGAAATTTTTTTTAAATATATAGATATTTGCTATCAAAATATTTTTTTAATGCTAAAGCATAACCTAAAACTATGAAAAACACATTTAATAACTTGCTTTTAATTCAGAAAAAATTTGGAGTGGAAAATATGGTGAAAATAGTACATAAATTGATTATCAGAATAATGCCCATAACTCAAAAGTAAAACAAAAATATCATTATTCCGTAAATTTTATCTTATTCATCATTATATTTTTGGGGGGCTGTTACTACTATCATGATGAAAATCATATTACTTCAATTTTTACAGTATTTCAAATAACAATGAAAAATCAAAAAAAAAAAAAAAGTTATAACTATACATGATTTACGCCTTTGTTACTAAAAACGTATCGATTTAACAACAATGAAAGTAGTAGGGGTTCTTAAAAACTATATAAGGAAGATAACTGCAAAATTTAAATTAATTTAGTTCATAACTTCTGATATCTACGTTGCTATATGTGAATATGTCGAGAAAACTCATTTTGAGAAAAATCAAAAACCAACTTTCAAATGCAATGAAAAATTAGCTACCGAGTGAAATTCAAAACCCTGTAACTTAAGTTCTAAATAAAAGTGAAATTCAAACACTATTAGAAAGAAAAAAAGTTTAAATTTTAAAGTGACATTAAAATTAGAAAATCGAAAATTTTGAAAAAAAATGACATTTTATAGGTGTACGGATGCCTTAAATTTTCAAAGTTTCTCTTGATGGCCTGAAAATCATTATAAATGGTGTTATATTCTTCTCTATATATATAATATTCTGTTTTGTTATGATAGCCTATATCCTTCCTATGTAATAGAAAACATAAATAACTTGGGTGCCCATGTAAAAACGCCAGTTTAGTAGAAGGGTCGAAAAGGTGATGTCCCAGAAGGTAGAGGGAGTACTGTTCTACAGGATTATTCAAAATGAATCATCAATTGCTTGAATCATCAATGATTTTCAAAATGCTATATTTTCGTATATAAACGACACAGAGAATGATTAGTAACACAAGAATACAAAGGGATACTATGGAGGATTTTTTTTTAGAAGTGTTCGATACAACTCCTTGCAGTTACGCGTATTAATAAGGTGACCAATTTTTTCACAATGAAAAGGAGGAAGAGAAAATTTAAGAAAAAAAGTATTGCATAAAAAATGAAATATTTTATTAATTCAAGCAAAAATACACTGATTATGCTTACGTCCATTTTAATTATTTAATTAAACGAGTATGTTTCCATTGAATGAATATTTTTTGACAATAAATAATTTTCTAACAATATATTGGAAATTTCGGTGCAAGAAATATCTTTTACATTGAATTTTATGATAAGTGTTGTAGTTTGAGTATCAATATTCAATCTTGATTTCTCACTGGTCCAAAAATCATTAGAAATTGAAAAAAAATTCTTTCAACTGCACCATAAGTTCCAGGGCAGCACAACGTAAATTTAACAAGAATAACTAAATTTTCATATAGTATCTGATTATTTTTGAAATTGTTAAATATTTCTACCCATCTTTTATGAATTTCAACATGTTTATTTTCCCATTGATCTAAATTATCAGAATTTAAATATACATTCAGTCTTCTAATTTCTTCAGACAATTGTCCTCGATTTTAATATCAGATATCGGCATTTCTTTCAATAAAAACTCAACACAATTTTCAATATCTGCCCGATTTATTTGCGATGAAGTCAAAAAACATCGTTGAAAACTATTATTTCCTGCAATATTTGTTTCAGACCATTCTTCGACATATTGGAAAGATGTTTGGTAAAAATTCTGAGCTTCTTTGGTACACTTTTCCGTTATGCTCCATCTTGATTCCTCTAAGTTTGACAATTTTCTTTTTATTATCAAAGGAATACTTTTTTCTTCTAATCGTTATTTACATCAAAGAACAAAATCGTTCAAAATAAGACTAACTTCTGTAGCAGAAATATGTTCATCTTCAATCTTTTGAATCGTTTTGTGGTAAATAGAGGCCCGTTTTTGTACAAAATACATTAATAACTCTGATAATCCATAATCGAAAAAAAGATTCCTGAATTTTTGGACATTTGTATAAACTTAAAAATTTTAATTGTAGGAGCTCAAATAATTGTAAAATATGTTCTATAGCAGGTGTTAGAGCGAACCATCTAACTTTTGAATATCCTAATAGTTTTTTTTTTTTTTTTTTTTGTATTCAACATTTGAGTAATAGTTTGGCGGGGCATCTCTGAATA
Organism: Nephila pilipes; assembly: GCA_019974015.1. Classification (NCBI taxonomy): domain Eukaryota; kingdom Metazoa; phylum Arthropoda; class Arachnida; order Araneae; family Nephilidae; genus Nephila; species Nephila pilipes. The sequence continues at coordinate 53,965 of BMAW01000339.1, read as the reverse complement.
GAGAGATTAGTTTTAAAATATTGGAAAGGAGGACAGGAAGGAGAACACTTTTCTAGGGAGGACAGAACTTATAAAAGGAGGACGATGGGTCACCTTAGCATTATGTCAATTCGATATGCAAATTTCTGCCAAACACATTGTAAACCATCAGTGGTAATTGATTGTACAGCAGCAGAAATCCGTTCTTTAAGTTCACGTAAATATCTGGGTAATGGATAATAATCATACACTTTATTTTTTACAAACCTCCAAAGAAAGAAAGGACATGGGACCATATCAGGTGACTTAGGTGGCCAGCTGTGTTACATCAAGTCATCTGGTCCACTGCGATCGATCCGTCTGCGAGATAGCTCAAGGAAAGCTTCTGAAACAGCTTTCATGAAATTGCTTCACAACTAACACACGAGGGCCATCTATTGTTCACAACATAAGACTTTCGCACTTTTCTTTTGTGTTACTTATCATTTTGTGTCGTTTATTTTTGATAACATGGAATTTCGAAATCGGATATTGAATAGTCTTGATTATTCAGGTAGTAGAAAGTCTTCCTTTTTTTTTTATGAGTATCTTAACTTGTTTCCGGGAAATAAAAGCGACTTTTGAAATTTTCCAATTTATGAACTACATCTTAATAGAGATCTCGAAAAAAATTGCTTAGGGGAAAATATATATATAATAAAAATGCGAGTGCCTTGAATCCTTTCAAATACGCCCAATTCGAAAATTCCCACCGAGTCCTCTTCCTCTTTCTAAAATATGCTCCTCTATATTTTTCGTTTGTATATTTTATTCATTATTCATTTTGCTTCTATTTTTCAAATAATTTTTGCATTGCTTTTGAGTTTTTTCTTTTCTTTCTGAGTTATGTGTTATTTTCATTATTAAGTTTCTCTTTCTCTCCCCTTTATCACGGCTGATGCAAGTAAAATACGTGGAAGCTCAGTGCCTTCACATTAGGATGATGTGGAAGTGGAAGGGGGGCGTACTAGTTCAGGTGTCGTTCTCATTACATGACCGAAGTTCAAAATTATGAAATCCGTCACCAATAATCGCGTGTTGCTTCTTAGAACGACGTTAATAATAATAATAATAAACAATAAAGTGATTCTAATCTCTTTATTTAAGGGGACTTAGTACCTTTCGAAATCAAAAGTAGAACATTTTGACAAACTTTTTTCGATTCACCATAAATCAACAAATTTTGCTCATTTCCATATGAAACTTTGTCAGTTTGTGTAATAAAGAGTATAGTTTAAAATATTGGGTCAAGTTTTGCTATTAAATTAATATATTTTCTTAAACAACATGAAATATGCGTACAAAAATTTAAAAAATAAATTAGCTTACCTTACGTTACCCACAAGATAACATTTTAAAGATGTACAGTAGAATCATAATTCTTATACCAAATTAAAGCTAAATAATGACCTTATTCTGTGAACCTTAAGTTTTTAATTTATCTTACATTAAAAAAATTTAAAAATTAAAAAAAGTTATCAAATTCGTATTTAGTAACTTTTTTTCATGTATCATGCTATAAATTAAAATATAATCATCCCATTAACAAAATTGAGGTTCACAGAATACAAATTTGCATGTACAACACTCATGTAAAATTTTAAAGCTCTGCATGCAAAACATTTTTTTTTTTTAATCTTGTGGGAAAGTGTGAAAATAAGACACTGAGAAAAAGAGGTTTGTTTACATTGCATTACAAAGAACAAGCCACTTTAGACACTTACATTTTTTGTTACAAAGGACGTAATAATAGTCGGATTTTGACGCGGTTTGCTTTAAAATGCTCCTAACATTCAACACCATTTTTTGAAAACAAATTTGAAAAATCGAATTTTTGAAGGTGCAAAGGTACTAAGTCCCCTTAAATTTACATATTAAAATAAGGTTTACAATGATAAATTTAATTTAAAAAATCCATTTCAGGTTTCCTGTTCAGTAAAGTGTTTTTTATATCCATCAGGAGAGGGGAGGTGTATTTTCAAAATTTCATAACTATCTTCCAAAAATTAATTTGCCTTTCATATCCATTAAACCCATTCCCTTCCTCTCTACCTTCTTGAAATGAAAGAATTTTTAAGATGCAGAAAAGGAAACCATACTATTTGAAAAGACTTTTATTGTAAAACAAGATAATTTAATTAGGCATGCGTCGCCAAAATAGTCACCGAGGTCGGGGGCGTTGCTTATAATGTTGCAGGGAAGCGTAATTGCAGCTTTATAACAATATTAATGAATACTTATATACATAATGTTGTAAAAGACAGCTATTCATGTTGAATGGTTTGGTTTTAGAAAACCGTAGGTTGAAGCAACCCGCAGTATATCGAAAGGTTTAATTATTATCCAGTCAGAAAGAAAAGTTTTCATTATTTCTAAAAAATGAACGAGATCGAAACTTAATTTTTATTTGTTACTCTTATAACTTCTCTTCATAGTCACCATCCAGAGTTATACAGTTTTTCCCGGCGTTTCTTGACCTTTGTGAAGACTTAGCATTAGAAACTCAGCAGATTGAGTTCTATCTTCTCCGTCTTGCTGATTGCTTCAATCTACTATTTCTTGAAGCCAGACAAATCAACATAAATAACTTAATTTACAACAATATGCACATAAGGATCAATTCAAGTACGGAAATAATTTTATCCAGATATTTCGCGATTATTTTTTAGTAATAATTAAAACTTTGCAATATTCCCTCTTACAATAAGCACTATTTAATCGGGACTCGAACCTTGCCCAATCATCGAAAGAAGTATAGTTTTAATGGGGGAGGATGGACGCAAAAATAAACAACTCTGAAAAAAATATAAAAAAGTTCCATGTAAAGATTTGCAAAGAACAGTTTCAGCCATCCAAAGTGCGTTTTTTTAAAATTATTATTAAATTACTCAATTAAATATAAGAATTAAAGTAAACGATGAAATATCGAGAAATGAACAATAGTAAACTTTTCCGATATTAAAATGAAAGGAAACGGTAAATGATTAAATTAAATACATTTAAGCTAAATGCAATTAACGATAAGAATTGAAAAGTGATCTGTGTGGTACGCGCGCATGGGCCAAAAATGATCTGGTACGCGAAAAGTGATCTAACGAAAACAATAGCCCCTTGGGTGGCTAGTAAAAAAAATTAAAAAACGATTGAAAATTGCATTTAAATGTGTTTAAACACATCCTGAATATGCGAAGACTAAATAAATATGTGACAACGTATTTCATCTCATTCTAGCAATTACAGAATTAAATTCAAACACTGTATATACACACTTGTAATACTGTACAAATGTGATACGTAATACGGTAATGAACAATAAATACTGTACGGAAATGAAAACTGACAATTACGATAGCACATAGCGAAAATGCGAGCAGCACTGTGTCATAACCTGATGCTCAAAATTAACAAACGACCTCATGTGTACGAAAAAGTCCGAAAGGGAACAGCCCAATCGGTGTTGGATCAAAGAGCGTTAACTGAAGTTACTTTTATAAAAGGTTTTTTAGTCACCCGAGGGGCTAGTGTTTTAGTTGGATCACTTTTGATGTACCAGATCACTTTTCAATTTTCTTACCGTTTGCCTCAATTTTAATTTCGAGTAGCTTAAATATATTCAATTTAATAGTTAATCGTTTTTTTTTTAATTTTAATTACATTTAGCCGATATAATATTCAATTTAATAGTTAATCGTTTTTTTTTTAATTTTAATTACATTTAGCGATATAATATTCAATTTAACAATTTATCGTTTTCTTTAATTTATTAATGGAAAGTTTACTATTGACCATTTCTCGATATTCCACCGTTTACTTTAATTTTCATATTTAATTGAGTAATTTATTAATAATTATATAAAAAAGTGCACCTTGGGCGGCTAAATCTGTTCTTTGGAAAACTTTGCATTGAACTTTGTTTTTATTATTTAGTTATGTTTTGTCATTACGTCGAAAAAGAAATTTCCGTTCACGTATACAGACTTCAAGACAAATATGTTTTTGTACGGGGCGAGTAAAATGAAAAGCTGTGTGCATGACCTGTTGCTCGGAAACTTGTGTTTGATTTCTGATATTTTTTTATTCGTAACATTCCTCAATTAAATCCGTAAAATCAAAGAATCGTTTCTTTTTAAAACCAAATAGAACAGCAAATATTCATTACTGTGAAATAATTCGAAAAAAAAAAAAAAAAAAAAAAAAAAACACCTTAACATTACTTTTAGAGCGTCCCTATTTTGGGATTTAAGATTAAATCATAACCATACTATACTAGGGAATAAGAGGGGTTTCTAGAATGCGAAAGTTCTGAACTTCTGACGCTCAGGTGACCACGGTAGCCTGGTGGTCATGGCCGCGTACTCGTGGTCTACGGTCTTCTTTCGAGTCGCGGGTTCGAGTCCTGTTGCCACTAAAGACCCGCCATGTAGGCAGGGATGTTGCACGTTAAATCTCTCGAGGTCCAAAGTTCTCCCGTTGGCGTGGTGTGAAAGTTAGGAGGGGGTAGGTTCAGCTCAGGTGTCGTTCTCCTCGCTTCACCGAGGTTCAAAATTACGAGGTACGTCGCCAAAAATCCTCGTATTACTTCTAGTGCGACGTTAATAAAACCAAACCAAAAAATCTGACGCTCAAAGAGAATTTTCTGAAAGTTGACTGCACTACGTTCAAGATCAAAATATCGGAAAATCTAGAATGTGTGTAATGGAAGTGTTCGATATAACTTCCTTTAGTTATACGTATAACGTCCGTTTGATATGTAAATTCCTGCCAAACATGTTATAAAGTGTGAGCAGTTATGGATTATACAGCAGCAGAAATCTGTTGTTTCATTTCATATAAATTTATAAGCAATGACGGCACACTTTTATCTTTTACAAACCACCAAAAGAAGAAATCTCATGGGGTATCAGGTGATTAGGTATGGGAATCGCATATAAGGTGATTTAGGTGGCCAGCTGTGAAGCCTCAAGTCATCTGGTCCACTGCGATCCATCTAATTGCGAGATAGATTCAGAAAAGCTTCTGAAACAGCTTTCGTGAAAAACCTTCACGAAGAGTTAAAGAGAGTTATCTGTTTTTTTCACAACATAAAACTTCTACAAATTCCCTCAGGATTTATGTATTACTTATCATTCTGTGTCGTTAATAATTGAAAATACAGAATTTTGAATTCGGATGAATCATTTTGAATAACCCCGTTCTTTTGAAAGCAAATACTTTTAATAAAATATGCCTATTATTTTTATTTTTTATTTATTTATTTTGAAAACACGACAATTTTCCTTGCTCGTACACATAGTGAATATATTTCCATACTCCTGTTTTCATATTAGTTTTATGAAAAATAAATTTAAAAGAATTATTTCTGATAAATATTTTTGAGAAAAAGGTTCTCAGAAATGTTCTCGATGGTGTCAAAGAAAATGACTTCTGACGGCGATGTTTTGATTATGAAATTTATAGAATTTTAAATGAGCCTGATATCATAAGTGTATTGAAAGGACACGAATGAACTTTCAAATGTTATTAAAATTGATTTAAAAAAATCCAGTACAGAAGATTTTTGTTGCAAAGCCCTTTACTAGTCGGAAAAAAAGGAAGCCCAAAATTACGGTGGCTTGATTCAGTTGAGTCGGATTTTTAGATGATTGGGGAGAGGAATTGGATGGGACTAATGCAAAAGACAGGCAATCTTGTGGAATCTTCAAAAGAAGGCCTAGCTCCAGCCTGGACTGTTGAGTCAAATATGATTGATCGACTGATTGGTTTAATTAATGTCGCACTAGAAGCAACAGGAGGGCTATTGGTGACGGACCTCATAATTTTGAACCTCTGTCAAGTGAAGAGGACTACACCTGAGCTGGTATCTCTCTCTTCTAACTTCCACCCCACGTCAATGAAAGGACTTTGAACTTCGACGGATTTAACATGCAACAGCCTCGGCTACATGGCGGGTCTTTGTGGCATCAAGGCTCAAACCTGCGACTCTAGGAAAACAGCCGGACGCGAGTCCGCGACCATGACCAGTAAGTGACTATTTTAAATATGGATTAATAAAGACAACAGGGGACATAATTCGAGAGACCAACCCCCCGCTCCGCACATAGTGCACTACGGGTTAGACAACAGGGGAGGAGGGGAAATGTGAATTTACAACTAATTACATAGAACAACTATAAGAAGTTCTGTGCAAATTTTAGCAAAAAACAGATTTAATCCCCCAAGGTGCGCTTTTTTAAATAATTATAACTAAATTACTTAAATATAAGAATTAAAGTAAACGATGAAATAATGAGAAATGGACAATGGTAAATTTTTCCGATTTTAAAATTACAGCAAACGATATATTATTAAATTGTATATATATAAAAGCTAAATGCAATTAAAATTGAAGCAAATGATAAAAAATTGAAAATTGATCTGGTATGCCAATTTATAGTCCCTTGGGTGGCTAAAAATATTTTTTCCCCACTATTAAAAACAGCCTTTGAAAAACTGTCATTGGTGGGTAGAAATAGATGGTTGAAATTCTATATCCAGCAGAACAACCTGTAGCATCTATTACAACCTGTGCTTAAGAACAATACTAACTGTAACAGCTTTATTCTGGTAAGAGGTTTCAGAAAGATTGCCAACATTCATTTTCACTTACTCTAGTTAAGAGCGGAAAGAACTGTGAATTGAAAAAAAGTATTAAATTAAACTGACCTTGAATGAGCTAAAAAGGATTTGTGAATGGAAAAAAAGTGTTAAACTGAAGTCGATTGTTCTTGGAAATGTTAGAAAGTGTGAAACGGGCGCCAAAAGTTTCATTCAAAAATAACTTGGACAGAGAATTAGGTTTCTCTTCCCCCAAAGTTTAAAAAATTTATCAGTTCTTCCTGAGTTTGAAAATTTATTAAAAAACTATCTTATTGATTTAATTTTTAAATCTTCTCATTAGTATGGTAGAGCATGGTGACCTACTAAAGGTCATTCCCCATTTTCCCTCTCCGTGTAATTAGTTTGTCTTATGACATCATCGAATAAATGCATAGGTCTACCAAAAGGTTCTACAATTAGTGAGGGCTGCGGTAGCCTAGTGGTCAAGATCGTGGACTAGCGGCCGGCGGTTTTCGCTCAGTCGCGGGTTCGATCCTTGGCCGCCAAAGACCCGCCGTGTAGCCGGGGCTGATGCACGTTAAATCTGTTCGGGGCCCAAAGTCCTCCCGTTGGCGTGGTGTGGAAGTTAGGAGAGGGGGTGCCAGCTCAGATGTCGTCCTCGTCACTTGACCGTGGTTCAAAATTACGAGGTCCGTCGCCAATAGCCCACGTGTTGCTTCTAGTGCGACGTTAATAAAAGCTAAACTAAAATAAATCTGCAATTAGTGACGTGAGAAAGAAAATAATACATTTTTTTTTTGCATTTAGTACTACTTATTTCACAATATGATTTGCATTATTACTTGTAATTGTTTATAAATGTGATCACAGTGGTCATAGTCGTGGACTTGCAAACGGCGTTGTTTTTTCCAAGTCATATGCTACTAAAGACCTAAACCACCTAAGACTAAACAAAGACCACCTGATGCCTCTAAAGACCGCCGTATAGCGGGTTTGATGTACATTAAACCTATCGATATCCAAGTTCTCCTGTGGCCGTGGTAGCCTAGTAGATGCAGCTGGCAGTTTTCGTCGAGTCTTAGGTTCGAGCCTTGATGCCATTTAAGAGCCGTCGTGTAGACGGGGTTGATGCACGTTAAATCTGTCGAGGACCAAAGTCCTCCCATTGGTGTGGAGTGGAAGGTAAGAGAGTGTGGTGGTTGCTCAGGTGTCGTTCTCGTCCTTGACCGAGGTTCAAAATTACGAGATCCATCACCAATAACAACCCTACTACGAAACCTACTTTCAAACTCTTGAATTAAATCAAAAATTAATGCAGCATATTTTGCATAATTGGTGCAACTCACAGGTTTATGTGCAGCCAAAGTACTGAAATGTGTCAAATCTTTTACTTTCATTTGGTTGTGCTAAAATTTCAAATTTCCTTCAAACGCTGTTATTGTTTGGAACGTATTATTAATAAATTGATTTTAGGATGACAAAAGGATTAAGAAATCAAAATACAATGCAATATACTGCATACAAATATTGTAATTCTTCAAAAAATTCGCCGTCGAGTGAATACGCACATAATTCAAAACGTTAAATCTCATGGCATACTAAGATGTTTTTATTTAAATTTTTATTTCAAAATAAATGTCAACGAATCGATTATATATGAAAAATATAGCAAACATTAATTTTTTTTATAAAAATGTGTAAATTTAAAAATTTTAATAATTTGCATTTGGGCCGCATGCGGCCCGTGGGCCACACTTTAGACAAGCATGTTCTAAGAGAAACTCATCATACCGCATCATGATAGAGGCGGATCCAGGGGTTGGGGACGGGTGCACGTGCCCCCACTAACTACCGTAAGTCCATGCACAGACAAAAGAACATACCTGAACAGGAAGTCCCAACTAAATTTAAAAGTATTTATTTTGTTGTTTTCCTTCAAAGTTGTTCCATGTGTCGTGGCCGTGGTAGCCTGGTGGTCACAGTCGCAAAAGAGAGATCGGCTTTGTTTCGTTGAGTCGATGCTACAAATCCTCCATTGGCACGGTGTGAAAGTTTGGAGAGGAAGGTGCCGTCTACCACACTTGATTGAAGCTCTATATTACGAGGTCCGTTGCCAATAGTCCCCATGTTGCTTCTCAGTGCGATGTTAATAAACAATGAATCATTCGTGTTTGTTGTGTCCACGCACAAGATTGAACTATCTATTAAACTGTAAGTTTTTAATTCTCAATTTGAATTTTCTCTTGAGTTAATAGTATATTTAGTAGTCATTAATTAATATTTAGTTTAGATTAAGCACTGAGTAAGTACTAATACTAAGCGGGGGGAAAAATGAACGAATACATATAAGTGTTATGAACTTTTCAAACAAAAAAAATGGGCTCCTACTTTAGATTTTTTTTCTGCATCTACCTCTGATCAGATCAGATGCTGCTTTGGCGATTTGTCAGAAAAGTGCAGAACTAGGCTGGGAAACTCTGTCACGTCCATCATATTTTCCCTATACCTAGTACCTTTCAATTATCACCTGTTTCTCTTCCTAGTATAATTTTTGAAGGGAGAAAAAAATTTTAAACTGTAGCAAATGTCAATCAAGTTCTTCCGCTCTGAAGACAAAGCATTTTTAAAAAATGATATTTACAAATTATATTGTACAGTAAATATTAATACATATGCATGAGAAATGTTTTTTTTTTTTCCTTTCACCTGTCAAACTGACAAAACTTTCCAACAGAATTAATATTTTTTTTTTTAAAAAAAAAAAAGGTTTCTCTCGCATTTTAATGCTCGAACTTCCTGTAAAATGATCAACTTCCTTAAAATATCGTTTAGTGGATAAATTTTACATGTTTCTTTTCCAAATCGTTTGATAGAGAGGAATTATAATAGTTTAAGAAAAAACATTTTTTATATATAAGCATTTTCTGTAAAGTTAAAAAGGACAAAATTTAAGGAACCTTTTCAAAAAGTTGACTGATCGCACAGGCTTCAATATTTTGTGTGGGCATTTGTAGCATTGTTATTATTATTCTAATCAAAGACTTTTTGAAATAAATTATTATTTACTTTTGATTAATTTTTTCTGAAGAAATTCATATGAGGTGAAATTTGTGAAAAGTTCCATAACGACGAAAATTAGTGTACATTTTAAAACTTTTTTTCATTTTTTTTAATAACTTTTTTAACGAAATATCCCATTAAAATAATAATAATAATGCAATAAATGCGCATGCAAAAATTGGCGACTGTACGACGAGCCAATTTCTTCAAAATGTTAGTTAAAGTTGGTCATTTTGAACATTACGGAATAAGGGAGAGTGCTTTTGAAGTTAACCCTTAAATAAATCTTTTGTTGTAACTGTACCTGTAACTAATTTATAAAAGAAAAGTGGTGAAAAATAATAATTCTATGGATCTAATTTTGAATGGGAATTCTTCGAAACGTGATTGTCTGGTTTGCTTCTTATTGTAATAATGCTCGTATAAGAAAAATATGTGCAAAGTAAAGTTGATGCTACATCTTCCATAAAAAAAATTCATGGAGTATTTTTGAGAACAGTTGGAATATGAAACAAATTGTCAATTGAGTTCGAGAGAACATAAATCAATTTAAATCATTATTTAAAGAATCTATGTTTCTGGGTATGATTTAAAGATTGCGAATCAAACAATATTAAATTTTCAAAAAAATTCAATCTTCTCGGAATTCCTTGGATGACGTAACTTAGTGGTCATGATCGGGAGCGTGGTTTCGAGCCCTGGTTCCACTAAAGACTCGCCGTGTCATTAAATTTGATCGAGATCGTAAGTTCTCCCGTTGGCGTGTAAATAGCCCTCGTGTTGCTTCTAGTGCGACGTTAATAAAACCAAACCAAACTCCCGTCGGCGTGGGGTGAAAGCTGGGAGAAGGAGGTGCCAACTTATGTGTCGCCCTCGTCGCTTGACTGAGGTTCAAAATTATGATGAATGTCGCCAACAGCTTTCGTGGTGCTTCTCAGTGCGACGTTGAAAAAAAAAAAAATCACAAGCTAGGAATTTCTTCTACCTTTCCTAGGTATTGAATAGTTATGAATAGGAACATGTAATTTAAATAAAATGAAATTCAAAGAAATATAAATAAAAAAACTAATCACCCTTTTATTTAAAAAAAAAAAAGGTAAGGATACGAATACACGAGATGTTTAACATATTAGAAAATATGACGGTCTCAGGACGATAATTTCAAGTTATAAATTTCTCAGTTAATCACCCCTCCACACCCCACATAAACTTAATAAATTATTTTCAGAATAACGTGTTACTTCAGTAAGCAATTTAGTATCCAAATTAAATCTAGACGTAACTTTATTTTAAGAGCCATAAACTTTATACCACTTTCCATACATATTATAAAGTATTTTCAGATTTACGAAATATTTTGGTGAGAAACTTAATATCCGAACGTAATCTTAGACGTCAATTTATTTTAAAAGCTTAGCTTTAAAACAATTTATCGAACAAGGCAGTGTTACAGGAGTCAATAAATATGAAAAGTTGTATCGCTGTAAACACACTTAAACAATTTTTAAGCGAAGGATGTTTATAATGTTTCAGTATGGTAAGGATCGATAGCTCGATTAATTTCCTTCCAAATTTTTTTAATCAATATATATATTTTCCTTTTAGCACCCAAATTTGAACATTAAAATTATGAATTAGTAAAAAGAACACATTCGTGTGATAATCACGTTAAAATGCAAACAGTACGAATGACATTAAAGTCTCATTACTGAAAAAATAACACCTAAATATTTAAACCTGTAAACGTTTTCAATAGAATTTTTTTTAAATGTGTCAGCATGAAGAATTTTTTTTATATTTAAGAATCCATAAATTTTCGGTCATCGTATGTGTCAAAAACATCAGAAAAAAGTGCTGTACAACTGAAATATTCGTTTATATATATATATATATATATATATATATATATATGTGTGTGTGTGTGTGTGTGTAATGTATTAATATTTAAGAATTAAATGACTGTAATTTAAATATTTTTAACTATTGTAATAATTATTTTGTAAATGATTGTTAAAATCATATTTGCCACAAATTGTAACTTATTTGCTTTATTGGATTGGCAACAGTTTCAGTTTTTATGTAAATATAATCATGCTTTTCTGAAAAGCGATTACTAGAATTGGGGAATAAAATGATTCGGCTTTGATATTGTAATTTTGTTTTTTTTTTGAAGCAAAAACCATTAAAGTAGTTTCTCTCAATAGTAATCTGATACCGCAACAAATCCTTTACCTGCATCTTATAACGTAGTCTCGACTGGGAGACATCAAGTACAAGAACTAATAATAAAGTTCTGAAACCATTCAATTTATCTTATAATTTCGAAAAAACATCAGTCATAATTATGAGGTATACACAAAATAGGTAATTCTAAAAATGTTGCAAAACAATATCCATGACTTTGTTTAAAATAAGTTCTAAAATTACTTTTTTAAATGAGGAAAATTTATTAAAAGCTTCAAGTGTTTATATTTTGTTTCCTATTATTTTATTTCGTTGTACACTAATTGGCAAGCAACAAAATAAGTTTTCCTCTCTTAAATTAATTTAATTTTTCCATTTATAACCAAGATCATATTAAGATAGGTAAGCTTGATCCAATTTGTCTCGAGTATTTCTGTACAATCAGTTCTTGCGTCACAAGATAAGACTATATAAAATTCATTCATGATGAAAAAACCTAGATCACAGAAATAGCTTGTGGTTGGGTGTCTTAACCCTAGAAACTTTAGTACTTCCTTCACCATCTCGTTATACTGTTATTAATGACAGTCGAATAAAAATATAAACTTCTCATCCGCTAAAAATGCTATCCCAAAATAGTATGTATCGCAATATACATCTCCAAGCATCTACTCCACAAAAAAAGAATCCTCTTGCTGACAAAAACAAAAACCACCCAATCTTCATCCAACCAACATGTCTGAATCCTCTATCGCCCAACCTTTACATGCACATTTTTTTTTTCTCCCTGTGCTCTTCAAAAGCCTGAAACGAAACAACAACAAAAAAGAACCCAAATCTAGAGAAGAGGAGGAATTCTCTTCATGAAAGTCTGTCACCATGTGCCGTGACGTCATCCCCGGGATCCAATCGTGAAACGGAACTGGTCGATCGATAACGACTGGAAAAACAAGGGGGAAGGAAAAACTTTTCCTAGTAGAACGGGAAGGTTAAAGGGCTATGTGCCAAGAAATGTGCGTGACGCGAAATTGGCACCGTGCCCAGAAAAACCTGTACACTCTTCCCCAATGCTGCCAGGAACGAAATCGTTCGACGGTGGATTGAGAGGGGAGGGACGAAAGGGGAAGAGGTGATCACCCACGCTGCATACGTCATTCTTCCCGACTCTTCCTGAACGCGTGTTGGTGCTCTTGACAGGCAAAAAAGAGACAATGGGCCAGCAAGAGGCTCCCTTTGGGGAGTAGGGTTAAAAAATAGGGACGGTTGTCGCTCTGGTGGAATGGCTTCCTTTGTTCTGAAGGAAATGCAGGCCGTGAAGAAAATCGCTCAATTGTGAAAGATTGTTAAAATTAAACTCTTGAGTGTGTTATTTGATTCCGTTCGTCGAGTTCTGAAATATTTTTTTTTTATCTAAGTTATTTTGTTATCATACACAGATAACTCGGTTGGAAAATGATTGAAAACAGTTAAGAAGATTCCATTTTAGAATTTCGCTTGGAGATAAAGCATATTATTGTTAAATCACTTAAAAAATTCATGAATAAACCGCACGGATTAAACACAAAGAAATGTGACAATCGGAGAAAAATAATTCATTAAAGATGAGTTTATATAAATTTATTGGGCAAAGGAACAATTTTTTTTTTACTATCATTTCGTAGAATATCTCGATTCGAATATAGAACTTGAGAAAAATTAAAATCCCAAGAATGAAAAAGAAAAATTCTGGCAGCATTGATTTTAGAGACAAAAGCAATATGAAAAAAGTTTTTTTGAGGGAACAAAAGTAGAATATTATTGGAAAGATACAACATCTAAAAAAATCTTTTCTTTTTCTAGTGTAATATAACTTCAAAAAAATTGAGATACTCAAAGTAAAAATATTCGATTAATTTTTATTTTTTAATAAAATATATTATTTTAGCCATCATTATATATATATATATACTGTTACAAAATGTATTTCGAATAATCTTTGACAATTATACTTTTAACATTTCTTTTAACAATTTTTTCTGAAATTTTTATAAATTTGAAGACTTTAATTTAAAGAGTGACATGTTGCTTTATTTTATTTTATTTTCTTGCACTCAACTTATGCAGCCCCCCCTTTTTTTAACAAACTGACGTATATCTATCTCACTATCATTATGTGTAAAATAAAATATTTCTTTAAAACAATTTCAGTTTAGATATTAAGTCCATCCAATAAAAAGTTTACATTCCTCAACAAGTTTTTGAATTTCTTACTCCCGTTGTATCTCAAGTTACAAAATTTATTTTCGTGCATTTGTTCAGTAAGTCCTCTACCTTCACGATACCGGATTATCGAGCGTCAATACAGTATCAATGGGGATACTTGAGATAAATCACTCTAGCTAAAAATTCAAACGATTAAAATAGATTTTGAATGGGTTTACGCAAGTTCTGAATCTGTATGGAAACGATATAAATATCCGACAAAGTATTTCTTTGTTTTGGCGACTATAAAATTAAGTTCAAGCATTGAACATGAATTCAATCGAAAATTCTTGTACTGATAATAAACTCATTTCAAAAGAAAAAATAATATAGGGCAATGTTATTTAAAATAAGATGTGACAAGCAACTCTAGTCACATACTGTTGTTTTCTTTTCTTTTTGTTTAATTAACCCTCGAAGGTCATCTGATGTCCACGGTAGCCTAGTGATAACGGTGGGGACTCGGTTGTTTTCGTCGAATCGTGGGCTCGATACCTGATGCCACTAAAGACCCGCATTGTTGCAGGGATGGTGCACGTTAAATCTGGTCGAAGATCCAAGTTTTCCCGTTGGTATGGTATGGAAGCTTTGAGAGGGAGATGCCAGCTCAGGTGTCGTCCTCGTCACTTGGCCGAGATTCGAAATTACTAGGTCCGCTGCCAATAGCCTTCTTGTTTCTTTTCAGTGTGACGTCAATAAAACAACCACAATCACATCAAAGCACTTATTTATCAGTGCCATTTAGGGGAGTGGCCGCGGTACCCTAGTGGTCATGGTTTCCGTTCAGTCACGGGTTCGATCTTTGGCCGCTAAAGACCCCCGCCGTGTAGTCGGGGCTGATATTATTTTTACATAAATTTCTCGACTTTTTCAGCTGCCAAAAGTTTAAGTCCTAAGTTTTTCAGATGCTGTCATTGTCCCAATAAATAATTACGTTTTTATTTACATATGAGCGTCTTATTTTGTTTCAAAGGCCTAGCCTTAGAAAAGAGACTTTATATACCTTTCTGATAAAATTAATACACTAAATGCTTTAAGTATTAAAAAAAAACATTAATTTTCTCAATATTTGTTTTCTGAACTAAATCACATTGGCTTCTGAGAGATTTATATAGTTATTTTCTGAGCCATCTCTACAAATCGTATAAAAATGTAATTTTTAAAACAAATTTATAACATACGAACAATTTGTTGTAATAACTGTCAATGAAATATAATTGCTTACAGCTCGGCGAAAGTCTAACATTTTCTGAAATTAAATATTTTTTGAGAAAAAAACCTGAAGGATGTTTACCAACCCTGAAATCTTGTTTATTCGCCAAACCTTCAAAATTCCACCTGCTGATGATTCACGACATCTTGATTTCAATAAATAAATGTAAATAATATTCAATTTCTGAAAGCTCAAAGGCCATTTGATGAATATTTGCTGATCTGCGCGGAATCTTTAAAGAAAAATTCGAAATCAATTTTATTATCGCAATAAATATATAAACACATTGCAAAAATAAGTCGTTTTTACTTCAGATTTAAAAAAAAAAAATGACAAATATTCTTATTTAAATGAAATATTTCTACTTTTAAAGCTTTTCAAAACAAATTTTTAAAATGTAAAAAGCAACTTATTATAAACAAAAGGGAATCGATATTTAATATAAAATAGTTAACACGTCAATTGAAAATCTATGCCCGGCGTGCCATCTATGCCCGGCCTGAAGCATAGATGGCACGACTAGAATTAAATCCACATGTTTTTTAGTTAGCCCTAACCCTCAAAAGATGCGTGTATAAATTTGACAGCTGTCGGATCATTAGTTTGTGAATTATAGCATTTTGAGTGAAGCAACTTTTGTTATTGTGAAAAAAATGGATAAAAAGGAATTTCGCGTGTTGATAAAATATTGCTTTTTTAAGGGAAAAAATACAGTTGAAGCAAAAACTTGGCTTGATGCCGAGTTTCCGGACAGTGCCCCAGGAAAATCAACCATCAAGAATTGGTATGCTAAGTTTAGACGTGGTGAAATGAGCATCGAAGACGGTGAACCCAAAAGAGGTTGTTACTAGGGTTTCTGATTTCCCGGGTTTTTCCATTCCCGGGAATGTCCGGGAAATCCCGGGAATATAATTGTCGTTCCCGGGATTCCCGGGAATACATTAATATTTCAAAAAAAATTTAAAAACAAGTTATTTTTAAATAAAATCAATAATAATTATATAAAATAAGGATACATATAAATTCCAAAATTAATGCTTATTTATATAATGAGCTAAAAATACAAAAGATATATAATAAATTTATTACTCATTTTTAAAATAGGATTTCAGAAAGCATAAGCAATTTATACTTTTATCACTCAGCCTAGTTCTAAGCTTTGTGACGAACAATCCGGCAGCAGAAAATGCCCTCTCTGCTTCAACTGACGTTGGAGGAATAGTTTTTAAGGCCTCACATAGTTTTATAATGTTTGTTGAAGGATTTTCAGTCGAGTCGAACAGTTGCATCTCTTGTTTCATGATTTTGTTGAAACTAGTACTTTTTTTAGTTGAACAATATAAAACTTTTGTTTTAGAGTAAATTGCTTTCTCTAATTTTTCATCCAACGTTAGAGGTTTTTCTTTCAAAATCTCCATGCTCTCTTCTTCTGAGTGCGAAGAGTTGCATATTGATTCCTCTTCTTCGCAGAAAAGCCTTGTCCCTATCATTTGGGCTTGTCTAACCAAACAAGTTTTACCAGGCAATCTCGAAATATCGACAGTAACTGCAGTTGCTTCGTATTTTCTCCCAAAATTCAGGTATTGCATTAATCCTATTAAATTAATGTTGCGTCTCTCATTAATTCTTTGGATTAGAGAATTTTTCATATTTTTCGCAAATTCTGAATTTTGTTCGTTAAATTCCCCAATAACGAAAGAAAATACACCTTCTGCAGTTAGCAAAGTTGCATTTCGACTGCATAATTTTCCTAAGCCAATTTTTACTGGCTTTAAGCCGGCTACAATTGTAGACACTGTTTCAAAATCTACATTGGCCATCATTTGTTCTTCTTTAATGTCAATTAAGGCTTTTAAAATTGCTGACTTTATTTCTAAAAATCTTTCCAAGCATTGCCAACAAACTATTCCAGCGTGTTTTGGTATCCAAACAAACCATCTTTTCACAGCCAAACTCTTCTGTAACATATTTTTGTAAAATATCATTCTTGAGAGGTGATTTTCTGAATAATTTTACTACATTTCTAATCTTTTTTATAGTTTCATTTATGTTAGTTATAGAATTTTTTCTGCATAAGTGATATGAAACGAAGCATCTGTTCCTACACCGCTTTCAAATTCTAAATCTAATGCTTTGTCTAAATCTTCAATTAGCTCTTCACTTTCATCATTGTCTTCTTCTTCATGCGATTTATCTTCTATTTCAACAATGTTTTCTCCCAAATCTATTTGTTTATTATAAAGCACATCACACACGGCTAGGTGTATGGCGTGTGCATAGCACAGGTGATTCTCACAACTCATTATTTTTCCGAACTTAACCATCATACTAGCACCATCAGTAACACACGCAACTATGTGCTTTTCTGTTATGATTCCAAATTCCTTTAGTTTAGTCTCAACTGCTTTAACACAATTTTCTGCTGAAAAGGATCCCCTAATTCTTAACATTCCTAAATTAAAGATTTCACCCTCATTGAAGTGAACGTTTATGTTCGTCTATTTTTAAGCGATGTAAACTCATCGAGCGTCAAGCTACAACGAAGTCCAGCGTTTAACTTTGATGAAATTTCATTAGTAACCCGAGCTTTAATCACATTATACTGTTTATATACAAGCTTCATGACATCACTAGGGTTTGGAGGAAAGGAATAACCTTTATCATGTAAGGACTTCCTAATAAAGTTACTTTTTGTTATTGCATTTACCGTGAATCCATCTACACAAACAAGTTTACTTACAATTTCCTCTAGCGTTTCTTTTTTTTTTCTTTAAGAAAATATGATAATAAGGGTTTTTTTTTTGTTCAGAAGTAATTCTGATATCATTATAACTATCAATTTTTCTCTTATTAATTTCAGTATTTTCTAATCCTGACAAAACAGATTGAGTTGCTTTTGATATATTATGCCGAATTTGTAAATGCCGGAGCAAACCACTTGTAGACCAACCTCTACACTTCAAAATACTACTACATTTCATGCATTTTGCACTTTCTTCATTTTTATTTTTTATGAAATACTGCCAAACAAAGGACTTCGGAATTGAGACAGACATATTTCAAATGGTTATATTTATATTTTATATCTGAAAGAAATATATAAATTGTAAGAAAAATAAGTAGATCTCAAATATTTGTATGTGTTACATTAACAGAACAATTAATTAATACAATAATTAAAATTTTTACGTTCAGAACAAAATTTGAAACAATATTTTTTGTTTCGATTCTATTAAATTTATATATATACAGTCAGACCTCCATTTTACAAATCTCTCTATACTGCAAATTTTTTCCAGGAACCTAGTACAGAAAAATATTGAAAGATGAATCTCTATTTAACGAATTTTCCACATAATGAACTTTTCTTCTGGTTTTAGCAACTTCGTTAAATAGAGGTCCGACTGTGTATATATATATATATATATATATATATATATATATATATATATACTAAAGGCTATAATACTAAATATTATATATATACTGAACTATATATTATATACTAAAATGCTACAAATCAAAAGAAGAAGTTAATCAAATATAGACATATAAAAAGACTGTATATGTCAAAAGTTAAATATACATATCTTTAATTAGTTCCGGTTTTTGTTCTGGAAAAACCGTTTCTTTCCTCCAGTTTTCGATTCAGCCTCGACTGATTAATTTTCAGATTTTTAAACGTTTGTATTTGTATTAAAATAGGTGTATGTAATATAAGTATCAAGAAATCTGATAAAGGTTTAGAAGAGTAAATGGTGTATCAAATATATTTTCATCCATGCTCCCTGCAAAATTAATATAATTTTGTGAAGCAAACAGAAACTTTAAAATCTGCCTTTGTACTGTAATAAAGTTCCCTATATATTTTAATAAGTAATTTTCAAAGACAGTTTGTAACAAAATCTACAGAAAGAAGTATTTTGAAGGAATAAATAATTATTCTGAAGAAAGAAATTATTAAAAATTCGAATACAAAAGAATTTGCTTCGTTTATAATAAATAAACATCACACTATTATTATTTTGCAGTTGCTGTTTCTGTCTCGATTTTTTATTTTCAACTTTATCATATACACAGAGGAAAAAATCTTTCTCCAAATTAAAAGTTGTATATTTTTTTTAATGAAACTTATCACTTTTTGCACTAAAAGCAGAAATTGGTAATGGCATGGAAAAATGTTACAATTAAAGATTTTGTAAATTAAAAATCTCGGGAAAAAAATTCACATTTGAAAAATAATTACTAAAATTAACCTTCCTTCATTGACTCGCATGCTTTTGAAATTTAACCAGTCAAAGCTGAATCAATTATTTCTCCAATGTTTCTACTAAGAGATAAATATTAATAAATACTTGAAAACTCATTTGCTGCTGAAGTGCCGATTATGTACGTTAAAAATATTAATTATTGTATTTAAGATATTTAATTTGTATAGCCGATTTCTTGTTTATGGAAGTGCCATATTATTGTTACATAAATAAAAATAAATAATAATATAAGAATCTCACACGAAAGCTATGGTTAGAAAAGTAATAAATAAGAAATATTGCGAGATACCTTATAAAAATATTCTCCCCCAAACAATTTGAGGGTTCATTCCCTTTTTCAAATTGCTGATGCAATTAAATAGCTCTTAATAAACACAAGTATCTGAAAAAAAAATTTAAAAAAAGATTAAATAAATAATAGTTTTAAGTATTAGTACTTACGTTATCCTCATAAATCAAGATCTTGGAACTTCGATCAGATTTTGCTGGTTGGCTACGAAATGCGATTGCTTTAAAAACCCGACACTTCTTGTTAACAAAGCTCGATACACAGATAGACTTGAATTTATCTGGACAGATACTCCTTCCCAAGACTAGCTGGAAAAATTCTCACCAATCCAGCGTAAGCGTTAATCTTTCTTTCTCATATTACACCCCACAGTTGGGGTGGCGAACATTCCTTCATCCAGGATGTTCGGGGTGAACGATCGCAAATTGTCAAAGTAGGGTCAGCTAACGATGTCCAAGGTTGAAATCTACAGTCAAGTCAAAAATAGCTACCTCGTAGATAATTGAAGCTCCGTGCGATTCCCGGGAAATCCCGGGAACGAAGTATAATTCCCGGGAATAGAAAAAGTACAGAAATCTTATGATTTCCCGGGAACCCGGGATCCCGGGTTCCCGGGAAAGAAACCCTAGTTGTTACCGTCGAAAACACTAAAAAAATCCACAAAATGATTTTGAATAATCGTAAATTTAAATTGAAGGAAATAGCAGACACTCTAAAGATATCAACTGAACGTGTACATTATATCATTCACGAATATTTGGGTATGAGAAAGCTCTGTGCAAAGTGGGTGCCGCGCGAGCTCACTTTCGACCAAAAACAACGACGAGTTGATGATTCGGAGCAGTGTTTGAAGATGATCAAGCGTAATAAACCCGAGTATTTGCGTCGATACGTGACAATGGATGAAACATGGCTCCATCATTTCACTCCGAAGTCCAATCGACAGTCATCCGAGTGGACTGCACACGATGAACCCGCTCCAAAGCCTGGGAAAACGCAACAGTCGGCTGGCAAGGTTATGGAGTCTGTATTTTGGGATGCGCATGGAATTATTTTCATTGACTACCTTGAAAAAGGAAGGACCATCAACAGCGACTATTACATAGCGTTATTGGACCGTTTGAAGGACGAGATCGCCCAAAAACGGCCGCATTTGAAGAAAAAGAAAGTGCTTCTTCACCAAGACAATGAATGCACTGTGTCACAAGTCAGTGAAAACGATGGCAAAAATCCATGAATTGGGCTTCGAATTGCTTCCTCATCCACCGTATTCTCCAGATCTGGCCCCCAGCGACTATTTCCTGTTCTCAGATCTCAAAAGAATGCTCGCTGGGAAGAAATTTTCGTCGAATGAAGAGGTTGATCGCCGAAACGGAGGCCTATTTTGAAGCAAAGGACAAATCGTACTACAAAAATGGTATCGAAAAGTTGGAGGGTCGCTATAATCAGTGTATCACCCTTGAAGGGTATTATGTTGAATAAAAAAAACTAATTTTGCCAAAAAAATGTATTTTACTATGGTAGGCCGGGGACTTTTCAATTGACCTGTTATCATATAAATGTTGAAAGAACGAAATTACACGAACTATTTAAAATTGAAGTTAAACATTGTTTAAAACTAAAGATTTAAGAAGTAAAATATATCATTTATATACAAAAATTAATTATGATATAAGCTTACAAAAGAGACATAACAAGACAACAATTTTGTCACACACATATATGTGTGTGAATTATATGTGTGTGAATTACATAAAATTATATACACATATATAATTTTGTCACACACATATATATTTTATTTTTTTGTAAAACGCTATATCGCTTCGCTGTTATGTCCCCGGGTGTCGTGTGGTCATGGTCTCGAGCTTCATTCGAGTCTTTCAGACTCTCAGGTCTCGAAGTCCTAGAGTTGGGATGGTGAGGAAGTTAGGAGATGGGATACCACGTCACGTGTCATTCTTTTCACTTCACCAGGATTCAAAATTGCGGGCTCCTTTAACAATAACCTGTGCTTTGCTTTCAAGTTCGATGATAATAAGCGATGAATTTGCCCATACTGTAACTGATTACAAGTGTACTATTAAATAGCTTTGAGTTTTGATCTCGTCAGTAAGAAGTCGTGTGGATTGATAGGGGCTGGTGTGTGTTACCCGGGATGTTAAGTAGTCATGTGATGTGGTGTGGTCGTTAGGAAAGTTAACGCAATTGTCGCCCTCGTTCTTGTTCACCGAAGTTAAATATTAGGAAAGTCTCAAAAGGGGTATAACGTGTTCTCACGCACTTTTCCCTTTAATTCATCATAGCTGCTTCTTAAATACGTTATTTGAATTAAGAACCTAGTCTTGTGAAGGAGCCGTAACTTCTGTAAATTGGCATTACTATATAAAATGTGTAATGAATAGGAAACTATCAGATAGAAAGATTAGAGGTCAGAAAAGCTACAGGAAGTAGAGAGTTTTTTTTTTTTTTTTTTTTGCACAGCAAGTGTGAGATAATATTTTCTAAGAATGTGTAACAGTTTCGAATTCAGTCACCAGATATCTATTGGACTCGGGCCCAGTTTTTGCAGCTCTATGAGATAAGATTCACTTATCTCGAAAGATAAGTGAAATTCGTAATTATATAATCCATAATTAATGATACGGTTAGATGAACACTCCAGTTTAAAAATGCATGTGATATTGATCAAACTGAGACAGAATCAATGTTGTTAAAATTTTATTGATTGACTATTTATTGCGTCTCAATAGCTTTTATTGTCAATGACGCGAGGGTTATTACCAGGCTTCATGTAGCTCTAGACCAATGGTCTTTAAACTGTGTCAACTCAAGAAACCCTTAGATCTGTTAGTTTTTTGAGGGAATCCACCTATTGAAAAATATATCTTAAAATAATAGTTGAGGTCGATCAATATGGTGTAGATACTATGTAAAAACAAATAAAAAAAGGTCTCGTTTTTTTTTTTATTATTATTTAATACAAGGTTAATAATAATTTTCAAGGTTTGTTTGTTAAATAACTAGGCTGATGCTGATACAGAAGAAGTACGCATGCGACAAACATCAGAGACAGATAGCTGTTTAGCTCGAATCTTTCTCTTTTCAATACAGTGTCCTCGCTTCTGTAAACAAATACGTATACCCGTAGCCTTCGTTCGCATTAGAGTTACTTTTCTTGTTTCGTCAGAAAAATGATAAGGGAGTAATGAATTGTTGTGAAATTTCCCATGGAACTTGGAAACACCGCTACTGAAACTTATAATTATTGAGAGAAGTATATGGTAATGAATGCTTATGCACATGTTTCGAGGAGTTTAAGCGTTTTCGAGATGGTCGAGAAGACGATTCACGTCCCAATCGACCTTCTTCGTCAAAAACGAATGACAATATCGAAAAAATATCAGTAATCTGGTTCGATTTGACCGTCAGTTAATTCGTATTCGTGCGATTGCTGAGACTGTAGAAATTGACAAAGAATCCGTTTGGCAAATTTTTCCACCGAGACAATGCACCGGTCTGTCCTCATTTTCTGTCAATAGGTTTCTAGCCAAGTACAGTATCTCAGTGTTAGACCTTATTCGCCGGATCTTGAGCCATGTGATTTCTATCTGTTTCCTACGGTGAAAAAAAGGAACAAAATTTGAGTCCATTGCAGCTGTGAAAGAGAAAGCGGCACGCGTCCTGAAGGAGCTGACAGAAGACTTCCAACACTGTTTCGAACAATGGAAGACTCTCATGGAGCGTTGTAGGGATAGAGGAGGGTATATATTGAAGGTGGTAGTAAGTAAATATGTATGACATGAAGATGAAATGTTTTGCAGCGTCAGTCTCGTTATTTTATAGCCACACCTCTTAAAACTAATGTAATTTACTCGTTAGTAGCATTCACTCATGTTCCAGGTGTCATCTAACTTTGCGTTAACGACTGGGGCGTACCTGTATAAAAAAAATGCAGGTACACAAACTGTCGAAATCTAGCTCTATTGACGTTGTCTGAAGTCGCATTTCATATTCTGCATTTAATTCGTTTCTATATTTTTTTATATATAAATATTTTTCATGGAGCACCCTACAGTAGCTCGACTTTATACAATTGTGGTCGCACAAACAACGCAGCGAATGTGAATTTATTTTGCATGCCCATCAACCGAACAATTGAAAATTCAGAACTACTTTTCAGAGTCGACCTGCTTCATAAATGGCATGGGTGCAAAAAGCCATTGGGGCCCCTAAATTTTTTGTAAAGTAAAAAAAAAAAAAAAAAAATTCCAAACATGGACATATATCACTAATGCGTGATTTTGGTTTTGCTAATACGTTAATTATTTCCTGAAAAATTACGATTTTTTTCGATGTCTTTTATGGCAAGTACATTTAAGTGTTCTGCACATATACTTGATTAAAAAAAGTTCAGTTTAGGTGGAGATATTCGGGAGTTCCCTGAATCGAATTACAAAAACTAACCACTCACATCATCAAGAATTGGTTTGAGAAGATAGTCGAAATTTATAGATCTACTATAATAATGTTTATGATAAAATAAACTTACTGATAATGATAGGAATATTGTCAAGTTTTCATGTGCATGGGTACATTATTTTGGCTCTGGACTCTACTCAATCGTGGGGTTCGGCGCATAGCATTCCCCCCCCCCCCCCTGATGGTCGGTCTGTTACTTTTGCACGTAACATCACTGCTGTTGTATTACGGATATCGGCAACCCACATACGAAGATTTTGATTAATTTTCAAAGTTAACTAAATGTACATTTATATTCTTAGTTAATAAACACTAATCAATTATCGTGAGTGCTTTATAATTTTCTTTTCGAATTTTTATTTTGACTCGAGAAACTTTGGGGTTCCGTGGAACAGTTTGAAGGTCACTGCTCTAGACTGATATTGATTCAAGACAAACTGAATATTATTTTCTTTACGTTAATAATTCTCATCCTATTTGATAGTTTAATAATTTTCCCAAGAAAAAGTTCAGTTATTATTATTTTTCTTTTTTCTCAGACCTGATATTACACCAACGATTGCAATACCAGCTTTTACATATGAACTCTCCTAGTGTTTTCTTGTCAAGTAAAAGTACATCAGTTGGCCTTGAAAAATCATCTAGGAAGACAGTTCTTTCCTTGCCCTTGAGTGTTTCGGCTCAGATCGTCTCCACAGTGGTTGACAATCACATGTTGGATTTCTCCATGGAAGGAATTACCAAGAAGAGCGCAATCGGATGCGATTTTATAGTATAGTTGGAATGTACCGAAACTTTTCTGGAAAATTATAGCACTGTAATGAATAGATGACCACTTTGACATTCTTTGTTCTCAAAGGAAAGGCGAAATGCTCTCTTTATAATAAGTCGCTGATGCAATAGGTTGAAACCGCGCGAGTGCATGAAAAAAAAAACTGCTTAATAATTCTACGGTATGCTTTTGAAGCTTCCCTCTATCGGTCATTTAGATTCCGTGAACGTAATGTTAATCCTATGGAAATTCTGCTCTCCTCCTAAAATCTAGATTATTGTATTTATTCGAATGCAATAAAATCCATTCGAAAGAACAAAAAATAATGAAGGCTTCTAAGGAGTTATATTTTCCCTCTGAATTTTAAAAATATTTTTTACGTTTATTTTAGGGATTCTCTCAGAGAGTTTCAGGTCAGTAAAAAATGTTTTAAATATTTTCAAAAATTGAGAAGAATACACAATTACCTTCAGAAATTTTTAAAAAATTTTTGCTGTATCGGGTGAAATTTTTTCTGCATTCAAACAAATAAAATAGTCTAGCTTTGAGAAGGAAAATAGAAACTCCATAGAAGTAACATAATGCTTCCGAAATCAAAATGGCAGGTAGATTGATTGTTTGATTCGTTTTATTAACGTCGCACTCGAAACAACAAGAGGGCTATTGCCAATGAGCCTCGTACTTTTGAACTTCGGTGAAGTGATGAGGATGACACCTGAGCTAGCACCTCCCTCTCGAAACTTCCACACCACGCAAGGGAAGACTTTGAGTCTCGACATATTTAAGGTGCATCAGCCCCTGTTACACGATGAATCTAATGACATCAGGGATCGAACCCACGTCTCGACGAAAACCGCCGCCACCATGACCACTAGGCTACCATGGCCAAAATGGCTGTTAGAGGAGAGCCTTGATGTTATTTGATAACTTTTTGAGATGATTTTCTTCAAAAAGTTCAATAACTTTAAAAAAAACATTCAGCCCAGAGTTCTGTATACATGTTGTTATTAGTTTTTCCAGTGACTTTTTTAAAATGTTACGTTAATAATATAATTCTTAAACTTTTATGGTAGTTTCTTTTTCTTAAAATTATCAGACGTGTAATAAGAGACTACGTTGACAATTTTGATAAAAATATTACTATGCGCATATGTGATTATATAAATATTTACTAAGCAATAGTAATTGTTTCAATATCACTGTAATTTTAATAATAATTTTTACTATAATTCAGTGGGCATTCACATAATGCGCTCCTTTATAAGGCGAATTCGTAAGACGTGAAGAAATTTTGCAACTGGAACTCAAATAGTGTGATTGAGAGTCCCGTATAAGGCGTAAGATAAACTAAGCATTTTTATATAGTTTCATTTTTTTTTCTTCATCTTTTTGTTCAAAAAAGGGAAAATGTACTCTTACCAGTTGTTTACATATGAACAAGGAAGCCAAAACAATTTTAAAATAAGAGAGAGAGAGAGTAAGAGTTTACAAAAATAATACTTTCTCTCTATTACATTTACACAATTGAAGATATAAGAGAGAAAAGTAATTATGTTCAGTTTTTAATTTGAATTAAATTACTTCATTATTTGACATTTATTCATTGTCAGAAATATCGGCAAATCGGTTACAAAGTTTTTTAACATTGATTGTTCTCATTTATCGCTTGAGTAGTCAATAGCTTCGTCTTTATAGCTATCGTTATTGAAAAACAATTATTTCTCCAGGTAGATTTCAGATTGAAGATAAATGGATTGACAATCATTAAATTTTCTTTTAAAATCCATAAAGTGTTCACGGCCCCGTTTTCATGAAATGTGTTTCTAGTATTTGACTGCTTTCCTAACTCTTTGTCGGATTGAAGATGCAATCGATATCCTAGTAAAGTAGTTTATTAACGGAGAACAGCTTCACTTGGCGGTGAACATCCTCAAAATAAGAATACATGCCTTTATATATCACATTGGAATATTCCAGAAAATGCAAGTTCGTGAGAATGTGAACTGATCTTTGGCGTTGAATGATTCTCGACCCCGCAGAGAAGGAGAGAAATGTTGAAGAGAGTCGCCGCATACTCCCCCTCCAGTATCATCGTGATGATGCGAAGAGAAACATTCCGAACGATATTCGAGTGAAGGTAGTTTTTTCAGCCATTATTGCAATTAAAAACGTCCCCTTCCTGTTGTATTGAGTTTTTGCTTTAAACAGTTCAGTCTGGCGTCATCGGCTATCTCGAGTTGAGTAACGGGTCTCGTCGACGCTGGTATATCACTTGTTGAGTTTTGTGTGCATTTGTTTTAGTGAGACACACAGAGGCACATGCCTTGCGTCGGAGGCATATGCAACCAGTAGTTCTAGGTTCTAGGCTAAGTCCTGGTTCTCCATTTCGGCGTTGACCGATTTTCAAGCCCGTACAGGGGAAGAGAGTTCTTGAAGAGAGCCACTGCAGATCATTGAGCATATAACACGGTAAATTACAGCTATTCATGTTGATTTGTTTGGTTTCAGAAAGATAGCGACCGGCGGTTTTCGTTCAGTCGCGGGTTCGATCCTTGGCCGCCAAAGACCCGCCGTGTAGCCGGGGCTGATGCACGTTAAATCTGTTCGGGGTTCAAAATCCTCCCGTTGGCGTGGTGTGGATGTTAGGAGAGGGGGGG
>BMAW01000339.1:0-21181 GCA_019974015.1 Nephila pilipes | reverse complement strand
TAGGAGAGGGGGGGGTGCCAGCTCAGGTGTCGTCCTCGTCACTTGACAATGGCTCAACATTACGAGGTCCGTCGCCAATAGTCCTCGTGTTGCTTCTAGTGCGACGTTAATAAAAACTAAACTAAACCTCATTGTATTTTATGCCGGATAAATGAATATGTTCCACATCGTTTATTTCGATGCATGTATTACACATTACAATGGCATCGGTAGTGGAATGGTCGTGGTCGCGGGCCGTTGTTTCTGCCCAGTGGTGGGTTCGAGTCTTGATGTCATTGAAGACCGTCATGTGGCGAAGTTGATGCACGTTAAATCTGTCGAAGTTTCAAGCCCTCCTGTGGTGTGGAAGTTTGGAGAAGACGGTGACATTTCAGGTGTCGCCCTCGTCACTTGACCAAGGATCAAAATTACGAAGATCCGTCTGCAGTAGTCGAAGTGTTACTTCTGTGTGCCATGCTAATAAACAATACAAAAGCTGTTGCCACTAGTAAGCCATTGTGTCAAATTTGTGCAATACGTATGTAGCCGGTTCAAAAAGTACCTGTTTTTGACGATACATGGCATTGTTAAGGGATTTTGGGGGAGTAATTGTGTGCTGCGGTCTGTTAAACAGCGCCGTTAAAAATTCGATAATGATTCACTGATAAGTTTGTGTCGCGTCGAGATATCGTCGTCATTTTACATCTAGTTGTGGGGGGGGGGGGGGGGGGGGGGGGGAAGGCCATAGTTATACACCGTAAACGACGCAATAACAGCTTGTTTCAGATTAATCTACTCCAAAGAAGGTAAATACGTTCTCATCGGCTAGAAAAGTTGGAACGAAGATTTTTTGGGAAGGGAAGGGCATCACACTCACTGACGTCTTCAAAAATGGGGAAAACGATCACTGGACCACTAGAGTGAGTTACCTATCCCTATTTCCCAATTCCTAATATTTCATTTTTATTCATAACATGGGTACTTTTTGAGCCTCTCTCGTGTTAGAAAGGGCGAAGATGCCAGCCCAAGTGTTATCCTCTTCACTTGATTGTGGTTTAAAATTACGAGGTCCGTCACCCATAGCCCTCGTGATGGTTTTGAAGAGGAGACACAAACAAGCAATTAATGAATATCGTACAAGTAGAATAAATAAAGTATTTTTTTAGATTTGTTTGTATTAACGTGGCACTAGAAGCAACACGAGGGCTACTGGCAACGAACCTCATAATTCTGAATCTCTGTCAAGTGACGAGGACGACACCTGAGCTGGTATCCCCCTCTCCTAATTTCCAAACCACGCCAACGGGAGGACTTTGGGCCCCAACACATTTAACGTGCATCAGCTCCGGCTACACGGCGAGTCTTTGGCGGCAAAGGATCGAACCCGCGACTGAACGAAAACCGCCGACCATGAATTCGAAGCCAAGACCACTAGGCTACCGCGGCCATTAAATAAAAGTGAAAAAAAAAATAGAATGGAATAAAAGTAAAAAAAAAAATGAAATATAAGTAAAAAAATATAATAAAAAATACAAATAAAAATAACAAAAATAAAAAATAAAAATTACGAATAAAAATAACAAAGATAAAATAAAAAATAAAAATTACGAATAAAAATAACAAAAATAAAAATTACAAATAAAAATAACAAAAATAACAAAAATGAATTATAAGTAAATAAATAACTAAATAAATAAAAATTGCAAATAAAAATTACAAAAATAAAAAATGAAATAAAAAGCAAATATAAATAAAAATTATAAAATGAAAAAAAAATATGTTGTACAAAAAAATTGTAATGATATCTCAGTAAAATCACAGGTTTTTTATTAATTTTATTTTCTGAGTTTTGTCAGAAAAGAAAAGGATAGAGTGAGATATATTTCTACACTTTTTTTCCGAAAAATGAAAATCAATTAAAATTCATCCGAATTCCAGTAGAGAAACGCTAACGCAAACATCTTCGCAGCCAGTAAAGCAGCAACAGATTTATTCTGGTCGGTTACGTTAAAAGTAATTTACAGTCACCACCGCTGCGAGAAAAGAAACAAAACGATTACGCCATAAGTAAACCATCCCGTCGTAGACATAACGATCCTCTTCACTTCGCTACACGTGTACAGGGAAACGGCGGATTTTCAATATTTTTTTTTTCGAATGGGACTCGCGCTCTTTCGTCATCTGCATACGTGACGGGGAAGTGCGATAGCAAACCGAATGAGTAATGTGTCAGCGTAACCACAGCTGGTTAAGGTTACCTTGAACGGCACCTGCTAGCAGTACAAACAATCTCGTGAGCTTCGGAAAAACATATTCGAAAACATTCTATCGGTGACGTAGCGGGATAATTGTGCTCCCAGTTAATGGTGTTTGGTAGGCGGACGAGGATGTCAGGTGATGGAATTTTCTCTCCTTGGAATTTTATTAAGGTTCTGAAAACTAAGATTTCGTGATAATACCAGAAATTATTCAGAGAGTTTTCATAATATCGCGTGTGTCACTTAAAATCTGCTTAATTCTCCGAGCACATTAGTAGTCCATGCGCACCTGCTGACATCCTTACATTTATTAGAAAGGGACAGCACAACAGAAAGCGCATAAAGAATATTCTGATAAATCATAAGTAGCTATAAATATATTGTTGGCAAAAAACACATTCAAAAACAGTGAGATTGTTTTTAATGTGTCACTGACAGACAACACGAGGGCTACTGGATTATAGCCTTTGTTAATCTATATCCCACAAAAAATCAATCAATCAATCAACACGAGAGCTATTGGCGAAGAACGACGTAATTTTGAACCTCGATCAAGTATTGGGACCTCGGCCAGATTTAACATGCAGACCCATGTGGTGACCGGGTATGACAGAATAGTCCCACTGTTGCTCTTGTATGTCGTAAGAGGCGACTAAAATGGGTACCCAGCGTCTGGGAGTATAGCCGGACACCCTGCCCCTAGGGATTATATCAGGGGACCTCAGGGACTTGCCTTCTTTAGGTAAGTACGAGCATCATGTACCCGAGGCACCTTAGTGATCTTTTTCTTTCCCATGGTGTTTACTGTCTTTGGTAAACATGGGTGACGGACTCTCAGGTTACCCTAGCGATCCTTCTCCACTTCCAATTCTCCTTCTTGTCAAGGGCCGCGGTAGCCTAGTGGTCAAGGTCGTGGACTAGCGGCCGGCGGTTTTCGTTCAGTCGTGGGTTCGATCCTTGGCCGCCAAAGACCCGCCTTGTAGACGGGGCCCAAAGTCCTCCTGTTGGCGTGGTGTGGATGTTAGGAGAGAGGGGTGCCAGCTCAGGTGTCGTCCTAGTCACTTGACCGTGGTTCAAAATTACGAGGTCCGTCGCCAATAGCCCTCGTGTTGCTTCTAGTGCGACGTTAATAAAAACTAAACTAAACTAAATCTCCTTCTTGTCAATCAATTTTTGTCCTTTTTTTTCCAAATTTTTCACGTTCAGACCACAGTTAAATCTTGTTTGGCACAGCATTGCCACATCTGGCTCTTGCGCCAATAACATTCACTCATTCACTTACATTTAACAAGCATCAGCCTCACTACACGCTGGGATTTTAGTGGCATCAGGGCTCGAATTTATGACTAAACATCCATGGGGTGACCGGGTGTTAAAGAATACTCCTAATGTAGCTCAAGCATGTCGTAAGAAGCGACTAAAATGAGCACCCAGTAACTGGGGATATAGTCGGGCACCCTGATCCTGGGGATTATAGAACTGGTCCTCCAAGTTTGGAGACCTCAGAGGCTTGATTTTTTTGTGTAAGTACGGGCTTCGTGACCCTGAGGGATCCTGGAGATCTTTTCCTTTCCCATGGGATTAACTGTATTTGATAAACACGGGTGAAGCGCCACCGGGATATCCTAACGATCTTTCTTTATTTTCGGCCTTTCAAGTCAACGAATTTTTATCTTTCTTTTCAATTTTTCAAAAGTCTGGTTATAGTTTTACATTGCTTGGCGCAGCTAGGACATATCTGGCTCTTGCGCTATTGAAATACTATCACTCACTCGTCTTTCAATATTTCTAAAAACATCTAGATCACAGCTTAACTTTGTTTGGCGCAGCATAACCACATTTGGATTTTGCGTCATCAAAAGATACTGTGACATTACATCATTACGATTAGACGGAAACAACGCCGGCCGCGAGTCAGCGACCACGACCACTAAACTATTGCGGCCACTTAAAAAAGACAAATGGTTTTGTGCAAAAATTTGCAAAGAACAAATTTCTTCACCACAGATGCTAAATAATTATTAAATTTTTCGGTTAATTATTGGAATTAAAACAAACGATAAAATACTGAAGTTGGAGAATAGTAGTCTTTTCAGATATTAATGTTAAAGCAAACGATACATTATTGCTGTCGTAGAATGAAAACGTGCATTTCACTTCTTACTTTGAAAAGTGGCTCGGGTGTCCAATTAATCTAAAACAACACCCCTTTTGTGGCTAAAAAATTTTTTTCCTATGCGAATTAAATGGACTACATAAAAAAATCCCATATAGAAAGTAACTCAAGACCTAACGATATAGCTAGAAATTCGCTTTCCAAAAAACACGGGAACATTTTTAAAATGGTTCGTTTGCTACTACCAGGTGTGGGCCGCGGTAGCCTAGTAGTCAAGGTCGTGGACTAGCGGCCGGCGAATTCGTTCAGTCGCGGGTTCGATCCTTGGCCGCCAAAGACCCACCGTGTAGCAGGGGCTGATGTACGTTAAATCTGTTCGGGGCGCAAAGTCCTCCCGTTGGCGTGGTGTGGATGTTAGAAGAGGGGGGTGCCAGCTCAGGTGTCGTCCTCGTCACTTGACCGTGGTTCAAAATTACGAGGTCCGTCGCCAATAGCCCTCGTGTTGCTTCTAGTGCGACGTTAATAAAAACTAAACTAAATCGTCAAGTGACGAAGACGACACCCGAGCTGGCACCCCCTCTCCTAACTTCCATACCACGCCAACGGGAGGTCTTTAGACCCCCGACAGATGAAACGTGAGTCAGCCCCGGCTACACGGCGGGTCTTAAGCGGCCAAGGATCGAACCAGCGACTGAACGAAAAACACCGGCCATGGATCCGAAGCCATGACCACTAGGCTACCGCGGCCCAAATTTGATAAAGAGCAGAAATGGTATGATACTGAAAATATTTAACAAAATTATTTTCATTATTTTGTTTTGTTTCACTGTTTCAAAGACATTTTTCTTAATACCGATTTCTGCTTTAATAAGAATTATTTAAAAATCTCAATATTTCCTTCAGTTAGTGCCACAGAATGGTTATTTGTGGTGATTACGGCTGGAAAACGAGGAAAAGGAACTACTATTTTAAGCCTCTCCTTTCGCGTAATACTTAAGAATAGGACCTGAATTTGGAACACTTTTTCCGATAAAGAAGCTCTCGGACGTAAATTTTACATTCTGACTTTTAGAGAACGACGTATTTTATATTACTCATTTCCATAAATCTGAATCAATGCATTTTTTTTTTCTGGTGTAAAATGTGTTCTAAAATACTAAATGACCATGAATGGTCATGTGTGAAACATGGTCATCTAAATGACCTTGAAACATACAGTATTCACGTGAAAAAAAGGCGTTTTTTTGGAATGTTTCTATAAATTTTAAGAATTTCGCATCATAAACGAAGGTATGTGTTCTAACGTCGCAAACTTGTGTGAAAATTGGAACAATTTCCTGACTGAAAATGTGTTCTAAGTTTCGATCAAGTTCTTTGATGTTAGGCGGAGGCAGCCTGAATGATTTGATGACATCTTTGTATTCATAAGATTTTATTTATGACTACAGTAGTTACTTTTTTTTTCGGAATCACGATATGATTTATCCATTTACACGAGGAAAAAAAATATTAAATATAATGTGATATATTTTTTTTTGAAGTATAGGTGAATTGTCAGGAACCAAATTTCGTCTTGTATGTATTTAAAGGACAGTTGATTTTGACGACGAATCGATACATTCATTTAAATGCTCAAGAAAATTCTCGAGCAGTAAAATATCCTTTTAATCAATCAAGGCTTTCTATACTGAAAATTCTTGGAACAGAAGTATTGTTGATCGTCAAAAAAAAAAAAAAAAAAAAAAAAAAAAAATAAAAATTTATTTTGTAAAAAAAAAATTTAGTTTTTTTTTTTTTTTTTTTTTATCAATCTGATGTCAATTACCTTGAATAATATTGGTTTCCTTTAATTTAGAATGGAAAAAACCTTGATTTTTTGGAATAAACTGCGTCAAAAAAAATAAATAAAAATCAAGAATCGTTAAAGATGAGGAAGTTGTACCAAATAACGTTTCTTAAAGTATTGAAAATGACATGTAAATTAAGAGTAGTGGGAGGAAGGGGTGTAAACACATCGGGTGTGTCACCCCTCAGAAGGGTGACACCCGAATTATTATCTGTGATTCTGTGTCATAACAAAATATTTACAAACAGGAAAAGATATACATTTTACCGAAATCTATTTGCATAATAATTGATTGCAATTACACCTACTTTTAACATTATCTAGTTTTCCTAAAGTGTAGTTTCATATATTGTTTCCTCATCATATTTGACCCAACAACCCAGGGTGGGCTAAGGCCTTCTTTTGAAG
Organism: Nephila pilipes; assembly: GCA_019974015.1. Lineage (NCBI taxonomy): Eukaryota > Metazoa > Arthropoda > Arachnida > Araneae > Nephilidae > Nephila > Nephila pilipes. The sequence goes on along the minus strand of BMAW01000339.1, from coordinate 14,574 downwards.
ATTCCTCCAAGATAGCCTGTCTTTTGCCTCAATCCCTGCCAGTTCCTCTCACTAATCACCTTAAAATTCCTTTGAACAGAATCAAACCACAGTAATTTTGATCTTCCTCTTTTCAACTAGTAAAAGAGTTTGCAACAAAATTCTTCTTTTCTGGAATTTTCTCATCCGTTCTGAAGGAATTTTCTCTTTTTCTCATATTTTAACATAAACTTCTTATTAATCTTAAATTTCCTTTACTTTTAACCTTATACTTTATAGAACTTGTAAATATTATCACTATATTTTTTACAAACTCTCATTCCTTACTTTAGCTCACGCGGCCGCGGTAGCATAGTGGTTTCGGAATCGTGACCGTTTCCATTCAGTCGCAGGTTCGATCCTTTCCTGCTAAAGACCCACCGTGTAGCTGGGGATAATGCACGTTAAATCTGTTGGGGCCCAAAGTCCTCGCGTTGGCGCGGTGGAGAAGTTAGGAGAGGGGGTGCCAGCTCAGATGTCGTCTTCGTCACTCGATCGAGGTTCGTCGCCAGTTGCCCTCGTGTTGCTTCTAGTGCGACGTTAATAAGAAACTAAACATACTTTAGCTCACTTGCTATTAACTTAGATTACTTTCACGTATCTTCTTAAACTTCATATGAGATCAAACATACTTTTTGATACTAATAACAGTTCGTTAATTCAATCAATTACAATTCCTTTCGCTTTATCTTTGTGATTAGTACAGATTACCTTTAGCACTCAATCACCCCGCGATTCACAACTTTCTCGAGTTTACATTTGTCCGCTCGCCCCGGAGACTCGATCTGATCTGATCTGAGGGGATTGTGTGACATCCCACACTCACCCCTTTACAAAAAAAATACCCTGTACAGGCGGGCTTTAGGCACTGGAGATAACAGTTCTAACAATATGAGAAGCTCAGTTCATTTGTTTTATTTTAATACATTTAATGATATCAGGTTCAATTAAAATTCTATATCTTTCAGAATTGAAACATCTTCTCCAGTGGCTATTTTCTTTGACGCCATCGGAACCGCCTCTGAGAACCTTTCTCTCAAAAACAGAAATTTTGAGTCCTCCTTTTTTAGCTATAGGTCAAGTTTTCGAGACATACATTAGGACCGGCTTAATAAGAGTTTTGTAAATTTAGCTTTGTTTTCTGGAGATGAAATGGACATCAGTAAAGAGCGGAGTCCAAAGAACGTTTTGTTGGCCAGAGAAATACTGTTTTGGCTCTCAGAAATGATGTATTTTCTACGTTAACTGGAGATCCAAGGTAATTAAAACATGGTACAGCTTCAAACTCATGAGGGCCGATTTTTAAAATGATGAAATGTTTCGCTTGATTGCCGTTTTCATTACAGGTATATACTTTGTTTTAGATTCATTTATTGTCCATCCTATTCGATTTGAAGGAATCTCCAAAGATGAGAATGCTTCTCTCAAGGCTGGGACATTCCTAGCAACAATATCAATGTATACATAGTTTCATTAAAACTAATATTTGAAAGCTTCAGCATATATTTTTCACTTTGCGAAAGAAATGAAAAACAGCTAGGAGCTATGGTGTTGCCAGAAGGAATCTCCAGAGAATCTTGATCCCCTTCCACAACTCCCCCCCCCCTCTGAAATATACTATTCCTTTTTGAAATGAAAAGTTAATAATAATAATAACTTAATTCAATTTTAGACGAGTTTCTTCTGTTGAAGCGTATCATTATTTGTCCTGGATAGTAATTTAAACTCTCACAAATGCTTGTCATTTTCGAAAATACTATTATTATAGGGCACATTTTCACTATGACAAGAAAAAAAGAATCAATAAAAACTTCACAGTTAATGACTAGGCGAAAGAAGAAGGAAGAAGCGGTGACACTCTTAGATATTACATTGTGTGACACCTATCCTAGTGGCGTCACTGATTAAAAAATATATCTATTTCTTGTTGTATTGTCCTCTGCACTCGTATATACACGACTTTTTACTATCTTAATCTTATTATTATTATTTTTTTTGAAATATATGGTTAACGAACAAGTAATTTGATTTTAAAATTGTAACATTAACACAGTTTCAGAGCTACTGATGGGGGATTGTCATGTTCTGATGCCGCTAAAGATTCGTCATGCTGCGGGTTGATGACTGCAATTCTGGCGGAGCTCAGGGTCATTATATTGGAATGATGTAGAAAGTGGGGAGCCAGCTCAGATGGTCGTCCTCCTCACTTGACGTAATGAGCGAATGAGAAAAAGCTTATGGTGCAAGAACCAAATCTGGCAAAATCACGCCAAACATTTTATTAAACTGTTTTCCAGACAGAGAAAGGAAGAAAAATGTAAAGATTAGTTGACAAGAATATGGGTTGAAAACGGAGAAGAATCTATAGGGTATCCCGGGGGCACGTCACCTACGTTTACGAAAGACAGTAGGCACTGTGGGAAAGAAAAAGACCGCTAGCGTACCTCAGACTCATGATTCCTGCACTAACCTGAAGAAGGTAAGCCCTTGAACGGTTACTTGACCGAGGTTCAAAGTTACGAGGTCCGTCGCCAATAGCTTTCGTGTTCTTTCTAAACGACCAATCAGTAAATCCAAGCACATTTGTGTGAAGGCGATAAATATAGTTTTTTCGAGTATAGTGAGATGAACGAGAATAATTGATTGGTTGGTTTTCTTAACTTAGGAAGGCTAGAAGCTACACAAGGGCTGTTGGTGGCAGACCTCGTAATTTTGAACTTCGATCGAGTGATGACGACGACACCTGAATTGGTACCTCCCTCTCCTGAGTTCCACATCACATCAACGGGAGGACTTTGAGCCTCGTCAGATTTAACGTGCATCAACCCCGGCTGCCCGGCAAGTCTTTCGTGGCATTTAGGCTCGAACCCATTACTCCACGAAAACCGCCAGCCTCGAATCTACAACCATGACCAAAAACGAGGATAATAGTTCAGTTACTCTGTTCTCCAAATTTTCCTCAGAAGCGTGCGAGGAGTACGTGATTACGTTAACTAAAAGGAATGCAATGTATGGAAGCGTAATCGAAGAACATTATTAACGATATGTTCTAATTCAAGTGGCCTTATTGTAATAAACGCCAAGCTGCGCAAAACACTCTTATTTTATGAAAAAAATTATATCTGTGGTCTGTACTATGTAAATTTTAGAAAGGAAGAAAAAAAGGAAGAGAGAGTAACGAGGGAGGGAAGATCAAATGTAGAGAGAGGTCGCTGAGGCATTCCAAGGGCGCTCCGCCCATGTTTACCAATGACTATAACGCCCCGGTATCACTTCTCTCCTTTAATTGTATTATCCCTAGTTAATAAATAAATAAATAAAGAGTCAGTCAAAATTATCAACAGCAGCAAAAGACTCACTTATTCTTCCTCTAATAACAACTAAAACACAATATGCCATTATCTCGAACGTGGATAATAGCATTTTGTGTAAAAGCATATTGTGTTAACAGTTTAATCCCTACTCGCGTTCGAGTCTCAGAATTAATATTATAAATTTATTGGTGATTTAGATTAGATCCTGACTCGGACCCTCCTTTAAAATTGTCCTGGTAAGGAAAATTTTTAGATACTTTTTAGTAAGACTCGTGATGATTTTTGCTGCATTTACGTTTGACTCAAATTGAGTTCGGGATCCTTTAAAGCATTCGGCGGCTCTCTTCAACAACAACCATAGAAATTAAAAATGCCTTTATAACTTGCCCGAGGAGAAATCCCCTTTTGGGCTGTTAAAAATAGCACTCCAAAAAGCGACGGGACAACTTTTCTTCGGACTCAATGGCTGAGGATTCGAAACGCCTCCGGCACTCAAGATCAAACAACTGTCCTAACCCACCACGAGTAGAAAACATCGCTCCCGCTGAAGTAGTGTCTCAGGACTTGAACACTAGATGGCAACATAGCCTAGATTTACTGGTGTATATACTCCCCACGTAAGAACTTGCTCCTGTGTGTCTAACTAAGTCATCCGCACATAAATTCCGACTACGGCGCAGGCCTCAAATAGAAGCTATTCCAAAAACGAAACTCTATTCAACTGGGAGGAGTTGAAAATCAATTGCAATAACGACTGGAAAAACAAACTTCTCAAAAGTAGCATTCAGAGTGTTCCTGTTTGTATCATGATGATAATACCAGAGAGGGATTATGCGGCGGTACTCTTCAATAAAACCACAGACGTTAAAAAGGGAATGATAATCAGTTCGAGGGGGTATCCCCTGTTCCCTGGTTGATAAGAGCAGTGCAAATGAGACCGGACAAGTTTTCTTCAGACCCAAAGTTTAAAGGTTCCAAACGTCGCCAGCACTCAAGATCCATCGACTTCCCTACCATGGGGGTAGAAAAACAACCACCGCGGAAATATCTTTTAAATATTAATTTGATTTTCTGTACTAAATCTTGCTTGAGTGAATTTCAGTGACTTAAGGTTTCAAAAAATTATTCATAAAAGCGATACTAGGATATCAAAGTTCATATAATATATCTAATTTACTCCCCAAATTTGTTACTGATGAATTATTTTTTTCTTAATGCAACTATGGTATCGTAGATAGAATATAGGTGAAAAATCCATTCAGCTGTAAAAGGAGCTTGAGACATCAAATTTCATCACATGAAATTATCTTTTTTTAAGCCATGCGAGAGATTTTTAGGATACTAAAGTCGTATATCTATGAAAAGATAAATGTACAAAATTGCATTTAAAAGGGAAGGGAGGATCGGCAAAAGGATAATATTACAGTCAAGCTAGTTTCTGGAAAATCAATGAAATATAAACATATTTAAAAAATTTAAATATGTATTAATTTTAATATGTATTAACGTTTTCTTCTTTCATTTTTCTGCTGAACTCTCGAAAAAGTAGAATTATTCAAAACGAATATTAATAACGTAAAGTAAGCGTACTTTCGAGCTTCAGGTTCCACAGAAGCAATTCCTATCAAGAAAAGAAAATACCTTTCTTAAATTCCTATTGCATTTTAATTATCATTCGCATAAAATACGAAAGAACAAAACCGTTGCCAATGCCAACAACCAAAATAAATAAAAATAGACGATTCTGCCATCAAATTCTATTATTTATTTAAATATTAAAATGAGAGCAAACGATGAATTATTAAAGTAGATAATAATACACTGTTCGGTTATTAAAATAAAAAGGAGACGATAAAATATTTAATTAAATATATCTCAGCAATGTAAATGTACCTTAAGCAAATTAAATGTAATAATTAAAAATCACAGTGTATTATAAATGTCAATTCTTTTGAACCTATCAACCTGTTTCTTTTATTTTATGTCTATGCATTTTTATTAACGCCATTTTCTCAATACAACAACATGTTACCTCAAGTTAATAAAATTGTTTTTACTGAGAACTCTTTAAATTTAGAAGAAAACATATTACTTGATCAATTGTATATTTTGACAAAGTGCATTTAATAGCAAAGTACGAAAGTCCTCTGCTTATTAGATAATTAGATATTAATATTTAAAAATGCAGAAATATTATTCTTTTTCTACTCAAAATAGACAAAACGAGAGCTAAGCACAACGATATAAGGCATTTTTGAAGATCTTGTATTTTTTTTTATATTTAAAATACAAACAGTTTAGAAAATAATGTTTACATGACATTTAGTACTTTAGGACAACTAGTTTAATCTGTTTGCTAGGAGTTTCTTAAAGATCTCGTCAAAGAAGATCCTGTAGCTTGCAGTGTTATGTAATGTATTATTTTGGAAACTTCTTGGAATTGGCAGGGATTTTGCCGCTGTATGCTTTTTAAATTTGGAGAGATCCATATTATCATGCTCCTTCATATTGAAAAAGTCTGTCGGTCAAACCGTTATTCGCGATTTTTGTTACCCAAACCTAGGCGACTTTTTAGTAATTTGAATTGCATAAACTAACAACTTCTCCCCAATCAAAATGAAACATAATTAGGTAAATTAAATGAAGATAAAAAAAGAAGTGTAGAAATTGAATTAGATATACTGATATATATATATAAGCGAAATAGAATTGAAAGGAGAGAGAAGGGAGACAGAGGATAACGACAAGCTGATAAGTGTTGTAGATATGAGTGAATATTCGTCTTTAATCGTTTGTATTGAAAATAGTTGGAAATGACTCCTTATCAGAATATTAAAAATGGAATCGACTGTAATCAAGAAGCTCTTGAATCGGAATGAGAGATTGGTAAGGTAAGAACTTAAGACTGAACATAAGCTAGGATTAACTGAGTTAAGAGTGACTCAAGAGAGAGAGCGACATTGAATATACATTCTTTGATAAGTAGTGTTGTCCTGGTCTTAAGTATCTTCAGTTGACATTTTGAACTTATTGACTATTTAATCAGACATGCAGCGACTCTCCTCTACAACAGCGCCGAAGTGGTTGAACACTAGATGGCAGCACAACCTCTACCTACTAATTGCATATGCCCCCGATGCAAAACACTTGCTTCTGTATGTCTGAGACAAACGCACTCAAAATCACGACTAGTGATATTCCGGCTCTGGCGCATGTGTTGACGATACCCGCCACTCACTACGAGACAGCCAATGACTCAAAATGGAAACTGTCCCAAGCAAAACGCAATTCAACAGGGAGGGGTGTGTATATCAATCGCAGTTATGTCTGAAAAAAATCAAAGCAACCTTCTGTACAAACCACTGTTTCATTTCCTATCATCAGATGATACTGGAGGGGGAGTATGCAGCGATTCTCTTCTACAATAGCGCCAGAAGTTGAAATGCCTGACTTAACTAGCCAGAGGAGACGTCTTTTCAGCCCAGTTGGTAGGTGAACATTCTTCGGACCCATTGGACCAGGGTTCGAAACAACGTTGCCGCATCAAGGTCACTTACAATTTTCTCCCCTTCCTCGGGGTACGGGGTCGAAAAGCATCTCCCGATGTTTCATCCAACGCCGAAGAGACTTAAAAATGTCGTTGAAGTTAAAAAATACGTCACTGAAGAAAATACGTTACTTATTAATATTAAATGACTGGGTTTTTTTACCTTCCCTGGTAGTCTTTAAATATTGTGGACACCGGTCTTTAAAATCTAGTATGTCATCATTTGTTAGATTCTTTATTCATAAACGTTGGTTTTGTTCCTTAGAGGACCAGGTAATATCGTCGCATTGATCAGGAGTAAAAATCCTATCGAATTTTTCGAACAGATTACACAAATATTGGTCAAATGGATATCTTACTTTAAATCGAAGCATTTTTGAATTCTTATCCTGTTTCTAACCTCTCATTCATTTACTGACCACTAAAAATCGAAAAAATTACAACTGAAACTGGATAATTCCTCCCATGGTGTGAATGAAATGTTTTGCCATTTATTTCTCTACTTGTCTTTGTTTTTGCGCATCGATGTTTATTTCGTTAAAAAACAACAATCGAGTGATCTTTGCTTATTATAGATAAGAAACAAAGATAACGACTGTTTTTTTTTATTTTTACGACGTCACCGGTATCGCACATTTACGGTTGAACGTATCTCTCATTCGTAAGTGTTTGTGACAGATGCAGATAGCACAACGATAGGACGGCAAACATTTCACGAGTCGGACCTCGTGTATTTATCGGAAACTGTGTCACTTCTAAATATATCGCGGAAATCTAAGGATGTTATTCTGCGCTTGAAAAGTACTTATTGTCACTAAGCGTCAATAATAATTATCAATAAATGTTTGTACATTCTGAAATGGAGTTTACATATAGTTTTCTGTCAATACGCGCACATACACGTATATATAGGGAGCGTCTAGGGGGTTTAATGATGACAAGTTATTATTCACAAATACTAACGTTTAATTATATGGAATACACTTAACACATCAATCAATAACTCCCGAGACTAACCCAGAGATGGCGCTCGTAGTAAACCAGTAACCAGGTCTTTCTAGAGTACTAACCTTTGCTTGAAACGTGTCAAAATCTTAAGTCGATCGGACCAGAAACAGCTGAGTTATCGAGGTTGGAGTAAAGTCGTTTTGTAGTTTGTTTAAAAAATGGAGAAAACCGAGTTTCGTGTTCTGATAAAACATTGTTCTTTAATGGGTAAAAACGCCGTGCAAGCGAAACGATGGATTGAAAAATGTTACCCGGACTCTTGTCCATCAAAAGCAACGATTTGTCGGTGGTTTGCCGAGTTTAAACGTGGTCGTACCGACACAAATGACGCGGAACGCTCGGGTAGACCTGTGGAAGCCGTTACACCGGAAAATGTGAGTGAAGTGACAAAAATTATAATGAAAGATCGTAAAGTGAAGCTCCGTGAGATTGCTGAGATGACACAGATATCATATGGAAGTGTATTTACTGAAAAAGGTTTTTTGAAGTGAAGTGAAAAAGGTTTTTTCCAAGTGGGTGCCGCGATTGCTTTCGATGGAACAAAAACAGCGACGAGTCGATGATTCAGAAAGCTGTTTATCGCTATTTACTCGCAACAAAAAAGATTTCTTGCGAAAAAAAAAAAAAAAAGATTTGGAAAAGCGTTGGAACGATTGTATCACCCTAAAAGGTGATTAACAAAAGGTGTTATGTTGATGAATAAAAAAAATTTTTCAAAAAAAATGTTGTTTTCAATGTTAGTCTCGGGAGTTATTGATTGATGTGTTACAAGCACATAAATTAAATCTCAGATACGGAGACATTAAAATAATGTCGCAGCGCTCTGGTGCTTAGCATAATATATCGTTCCCTAATTCTCAGAAGAAACCAATTCTTCAATTCTATAACGTTCCAGCGCCCTTCTGCTTATGAGCATGTCGTTCTCTAATTTCCAGGAGAGAGAAACCAAATCTCAAGTCCTTCTCTTCTGGCCTTGTGTCCCACCGAGAGCTCCCTGCTTCTTCTCTTACTCTGCTCTCTTCACGCTCAACGATGCCTGGTGTCTCAAAGCATCGTCTACCAAATCTTTATATGTATATGTATATAGTTTTATCGGAAAGTTCTGTCAGTTTGGGAAATGAAAGAAATTAATATATTTTTCATATATTTAGTGATATTTATTATACAATATAATTTACCTCGTTACTTATAATTTCTTGCTAGCGTGATGATAATTTGTAAATATTATTTTTGAAAAATGCCTTGTCTTTAGAAGCAAAGAACTCAAATGATGATTGGTTAACATCTGCTTAAGTTTCACATTATCTCCTAAAAATATTTGCAGAGATACAAACAGGAGATTATTGGAGGGTGGTAAGATGGGGTAGCATTGTGGAGGCGACAGAATTTCCAAGCTTAGCTCTATGACAGTCTGAAGAGTCACCAGAGCAACATGTGGTCTGTTATTATCATGAAGCAGTATGATGAGCTTCCTATAGAACAACGCTAGCCTATTTCCTCTGTGTGCTTTATTGAATCAGTAATAGTCTGAAGCAATACGAATAACATAAGAGATCTACGCGCATTGATTGAGGGTAAATGATTGGTTTCCAACAAATGGGTTACTCCATTTCGAAATGGGGCGAGTTCTGGGATTTTCACGGGTTCTTGTGTCATGGGTATACCGAGAATAAGACGATTCCAGAAAAATAACCCTCGCAAGAGCTAGGCGGGAGTATTGTTTTATTGCTCTCATTGTATAACAACGGATAAACAGGCTCCAGTGGAAAAAATTACTACGCAATCTAACTTTGATGAACAAAAAACTGGTAGCAGCCCCACCATATAAAATAATCTCCTCGATAAGGGGTACAGAAGCTTTCGCCACTCGAGGGTACATCTGACTGCACATTACAAGGTACAATGATTACTTTAGGAGTAAGAACATCGCCACTGGATCTAAGCCATGTTTGAAAAAGTTACGTGGACTAATGAATCCACATTCACGTTCGTACATACAAATGATAGCGCATGGGTATAGCGCAAGTCCCATAGATGCTTCTTGCCTGAAAAGTACTCTTTAAGTTGGTAAGGGTGGCATTATTTTTGGGGACAATGTTCGTAAACTGAAATGGTATCCTTGGAATATGTGACGTCGTCCCTCACAGACCAACGTTATCACGATGTTCTTGACGACTATGCGCTCCCATTTGAGGGACTTCGGTATCTCACCGGAGACCTCGCCTTTTAACAAGATCCTTGTTTCGCGATCCATTTATGTCACCTGATCTTAATGCCATCGAGCACATCTGGGATGCCATCAAAAGAGATGTTTGACCCCTCTGATCTGCTCCATCAGTTCATCGTAGACTGTGGGAGGTTGTTGAAGTAGTTGGTCGAAGTGACTACAGAACACATGGAATATCTTATTAATATCTTATTAATTAATTATAGAATGCTTGCTGACGAATCGCCCCCGTCATCAAAGCATAAGGCGGTGGCAATTTCTTTTTATTATTGAAAATTCTGTTTCACAGCGTTCATTCCACACAATTAAACTTAAATTCGTAATTAATACAATAAAAATCCACTGTTTTGAATTTTTCATACGCGAAAAATAAAGATATAATACATTTTCATTCAGGGTTATACTATGCATATATTTGTGACTATGCAGATATTTATTGTTTTCAATAAAATCGGTTCTAAGCACTATCGTATAACACACATTGACATATTGACTTATTTCCATCCATTTGCTAGAATGTAAAGAATATTTCAGTATAATTCTACACTAACCCACACTTTGGCGATAGGAAATAAAATGGAACCAAATCACGTGAACAGTAGAGTGGCAGTAATGAAGGGTCTCAAAGGTTTACATTATAAGGGTTGCCAATGTCGCCTAAATTAAAACTATTTTTGGCTCCCTTTCGTTATTTTTCGCTAAGGCTAAAATAGGATCCAACTGAATATTTCTTATTCTTTATTTATTGATAACTATATAGAAGAAATTACTTGTTACTGAAACAATGACGATTGAGGAAATTACGATTTTATCTGAACAGTAATCGTTAGAAAATGATAGCGGAGTTTAAATCAGTCTTTCTGGCTCGATAAGTAAACTAGTCATTTTTTAATATATCTCTAGTCACCTGTGTAACTATCTTCAATGGCGTGAGGAAAAAAAAAAAAGGAAAGAAGATATCTTCGTAACCATGGGAATTTTGAATGTAGAAGTCTTTTTTTCTTTCTTTTATATCGTTGTTGCATAGAGCCCTTGTTTTCAATCTGTGTCAGTGATACACTGGTCATAATTGGAAATTCTTACAAAATTCAAGATGTGTCTTTTTTTTATTTGTTTCTATATGGTTGTTACATACAGAGCAGTGGTTCTCAAACCGTATTCCACGGAACATTGGAAAAGAAAAAATTAAATGCATTATAAATACTTTTTGTTTGGGATTGTACTCGTAATCAGCAAATCCGAATGACTGTCAGAAAATATAAATATCCTCAAGCAAATCTGAAACTCTGTTAAAAATGAATACCCGGCTCCAGAAAAAAAAAAGCACAAAACACTTTATTTTCAATGTCATATTGTGACTTAAACTAGGGCCGCGGTAGCCTAGTGGTCAAGGTCGTGGACTAGCGGCCGGCGAATTCGTTCAGTCGCGGGCTCGATCCTTGGCCGCCAAAGACCCGCCGTGTAGCCGGGGCTGATGCACGTTAAATCTGTTCGGGGCCCAAAGTCCTCTCGTTGGCGTGGTGTGGATGTTTGGAGAAGGGGTGCCAGCTCAGGTGTCGTCCTCGTCACTTGACCGTGGTTCAAAATTACGAGGTCCGTCGCCAATAGCCCTCGTGTTGCTTCTAGTGCGACGTTAATAAAAACTAAACTAAACTGTGACTTAAACTATTCGCGATTTTCTCTTCCCTAATCTCGGGAATATTTTGGGTATTTGAATTGCACAAAATTACAACCCCTTGCCAACCAAAATGAAACGTGACAATTTAAATTAGAGGAAGATAAGAAGTGTGGTGAATTGAATTGGAGTATTTTTTTTTCTGTCTGTGTGAATGGATATATATATATATATATATACAAGCGAAATAGAATTGGAAGAAAAAAAGAAAAGAGATATACGATAATGACAGGTTGATAGATGAATAGATTGAAGTGAATCATCGTAATTAATCGTTCGGATTGAAGCGACTCCTAGTTAGAATCTGTGATAAATAAGAAGTGCTTGAATCGGGATACGGTACGCTAAGACTTTATTGTAAGAATTTAAACTTGGATTAATTGAGTTAAGGCTCTCGTCTACCCGCCATTTTGATTTCGTGGACGTAATGTTAATCCTATGGAATTTCGACTTTAATTCTCACATCCTTACTATGTAATCTATTTGAATACAATAAAGTGAATCCAAAATAGCAAAAAATAAGGAAAGCTTCTGCAGAATTTCTTTTTTCCTCGTCCGATTCTTAAAAATATTTTTGCCCCTATTTTAATGATTCTTTTGCGAGTGATCCGGTCTTTAAGAAAATATTATTAAATATTTAATATAAATAAATCAGAGAAAAAAAAGTAATTCCGCAGTAGTATGAATGATTTTTTGCACTTTCAGATACACTTTATTGCATTCAAATAGATCAAATAATAAGGATGTGAGAATTAAAGTCGAAATTCCGTAGGATTAACATTACGTCCACGAAATCAAAATGGCGGGTAGATGGGAGCCTTCAGAGGGATTCAAGTGAGAGTGAGATTTTAAATATTCTATGTTGAAAGCTAATAAACTGTATTACTTTTCTCTAACGTATCTTTAGTTGGAATCTTGAACAGATTGACTATTTAATTTTTCTTTAAAATGGCTGTAGAGTTAAAGAATGAAGGAAATATTACATTTTTGCGGGGCAGGAATTTCATCAATGATTACATTAAGAAAATTTTCAAGAGCCTGGGTAGTTTGAAAAAAGATACGAGTGGCTTCATCATTTATTTAACCTGATATTACCGAAATCTATAAATCCCCAAGCTCATTTTTCACGTAAAATTTAAGAATATTTTTAAGTGATATAATTTTAAGCGATTTTTAAGTAAATGTGTTTGCACCAATCAATATCGACATTTTATTATTTTAAAAAGGTAAACAGTTTGAATGAGTGTTTGAAATCTGCATCCTCGACACTATTCTGTTCTGTTTTCTCCTCTTCAAAAATGGATAATGGCCTTTTTTACTGCGCCTTTGAATTCAAAAAGTTTGGTCTCATGTGAATCAAAGTTTATGTAAGAGTTTCACATGCAGAAAAGAAAACTAAAATTGAAATTTGCTTTGCTTTGCTTATTTCAACAAATGCTAATGTTTTTTCTTCCTTTTCTTCCGTTGAATTCTCGAAAAAGTAGAATTATTCAAAATGAATATCAATAAGCGTAACGTAAGCGCACTTTCAAGCCTCAGGCACCACAGAAGCAATTACTATCAAGAAAAGAAAATACCTTCTTCAAATTTCTAATGCATTTTTATTTTCGTATGCAAAGCTTTCTAAAGTACTTAAACGTTGCCAATGTTAACAACAAAAAGAATAAAAATCGATGAATTCTACCAAATGAAAATCAATTATTTAGTTGAATATTAAAAAAAGAACAAACGATAAATTATTAAAGTAGACAATAACATTCTATTCGGGTATTAAAATAAAAGCGGATGATAAAATATTAAATTAAATGCATATCTTAGCAATGTAAATATAACTTAAGAAAACTAAATGTAATTATTAAAATCACTATGCATTATAATGTCAGCCTTTTGAACCTTTCAACATGTACTCTTTTATTCCCACGCATTTTTGTTGATGCCATTTTCTCAAAACAACTACATGTTAGAACATGTTTAAAAAAACAGAGTTTAATGGTTTCAGACATAAAAAGGACGGAAAACCACTGGCATAGCGTTCAAGTTGTAAGATATTATGACTTAAGGTTTTGATAATTTAGCATCTACTCATAATTCGCCAACGTCGAACTAGTTTCCTTTGAATTTCTCTTGTTTTTCGCATCACAAAAATTTAAGTCGCTCACTTTTGAAAAGACGTAAAAAGAGCAATGTCCCCCTTTTCGATGGGGTTATTCAATTGTATTGTGACGTCAGAATAATAATTAAAAAGAGAAATCAATGTTGATAAAAAAAAATATAGTGTGTTTCGAAACTCATGGGCAAAAATTTAAGAAAGATAGAAAACCTCTAAACACGCAATTTCCACTCTACAATGCATAGTGGGAGAGCAAGCGGTGAGCCGCTAGACGGCGCTGTAATGGAAAACATAAAGCGCGAATTTTCTTGCCCATCGTCATTTCTACCATGGATTTCTTGTCGCCATGACCTTTTCCTGATAACTGCACATATCTATATCTCCTGCAATCCATGGTAGAAATGAAAATGTGTAAGAAAACTCGCGCTTTACGTTTTCCATTACAGCGCCGTCTAGCGGTTCACCGCTTGCTCTTCTCCTATGCATTGTAGAGTGGAAATTGCGTGTTTAGAGGCTTTCTATCACCCCTCAAATTTTTGCCCGTGAGTTTTGAAACACCCTGTATGAGAGAAAATCGTTCCATGAATCAAATGTATTTATCTATTTCACTAAATCGTGAAAATGTATCGTTTAAAGCTTTCGAACATCAATTTGTGAATTAAAAATAAATGGAAT
>BMAW01000338.1:326781-341311 GCA_019974015.1 Nephila pilipes | reverse complement strand
TTTTTTTGATTTTGTATTATAATAATTTTATTGTTGAAATAGTTTGGTATGTGTTAAACATTTTAACCAACAAATCTATTTTCAGTATTTAAAAACATTATATTTCATTTTCTTTATCGTTTTTCTTTCCATTTATGATATATTTTTCTAGCTTTGATTTGTATTAATTTTGTACTAATTTTATCTTGACTTTTTTTTATAGGTTTATTATTTTTTTAGGTGAACTTGTTCCTTACTTAAGTGTTATGTTGAGTAATGTCTACTATTTTTCTTGTTTCATATATTTATGCATACCAAAATAATTTAATAATTTTCTTTATATTATAATTTTATATAACTATAAAAGTTAATTAGTATGATTTTTATTAGAATCTAGTAAAAATGTTCTTTTGTTTGAAGATTTCCTTCCATACTAATTTTAATTTAATCTTTTAAAATTATTTCTTTTTGTTACTGAATCATTATATATATATACTGCTGTTTGTAGAAAATGCAACACCATGAAAGAATCATCAGAATCAAATGAAATTTAATGCAGAAACGACTTGTACTGATACAAATAAATGATGAAATTTTCAAAACAAAAGAAACAAATTAAGCGTCCGAAATCAGTATTTGGTGCAGCCACCATGCGCTGCAATAAGTGCTGCTATACGACGTGGCATGGAGTCAAACAGATGTTGAATATCTGCTTGAGGAAGAGAATTCCATATCGCTTGTATGCGCAACCAAAGTTCGTCTTTGGAAACTGCAGGACGCGGATCACGAGCGAGACGCCGACCAACCATATCCCACACGTGCTCAATAGGCGACATATCCGGTGAATAAGCAGGCCAAGGAAGAAGTTGCATGCGTTGTGCTGAACAGAAGTCTCGAACAGTCCGCGCAACATGTGGGCGTGCATTATCCTGCTGAAAGATAGCTCCAGGGATGCCTTGAAGGAAAGGAACGACTTCGGGCTGTAGCACTTCACGGACGTACCTGTTGCTATTGAGATTACCCTCAATTCGTATCAAATTGGATCGTCCATGATACGAAATCGCACCCCAGACCATAACTCCGGGTGTTCGACCACTATGTCGTTCAATAATACACTCAGGAAGGCAGCGTTGACCGGCATAACGTCTAACACGAACACGGCCATCATGGGTCCACAAATTGAAGCGTGATTCATCTGAAAAGACAACTTGGTGCCAATCAGCTCGCCTGTCTCTGTGCTCAAGAGCCCACTGCCGACGCAGCCGTCGATGATTCGCCGTGAGGGGAATCCTGTATAAAGGCACCCTTGCACGCAATCCACGGCGCAGCAGACGACGACGAAATGACGAAGCCGACAATTGTACACCTGTAGCAGTAGACCAACGTGCTGCCAGCTGCCTGGAGGAAGCTGTGCGATCATTCACCGCCATGCGGAGCAGGTGTCGATCATCGCGCTCTGACGTCACCTTCTGTCGTCCAGTGCCTGTTTTTCGAGTTGTTCGGTGCTCGTCGGTCCACTGCTTCCAAACTCGCATCACTGTGGAACTGTTCCGCTGCATACGAGCTGCTATTGCGCGATAGGAAAATCCTCCTTCTCGAAGGCCGATTATCCTCCTCGTTCAAACTCCGTAAGTTGCTTGAATTTCTTATTCTTCCGTCGTGGAGGCATACTCAGGTCTCACTAAACGTTTGCCACTAACAAATAATCATAGACTTTTTTCAACGTCCCGCTACAGCACTTTATTTATACGCTTTCAGCATCAATTCAGAGGGCGCTGCGCGCGCCGCGCACGCGCGATGGCTCTGAAACTTTATTAATTTGCATAATATCCTATAATTGACATTTGCTGCGAATTTCATTTGATTCTGATGATTCCTTCATGGTGTTGCATTTTCTACAAACAGCAGTTTATATATATATATATATTATTAATATTATTATTATTATTATTATTATAAGCAAAGCAGTGCTTCAGAAGATGCAGCGTCCCTTATTTACTCCGTATATTTGGTTAATTAACATACAATTTGTATTTCATATTATTCTTGATTGATAAATTTAAGATCCATATTTGATATTGACGGATTTCTTAACAATATAGTTCTTCCAGTGTTAATTTAATTTGAATTCGAAGTTTGCGTTGTTTAGTGGAGACAATCTTGATTAGTTAATTTATGATGCATTTGAAACTGATGGAATTTATTACAATATATCATACGAGCAGGTATCGTAAAATTTTAATTATATCTGAAAAATAATTTTTAGAATTTCTGAAATTTCTGAAAATCACTTATTTTGAATAGTAATTTATCCTTGTGTAGATGATGCTGTAAATTACAATTAATCTGTTCTATGTTAATCTGTTTGACTTCAGAAAGCTTTAAATTGAAGAATGGAAAAATATAATAATTCAATCTGCTGAGTTCTACAATGATAGTTTTCGAACCATCATGAAAGGCTGAAAGAAATGTATAAATATGGAGGATGACTATGTAGAGATGTCTTATGAATGATAGATAAAAATTAAATTTTTCTTTTGATTATTTTTCTAAATAATTAAATATTAACAATATTGTGAGATGATAATTGAAACATTACAATGCATTGAGGTAATAATTAAAGTTTTACGATTCTACAGGTTACATCAATCTATGACTTTCTGAAACCAAACAAATCAACACTAAAAGCTATAATTTACAACATTATGCCATACGGTTCAAATAATGCGCATAATAATTTTTATCGAGATATTTCGATTATTTTCTCTAGTAATAATTAAAAATTTACAAAACTTTCTCTTATAATCTCAACAATATACCTCTCTCAGTGTTATTTTAATTTTAATTTGAAATTTTCGGTGGGGGGGGGATGTGATACTCTTGACTTGGAAATTTATTATCCATTAGACATTGACGGGATTTGCAGCATTCATATAATCTCAGTATAACACATCTTTTCAAATATTAATTAAATTTGAATTTTCTTTACAAGAAAAAAGTTAATTTCATGAGTTAATTAATTCATGAGACACATATTATGAATACCGTTTTTATTACTTAATGCATACCATTTTAATCCTCGTATATGGACATACTTCTTCTAAAATGTATAAAATGAATTTAATTTCTGTAATGTTTCATAATTAATGCAAATGAGATACAGAGGATAAATTTAGTATTTGATATCAATTTTAAGCATCTTCCTGATATATAATTTTATAGGAATTCAGAAAGAATGAAGTGTGTATTGTGAATATTTTAAAATACCTATTCTTCAGATACGTCTTGAATGTGTTTCAGCTCTCAAATTTAATAGATTGCACAGTTTTTAAATGATTACATATTATTTTATTTATATTCTATGGTATTTGCTCGTAAATTTTTAAGAAATAAGGGTAATATTGATGAAATTTGCATAAAATTAATTACTTTTATTTATATTTTTAACATCATACTGAAACTAAATTTACATATAGTTCTTCATTCTATCTTAATAATTCAACAGGAAAATATTATACCTTTTGAATGAATAACCATATATTTTGAGTTAGTTTGTAGGTGCAGAACTTTTGAGCCCAGAACTTTGTAACTAAGTCGCAGAACGTTTGGCAACGTTCCAACAGAAGGTCAAAACCTATCACGCATGCGCGATAACACAGGTAGAACAACATTCATACCCCACTCTCCAAAGCCTGATACAGTTTGTCAGTCTTAAAAATTCTTTGACGTAATGTGTATACAAAAACATTTTTTAAAAAACTGAAGGACAGAAAGTAATATCTGTAAATTACTGAACTATAGCAAAGCTCAGTTATACAAACTGTAAAATGTATGAAACTCTAAAATAAAGTAGTATTACAAACTACAAATTATGTAATTATGAAATAAAGAGTTTAAAAGTATGATTAAAAAACTAAAATTCAATTGGTAGAGTAGATTAATGTTCGTATTACTTAAATTTAATTGATTGATTGTTTTTAATGGCGCGCTCGGTAGCGACACAAGGGAAATTAACGAGGAAGCTCATAATTTTGAGCCTAAATCAAGAGGCAGGGACTACACTTGAACTGGGACCTCCCTCCCCAAACTTCCACAGCATGCCAATATGAGGACATATTCGTTAGAAAATGCTCATGAGAAACAACGAGATCCGATTGAAATATAATGATTCTGAGGGAAATCCGCAGAGGGTCCCAGCAATTCCGGGATTAGGATAGCAAACCTTGTAACTTAGATAAGACTCCAGATGCAAAAAGAGAGTTGAGGGGATATAATGCACCGTCAGGAAAAATGATCTTGAAAATGCTGAAATATTACAGTTATAAAGAAAGGTAGCAAATAAATTGTTGCTGTTATGTATATGATCACGGTTTTAAGTTTAGATGTACGTCGCGATTGTTTGTGTAGTAAGATATGAATCTTTATTAATAAATGGAAGAGCTTATGTGTTTGCAAATGAACAATGTAGCGAAAAGATTCCATGACACAGGAGCATGAAATTCGGTACAAAGTATATATGTGTACTTATGGTGTGCATCTCAAAGCAGTTTTTTTTTCAAATTCTCTCCCACATTTTTTTTTAAAAATTTAATTATATTAATCGGCGTGGTACATTTTGTCTTCACTGCGCAAGATTGAAGACAAATACATGACAACATAGACTTCGTTGCTTCTAATTATCTCACTTCATGAAGTTCTTTGAAATATTTATTCATTGTTTCTACTTTGTAGCAGAATGTAGTTGTTTAGCGATTTTTACTCTAATGCAATAAGAAATACCTTGTTACAGAATTATGATTCCACTTTAAATGAATCGTTTAATGATATCTTATTCAACTTCCTACCTATAAAACCATAATATCAATAAAACGCTTCACATTTTTCGATTGTATCTGTGATATTGATGATCCTTCTGTTCAAAACATCTTTTCTTTTTTATATTCTTCACCTCCCAAACTGAATCGCTTGCGAAACATTGTTTTAAACTCTAATGTATTTTTACTCTAATTCCTCTTCTGTAACCAACGCCATCCAGTGTAACTAATGCGATATCCGCATCCTGATACTCCTATTTGAGTTCAATTTTTTCTTCCATTTTGAGTCTATTTTCCCTCTGTTTTGGAATTAATTATTAATTTTTCGTTTTAAAATTTTTTTCTTGGGATGATTATTATTACATTCAATAACTTCATTTCCTATTTCTCAAAGTTTTTCATTATAATGTTTGAACGAATTTTTTAATACTTTGTGGCCTAGTTTTCGAACGATCGTCGCAAAGCCATGATTAATGCACCATATGAGAGATCCAAGTCCCCCTAAGACTAAATTATTTTCTAGTTAATTAGTTGTGTTTTGACGAGTTTTAAAAACAGAGATGAAAAGCGTCAATTTTGAACTTTATTAAAAAATTTTAAATCATTCCAGTCAAAATTCTTTCGATCGAAACCACACTGTATACATTCGGTGTATGGAATGAACATTTGACTTTCAATAAAAAGGAGAGAAAATTATCAATAAATAGAACATACAAAATATTTTTGTTGCACAACATTTCTCGAGTTTTGATTTTTCGCTCTTTATTTACTCCATTTTCGCTACGGATACTAGCTGTGGCATATTATCTCACATGACGTCCTTGTCTATGTTTCAGACAGTTTATTAATCTCCAAATATTTTTGGTGAACTAAATTTATTCATTTGTTTGTTCCTATTAAAAATATAAATTAAAATATTTTTTGCATTTTTTGAATATTTTAATTATTCACCAGTGCGTAGAAAGCTGGTACTCCACCTAGTTTGAAATAAACAAACTGGTCTTCAAGATCTATACTTGATGTTCTTCGATGATTGATAATTCTTCGTTTTACTTTCCATTTATTATTTGTGCTTTGTTATACGTTGGTGATTCCAATGGAATATTTTTTTTCTTTTATAATACGTGATCATAATGATCACAAATTAGGTGGTATGTCGTTAAATCCCTCTATATGCTTTAATTGCAATGTCGATGTTTGACGTTTAATTAAGCGATATTTAACGTATTTGACAATCAATCAGTGATTTATTACCAACATATTTGTAAATGTGAATATTAACTTAGAATCTTTCTTAAGTAGAGGCGATCACTAAATGATAATCAAAACATTAGCCAAATTATTAATAAATTACATTCCATTTTAGCTCAAACATATTACTTCTGTGTCAATACATAACAATCAGCCATTGAATATCGTCTGTTCATTTTTTCTTAATTTTTTTTATAAGTGTTACTATTTTGTATACGGAAATCAAAATTTATGTTTAAAACGAATGAGTACTTTGTCCTTATTAAGCATATGAAAACTTACATATTTTATTAATCCCTTAAATTAATCATTATCATTATGAATTAAAATAACATAAATAAACATTTTTCATCAGTGTTCAAATAAACTAAAATTTCAAAATGTAAGCAAAAATATTAATTTTTTCATACTTCTGTGTCTGAAAAACATAATTTTCCTATTTTTTTTTTTTCCTTTCTAAGCCTTAGTCCAAAGTTAATTAACTCAACGTATCTAGGGTGTCATCAGGAACAGATTATTATAGTATATTTAACGGCTATTTTTTTCTACGTAATTCAAATGTTTTTTTGTACACAAAAAAAGTTTATTTTACTTGTTTTTTCACAGCAGTGAAGACATGTAAATAGAGTTCGTCAGTCATTTATTTTCTCTGAAATATTAGATACTCGGCCATAAAGTAAATTATGATCTAATTTGTAAGTAATTAATATGGAATTTTAATGCGTTAATTTTGTGTGACCTGGATTTGTAGGAATATTTTCAAGAATTAACGATAATTAGATTTCGCCAATGTTTTTTTTCTCGCAGTGTTTTGTTTTGCGTGAATTACTGAATTACTACCAAAGATTCAAATCAAAAGAGAAAAAGGAATTGACCATCAAAATGAGGAATTGGCTTTTTTAATTGGAAAAAAATTATTTATTAGTATACAAGTTAAGAACAAACCATGTCTATATATTAGAACAACAAATATATTTTGTTTAGTGGGAAAAAGAAATAAAGCAGATTCCCTATTTATTATGATATATTCTTATTCATTTTTCCTTGAATGATTTTTTTTACTACAAAAAATGAATAATACATGTATTATGCAAAAAAGAATTAGGTTAAAAATTCCTACTCTTATTTAGTTATAAATTTAAATATTTAGTTCACACATCTGTTAAGAATTTTCCCACTCGGCACTTTCTTTGAAATATCGTATTATGTGTAAAATACTTATTTTCGTTTAACTTTCCATTTATTATTCGTGCTTTGTTATATGATGGTGATTCTAATGGAATATTTTTTCCTTTATAATACGTGATCATAATTTTTTATAAAATTATTTCCTTGCATGACTATAAAATACTCGTAGTCATTAACTTACTAACGAATCTAGTTATATGGTATCTAGTTACCTTAATTTCAGTATTGTGATTCCATTGAAATAAATCAGTTTTGTTATTTACTTGTTTCCTTCATAATTTTAAAATTTATAATTTATCTAAACATAAAAATGTGTTGTTGACTAAACCGTATCGAAATCGGGTCAATATTATGCTAACAGGAAAAGAAAAAAAAAATGCCAATATTAGATTGCCCTTTAAGGCCCGATGTAGACAAACTCAGGCTTCGTTAATTTCAGTTTGGATTAATTTGCGTCATTTAGTTATATCCAGTTGTAACAAATGCCCTTCATTGCTCCGCTCTTGCGCTATATCTTAGATGAATATATCAAGCAATAAATACTGGATCTCAAATGAAGACACGTAAGCACAAACCAAAGCACATTATTAATTAACTCTGGAGGAATGCTGATGTCGTTCTCTCTCGAATCCCAATTAACTAAATAATCCTAAATTCTGATTTAAATATGATATCTTAGCTTGCCAATTCACTCTTTTAGAATTCGAAAATTCTCATTAACAATGTAGCTTTAACACTTTAACTGGAATTATCTCCAATTTGGTAAACTTATCTAGTTTCTTCAATTCATATTATAAATCTCTATCAGTAAGTTGTTATACTCTATCTCTCTTCATTTTCCCTTCAATCTATTTCAGTTATACATCTTTATCTTTAATTCGCTTCACTTCTATCTAAATTGCCTTATCACGTTTCATTTTAGTTGAGAAAAAAATGTAATTTATACAACGATCTTAAAGTCCCCGAGGTCAGTGGAGAGAAACTTCTA
Source organism: Nephila pilipes (assembly GCA_019974015.1). Taxonomy (NCBI): domain Eukaryota; kingdom Metazoa; phylum Arthropoda; class Arachnida; order Araneae; family Nephilidae; genus Nephila; species Nephila pilipes. The sequence goes on along the minus strand of BMAW01000338.1, from coordinate 333,091 downwards.
AATAGCACAACGTCACACAGTCACTACTTAAGCTCGGAGTTTATTCATTTTTGATTAAAGAAGGTTGCTTAGAAGTTTAGGAGTACTATCCAAAAGTTTCTGCACAATCCAAAACTATAGTTAATATGGCTTTAGATGAGACTGCGGTAATGTTGAATGAATATGAAAAAATGGCAAGTGGTATGAACAGTATGAACGATCTTGACTGAAATTAAATGTTTTGAAATTACTTTTCTTTTTAAGTTTAATTATGTGCCCATGAAAGGAGCAGAAATTAAATCGAGATCTTCCACGTCAGATTCCCTTAGAGCTAACTGCAAGATTGAGAAATAAAAGCCATGCATGAATAATTTACAGAAGATTTTACTCATGAGTTTGGAGCATATTGAGAGCTCTACTAATTGCATATTATTACAAATTATGAAAATGAAATCTTTAAAATAGATTTCAGGAGTTTTCGATTTTTTTGCTTTCCATATTGAGTCATAAAACAATTATGACCAGAGTTACAATGATTTCCTGGCATATTCTATTCGTGGATCTTTAAACAGTGACCCTTAATTACGTGAAATAGATCAACACATTTCATAATGCAGCTGGAAAAAAATGATTTTTTTTTAAAAAGATTATTTTTTAATATGTGATGTTTCTTAAATTTAAAAAATATTAAAATATTAGACGTGTCTAATTTGTAAGGTTTACAGAATAAAGTCACTTTTTGATATAGTTTTGATATAACGTAAGAATCAAGATTCTTCAATATGGGACTCAAAATTTATACGGAAACATCATGTAAGTGAATTTATCTTTTGTCCTTTTGGTGTATATAGTTCTCATTATTAAAAATATATTAATTTAAGAAAACAAATTTCAACACTTTTTAAAAGTTAATATTTCTTTACAGAAATTGTTGGAAATTCACACTAAAATAAACAAATTAACACTTAATGTCTTATGATGAATTATAATATGTATGATATATTGAAAAATTTTTTGCTTGAAAAGTATTATGTGCCTTTCGAGAATATTCAAACAGAAGGTGCGAATATAGTATTCAATGATCAAAAAACATTTCACTTACTCTTATGCATTTTAAAAATAAACTATATGAATCCCTTTGTAAACTGTTGCTGTTCCTTAAATAAATTACTTTACCTCTCCAAAATGACCTTATTTCTGTACGTAAAATATTTATTTGTCAGGTCTGTGTGAGTTGGCAAGTTAGTTGACACAGAGAAAGCATGCGGTGATTTCTAAAGTTTATTCCTTCAGATAAAAACCAGTGCTAATCGATTTTCAAGAGAAATGGGCCTTGAGTTTGCAAAAGGATAAACTTTCTGAGACTGCATCCTTTCCAAAGAAAGAAAGAAGAAAAATATTCTTTTAGTTGTACTCGGAGATCGTGTCATTTAAGACTTCAAAAAAGAAAAAGAAAAAACTTACGAAATCCCGTAAGAGTTATCTGTACAACAAAAGATTAACTTTGGTAATTTCTCTGCTTGAGTAAATAGAAAACAGAAATACTTGATTTTCCTTCACTTGTAATTGCTTTCTTTTTTTCTTTGTAAATGTAAGCCATGTGATTCACCGTTATTTTCCCTTTTTACCCAAAATATTCATTGAAGAGTTTTTTTGGTAGTTTGTATTTGGATTAGTTCTTGAAAAGAATAGAAGGTGATGAAAGTTGAAGTGATTGATGACAAAGCTTAGTTATTTTGGAATATATTTTCTTTAAGTTCGAATGGTTGTTGACTGTATCTTTTATATAATAAAATATTGGTAACAATCATTGATAGTTCCGAAACTTATAAGTCCACTGTATTATTTACCCTTTAGTCAATATTTTAAATCCATATTTCTATTCTTTAGCAAAAGAATTATATATATAAGACACATTTCTTGTAAATTGATATTGAATAATAGCTAGATATTTTTCGACATCAATTGATGTAATTTATATCATTGGACATGTATAACGAATTGAAAATGATAATGCCTAATGGTCACTGTTACGATTTTAAAATGTATCTATTAAAATTTTAGTAGGACATAGTATAATTAAATCTCATTGATGGAAGACAGATAGTCCTTTAATCGAAACAGTAAAAAAAATTAATTTCCTTTCTTATGCGATATTAACATTTTATGTAACATTTAAAGCATCATATTTAAAGGCACATGAATGAAAAGTAAATAATATAATTCTATTAAAACAATAATTTATGATTCATAAAGTCTTTAAAGTAATGTAAATTTTCACACACACCATTAAGAGAAAAGTGCATCTAATTATTCTGAAAATAAGTAAGCCTCTTCTGAGGAGAGTTAATGATTTAAAATTAATTGTTTAAAAAGTAGAAATGTTTCTCTGTATTAATATTTAATGATAATGTCAGAAAAGTATAAAACGAATTGCAAACTCTTTAACAATAGGCATGATAAATTAAGGTAATTCATGCACGATATTTCTTAACTGAATAATGTGTGTAATACATTCATATATCAATTAAAGCTTGGTAATTTTTTTTTAAGTTTTAATGCGAAATTTTCTTAATTTCGACATTATAAATCTTAATTTAGAAATAAATAGCATTTCCAAGTTGACATATTTCCATGTTGACCATGTATATGTTGATCATAATCTTAATTGACAACAATTCTGATGTTTAACAGCATTCTGGTTCTACAGCATACGCAATGAAAGGCAGACAGTAAGTTGTCCGCTCATGTAACGTTGTCATTACTTGACCGTGAATAAAGAGCAATACAGGACAATACTTTGAAGACCTAGAAACCTAAAATTGTTATTTTCTTTAGTATGATGTTGGTCAATCATGACCATTAAGGGCAGTAATAGTTCCACATGTATTAGATATATAAAGATCTCTCAAACATATGATAACATAATTTATATCATTTTTCCCTGTAAAATATTCTTTTAGATTTTATTAAAGTTTAGTGACTGAGGGCACTATTTCACTTCAATCTCAGGTTTATTAAGCCAATATGTGATGAAGTTACTATATGCATAGGGGAGGGTGTATTATTCGTCTGAAACGAGAGACGTAAATCGTATGCAATGTTGGACGTACGTATTCTGGAATACGTTTAATTATAACCGGGCTGTTTCTTGTTCCTATAGAATTAATATTATTCCTAAAGAATGCCTTGAAATAGCACATCACATCATCAAAGATCCAGCTCCATTCTTTACAGTTGTAACAAATCAGGAAGGAATATTTCTGTAGAACTTTGCCAAACATATACTCTTTCTGTATAGGGAGGAAAGCAAACTGAAAGATGATTCGTCAGACAAAATCACATATTTTCGGTTTCAGTATTCTCTGCATCTTTGTATGCATTTTTGGCATTAATGTCAGCAATGAAGGGTTCATGCTATGCAATACATCCACAAAATTCTCATCTCTGAAGCTCCCGACGAACAGTTTTGCTTCAAATGGGATTTCCTTCATGGATATTTAAATCTATTATTATTTGTATATCTGTGGATATAATTTATGTAGTGAATATTGCACGGTATAGTTCATTGATCAATGTTTTCTTCGTTAAGAAGGAATGCTGTACTCATTTTGGTATTTGAACATAAATGTAGGTGCTCTTGCCACACTTACAATTTTGGCTGCTTCAGATTTTGAAGCAATTCCTGCAAGGTAAGTAGCAATAATAATTACTTTTTGTAATTCGCTGATACCTAACATTTTAAATACTAAAGATATTTTACGCAATGAAGCTCCTACAAGGTAAATACCAATACAAATCTCCTTCTGTAAAGCAATGAAATCTAATATTTTAAATAGTTACTCAAATTGTAACTTATATGTAATTGTATTATTTATTACAGATAGTTGACTTTCTTCACTATTTGTATATATGGAAAACAGCAAAATCTATATTACACTAAAAACTTACACAATTGCTTCTTTTGTACTTTTTCTTCAGTAGGTGTTTCCGTAATTTTCCAATTAATTCCACTGTCATACGTACAAAATAAATGGGACAGCATATCAGTTACAAAATCTGATTTATCAACATGTTCTATTTTGAGATTGTTTCATTGCAGCTAGAAAAACCATTCAACTGATCTACTTTTTGATCCTTTGAGAGTTAGTAACCATTTCATAGAATGAAGATTAGAAATGACAGCTATATATGATCCATCACGGCACATTTGCAATAAAATTGCTACACCAGGAAGGAATGATTAGCGGACGTCAAAATCACACATCAAAATAATTAGCATTTCAGCTCATTTAGACAATGCATGAAGGAGAAATGACATCTGAGGCACTGCATAAAAGAAAAGTTGTGCAGTGGATTTTTCATTCGGAAATCGCCTAGTAAGGTCGGAGTTTGCTCAGGATACCGCGTTATGTCTCGACTAAGAAAAATAAAAGTTTACCAGCAAGTGCCGGAATTCTATTGAAGTAGGATCGTTGCCTATCGAGGGTGTGGATTATCGTTCCATGATATTGCCAGTCGCATTGGTCGAAATCTAACCTCTGTTATGCAAATATTAAACCAATGGGCTGCTGAGGGTCATACAGAACAGCATGCAGGATCTCAAAGTCCTCCCATGATTAACGCCTGAGAGGATAGACATATTGAGATGTCTTCCCTGTAAACCATACAACCACTTCACGGAATATTAGTCATGAAACGAGCATGTTTCCATGAGCGGATACGCCTAGTATCCGCTCGTCCGATACGACCACGTTTTCAGCAGCGTGGACTGTCAACACGACTGCAGTGACAATGTAGCAAAGAGAGATACAGAGATACTGGTGCACCGAACGACAAAGTTGGAAACAGGAATGATTCAATGTCAATTTTTAAAGACGAGTCCCGGTTTTACGTATAGTATTCTGATGGCCGTATGCGTGTCGAGAGGCTCTGAAGAGATGCTAGTCAACTGCTTGTATTCGATATCGGCATAGGAGCCCTGAACATGGTTTGAGTATCTATTGGGTTCACGACACGCACATATCAAGTTCGGTTCAAAGGTAATTTTAACACAGATCAGTACATTTCAGATATCCTACGTCCAGTGGTTATACCCTATCTTTGAGGCCTGTCTAACGTCATCTTCCAACACGATAAGGCAAGACCATGTGTTAAACATCGTGTTCTGAATTTCCATGATACACAAGGTCGACTGTCTCCCAGGCCTGCACAGTCTCCAGATCCATTACCCATTGAAAACCTCTGGTCTTGGATTGTTGTGAGGCTAGCCCACCACCCCTCTCTAGCTCATACGATTGAGGAATTGTGGCATAGATTTGAAGCAGCACGGATGAGTTGTCCGTTTCTGTCATCCAAGCCAAATTCGACTCCATGCTTAAACGGGTAAAGTCCATTTTAGCTTCCAGGTGTTGCAGCTATATCTACTAATTTCGCACCCTTGTAAACCCCCAAACTAGTAGCGTATTATAAGAGTGAGTTTTTTTATAGCTTCATTTAATTACGAGTATTCATTTCTAATCATTTTTTATTATAGAACGACACTTTACAAAATTGAAACACATACAAAACACATAAAAAGAAAATATGGAATGGACTTCAGTCCTTTAGCGAGCTTAACCCGTTCTCTCCCAGCTATACGCTTACGTTTGCTCTCCTGTGCCTAGCGTATCACATTAGATACGCACCGAGAATGCCTGCTGCATACCAACGTATCAATAGAGATACGCTTGATAAGAATGTTTGATTTGATTTTTTAATGTCACTAGATGGATATACAATACGGTGAAATCTGTATAGATAGGTTATTTGGAGTGTTGACCTTGGTGGTATGGGCTTGGATTTCACTTCTGGCATTCGGGGTTGGGGGGGGGTAATTGTTAAAAGCACGTGTTGCGACTAGGCTCTTTAAATTTAATGACATGATTTAAAGGGGGCACTTGCTTTCGGTTTGTTTTCTTCTTTCATGCTTGCTTCTTAGAAATTCGAAGGAGAATTTATGGATGTTTATGGGGTTAGGGTTTTGAGAGTACATGCTCTCAGTTGTTCGTTTCATTTGGTCAGGTTTTTTTGTAGCGACATTCATGACGAAAAGAAAGTATTTATCTGATACTGATATTTGCTAAATAATGAATGAACCTGACAGTGTTGTTAGCGAAAATAATCCAAATCTGTATATAACCATTAAAGGGGGGGAAAAGATGAAAAAGATGTGCCCTTTGCTCAAAATCTTGCTTGAAGCGTCAAAAGTTAACAAAATATGTGTGTAAGACATGTGGCATGGAACTATGTATTGAAGAATTTTTTTTTTATAAAAATACCATACAGCAAA
>BMAW01000338.1:214464-321866 GCA_019974015.1 Nephila pilipes | reverse complement strand
ACACACACACACACACACACACACACACAATACACACACACAACACAACAACATAGTATATATATATAAGAGAGAGAGAAAGAGAGGTATGATTCGATAGTCTCACTTCTCCATCAAAAAGGTGTCCATCATTCCTCTCGAGAAGCTTGAAAGCGGAGAATAAGTTCGAAAGTCCCTGAACCCAGGTATGTGTTTAATGTAAATGAGCTAACGTGTATACATTCAATCACCAGATTCGTTGAAACCTATGTTGACATCTTTTCAAACTATATGACCTCAAACTAAAAACTTTATCAGCTATAACTCTCTAGAGTTGTTTTCAAAGGTCAATTAAAATACACGCATTTATTTTAATCTGTAAGATATCATGTGCACGAGGGCTTGGCAACTCCATGAATATTGTTTGGTGAGTGCAAATTTCCGCCTGACATTTGCCGAATCATAGACAACTCTAAGGCTAGGCATGTGCTCTGAGGTACTATGAATTCTGGGACATCGAGAAATGAGTTTTGGAGCATGGTAAGGGAAATACACCCAGTTTTTAAAATATTTTTCGAGTTATCAAATATGCAGGCCAAAGAGTCTCCTAAATAAATAGGCCTATAAAAACTACTATATCAAAATTGTACAAGCCACATCACTTGGAGTCCCTCTAGATATATGGTACTATTGAATATTCAAAAGTTCCTTTATTCATACTGAAACCTCTCCTTAAATTTTGAGTTCATGGTGGAGAAAAGCATCAAATTTGAAACCCAATTTAGCATCTGAGTCTTATACGCCAAAATATTTCAATATCTCTACGACGTGTTGATGTTGTACTGCTGACTTGTAATCTTCACGCTGGATCAAGTCTCAGTGGCAAGACAGAGCGAGCCTTTCATGTTCTTCCTTTTCGGTACAAAATAGCAAAGTTCTCTAGGTTGAAAGACCACAACATGGATTTCCCACTGGCCCCTCTTGAAAATATCAAATGAGCTTATAAACTTTCACAACAGCGTTGAAAGTCAACATCTTTTGACTCCTCGGTCGGTACTACTCACTCGAACACATAACAAAAACCAACTGATCCATGATATCAAGACCTATTCCGAAGTAACAACAAGATAAGGCCAGCATGGTGTGGATAAAATCCATATAGAGAGAAGAGGTAAATGAATGCAGGTAGTAAAGATCCTGAGAGAGCAGTTCAACTTCAAAAGTAACGACTACTACGAGCTTCAAAAAATGGTTGAATGATGGCTAAATAGAGGACCAGGAAGTAGCATTCTGAAGGGCAAAGGGATAACAAAAGGCAGATTGACTCAATCCTACCATACCTATAGTTGGCCATAGCGAAAGGGTGCTATCATTGATTCTGGCGTAGTGAATTTTGCCTTGATATCTCAAGAGGTTCCGAATCACGATGGGGTATTTGTTTATGGGGATGCAAGACGTCGTCTACTACCAAAGTTGCAAAACGACCGACCAAGTGTTGGCTTCTAAACCAGATCGATAAATGGGTGGCGGCTCGCTGCTGAACCAGAAAACTTGAGAACTCTGGAGGGCAATTATAATGGCAAAACTTGATCAGATGATCCGTAATCACAAAGGAAAAATGATTATCCCTTAAGCGACAGTAAAGATTGCATATGTGACATGAACATGCGCGAAGCTTTTTTTGTATCTCGTGGAACGCGACAGTTAGCCTCCGACTTATTGACATGAAGGGCACTTTCCTTAAGTGCAAAACTAGAGGTGAACAGGCCCACTTCTGGTTTGCCCGATTTCCCAGCTCATTGGTAGTCAGCCTGTGTCAAACCAGGAAAGTGGGATGGTATAGAACTGCATATTCTACTAGCAGGACACTATCCAAGGTTAGTGGCATTCCGCTGTTACCAACAAAGCGCATGATTCTCTATTCTTTGATATTTCCAAGTAGTTGCGAAAACTATCAATTTTGACCCGTAGATGTACTATGTGTGGAAAGGGAAGTTAATCGTTCAAGATATATATCCGGATGAGTGCAGAAAATCTTTTGAGTTTTAGATTTCTCAAATTGGGTTCTACGAATTCAGGAGTTTTAGATTTAAATACTTTCACCATTTTAGAAATTAGAGCTTTTCTTCAATCGTAACTTTAACAGGGCTTACTTTTCATCCAAAAGCACGGTATACGCCTCGAGTTGATTCGATCGAACATGCGTCTCAGTAATAATTGTCAGTGATTGATTTGTAATTTATCCAGTTTTCCATAAAATTTTGAACACTTGCGTATGGGTAGTTCTCCACGCAGTAAGCTGCCTCTTTTTCCGTATCATGATCAAATCATGATTGGTAAGGAGAGCATCTCCATTGCATTGAACTCTTTATAAATCCTAGTTGCTGTCACAAGGTTAGGCATATCCATGAAATAGACCACCTCCGTCGTTGTGGATCATTTCAAATCGACTCAAAAGCTGCATTTACTGAGTGCTCATAATTTGGAGAAATAAATTCGACTATTCTTTTTTATATTCTAATTTTCATATTCACATTTCCTTGACATTTCCTTTCTTCCTATATATATAGGAGATTTGAAGATCCCATCTTAAATTGAGATAAGATATAATTGCCGAAAATTATAGATGAACATCAGAATAAATTCTTCAGAAAACAAAAACGAAGATAGTATTGAAAAGAAAACTGAAAGATAAAATACAATAAACGATTTCAGTCAAAAGAAAATTTACAAATTTAGGCAAATAACATTCTAAAAGTATACAAAAATCAGAATTATAAAAAAGTGCATAAATTGAAAAAAATTATAAAATGTAAGAAGTGTTTGAAGAAAGTCAGGAAATGGAAAATACATGCTATTTAAAGTTGCTAACAGGTGTAGACTTCTTAAGAATAGTGTAGATCTTTATGTCAAACTAGTTCTTCAACAAAATCTAGTTTTAAAATATTATTAAGACCAAATGTATGCATAGAAAGCTTGTTGAAGCTGACTAAATTTATAGATTATCTTTAAAAGGAACACACAATAAACACCAAATTGAGTTCGTAAAACAAATGGGAAAAATAACTCTAAAACTAAAAAAGTTATTCTAAACTCAAAAGACAAACAAAAGCATAAACTTTTTCATACACCACACCACAGGTATAGAAACCAACCAAATACAGATACACATATGAATACAAGTTTGAAATTTATTTGAGATACAATTTAAATTTAAGTATAAAGATATATTCATCTTGTCCAGAATCCAGACCACTGCATTTCTAGTCACTCAAAGACTGTAAAAAAGATAAAATGTAATAAAAACAGTGTGCCGTAATACTTATACAACCTCCCCACGTGAAGAGCAACAATTTATAACTTGTTCCCAAATGTCACATCAAACTCTCGAGAATGAAACATCAATGATCAATGTCGTAAACAACGTCTTACATGCAAAATTGAATATTAAAAATACTAAAAACCAAACACCAAAATGCTATAAAAAGGAATAAAACCTTTCAAAATCAGAACTTGAATTAAAAACTACTAAAGAGACATAAGTAGTTGATTACGGAATTTAAAATGCAAGAAAGTCCTTGTATAGCAATGTTTCAGCACAAATCTTCATTCTAAAATAAGATTAAAAGAAAATTAATCAAATTTATTTAAAAATAATTTATAATAAAGCATGAAATAGAATGTAATAAATATATAAAAAACATTACTTTTAATTAAGTATTTAATGATCAAACGAAAAAATGATGAGTTCTTGAATAATCAGGATAAACATCAATGTTAAAATTCTGGTAATTCTTTTTAATTCCATTCTATATTTCATTTTGATCCGATTGAAAAAAAATTATACTCATCTTCGACATCCAAGCTCACAACAGAGAGAAAATCACTTAGAATTTCAATTCGATTGAAAGAAAAATATATGTAAATGAAAGGAATTAATTCATTTGAACTGTCTTTTCGTTTTTAATTTGCCTCGAAACATCTAAGTTGACTTGAAAAGGAAAAAAATATAAGTGACGTGAGAATTTTTAAAATTTTCTTGAGAAGAAATATTCCATCAGAAAGACCCATTTGCCTCTAAGGCACATGATCAATTTTCATTGTTTTAAGACTCACATTACATAAGGATTATCATTTCTTTTCTTTTATATTTCTTTCTTTTTCTTTGTTTTATTATTTATTTTGAATATTCATGCATTTTACTACTTGAAATTTATAATATAACTAACAAGATTTTATTTTATCTGTGTAACAATAAACCGTTATATTTTATTCACATGTGAAGAATTTACAACCATACAATATTACAATATGTGTAAGACATTCTGTTTATTTTAGCTGTATACATTTCTTCATGGCATTAACTTATTTTTTCACTAAAATTTGTTAATATCTACTTAACTGATTTTTCTTGATTAACATTTCGATTTAGAAAATACATCAGAAAGGTAACAATTTCGTATTCTTCTTCCAAAATAAAGTACGTACATTCTTAAGTCTTAGTCTTTTTGCAAAATTCAAGCTGATTGAATTTAATTTAAATACGTAATATTATATCAGACATAAAATTGTTTAATGCGGAACTCAGAACATTCTATTATTATTATCGTAAATAAAGACAATCTAATTATCAACAGAAAACTTTTGCCTACAAATTATAAGTGATTTTCTTCTACTATAAAATATTGATTTGTAGAAAAATGTGATTCTGTTAAAAATAGATTTGTTGTGATTTTAAACCATAAATATTTTCTGCCTTAATTTAGCGAAAATTCTTCCAGATTAATAAAATTAAAACTTATTACCTGTCTGAGAAAAATGTTTTAAACTTATTATATATTTAAGAAATCCAAATAAGAGAAATACGATTATGGAAATACACCTTTGTTAGCGAGTTTATATTATTCCTTAATTGAAATTAATGAAATATTTGAAAAATATAGAACAATCTTTGGGTATTAGCTGCAAACATACGATTAGAATTATTTTTCATATAGCCAGCAACGAAGTCATGGTAGCCTAGTGGTTATGCGACCAGACTGGCGTCCGGCGGTTTCATGACTACAAAAATCCGCAATGTAGCAATACGTAACCGAACGGCAATACGTGTGTGTGTGTGTGTGTGTGTGTAAGAAAAAGGAACATATTTACACATCTCTTCTCCAAGGCAGAAAAAAATATAATATAAACACTTATTAACCTACTAGTTTTAATTTAATTTCTTGAAACTATTTACGCTATAGTTTTGTAATTTAATATTAGCTGATATGCATGATTATTAAACAATACTTTTAAACATTTATATATATATATATATATATATTTATATATATAAATTTCACCCCACTTCTGAGACTTTAACTTCACTTTACTTAATATTCGATTTACTTTTTGCTTTTGGTAATTACATTCACTCTTTTAAATTTTTATCTTTGAGCTTCAGACAAAGAGCAAGCTTAATTATTTAACAATAACTACTTTATTCATTTGAATCTTTATTTCATTTAAAACATCGGTGAGTCATGTGTTTTATGTTTAGCAAATACTTACAAATACTTGCAATACGTATAGAGTGCGATTTCTCCCTGGAGTCTTTTGTATGCTAACCTCTTACATAGTAGCCTTATACAAAGTATCATCTACAAGTGAGCAATAGTATTCAGCCATTTTCTGAAATCACAATCATTCTCTATTGTAATAATTTACAATTAACACAAAATAAATTCGCTAAATAATTATTACATTTATCATAAAAGCAAAATATCGAGTTTACCAGTGCATTACTGAATGACATTACTAAATAGCTCTTGAAATTCTTTCTTATTATGAACTTCAATGAATGAATTATTATATGCTTCTTAATACCTTTAATCATACACTTCAAAATATCATTATTTCAAATACTTCAAACCATTAATCATCATCCTCTTAAGGTATTAATTATTTTAAATTGTGCAATATCAAGTTCATTCACTTTAGAGTATGAATTATTTTACATGCATCAAAAGTATTAACTCTAATTGACTTAAAATTCTGAAAATAGATCACATAAAATATGAAAATATCTTTAACATAACACAATAATTAAAACATTTTAAATAAACTTATTAAATTTTTACAAAATAAATCATCTCTTATATTAAATGTTCCATGAGAAATAACTAATCAATAATTCTTTATAAAATCAAATAAATATGTGTAAAATAATCGCCCTCAGGAGCTAACCTATTTTAGGTAGGTACAGGCATCATGATTCAAAAATACTAGTTAATTTTTTCTTTATCCACAATCCAAAAATAAAACAAATATATATTCCAGTTCTTAAAATTTAAATTATATTTGCGTGAGTCTATCTCTGTATATATATTTTTAAAATTTGCCACATAAATGTTTCCACATTCTACTGAATTTGCTTACCTCTGAATTTATTAATTAATAATTACTATTTAACAGTTTTAGCAGGATGACTTTTTTGTAATGTGTTCTAGAAGCTTTTATTTGTATTATAAAATTGAAAGATCAAATATAAATTTCCTCTTTTGCAGCAATAAGGCTAATGCACCTTCTTTTTAAATTTATAGAAACTACGTATAATGATTTTCTCATACATATGTGTCATGTATCGATATAAATTAGCGATATCACTGAAATTACTTATTTCAAAATAATATTAAACCATCCATAATTGACATGAATTGTGTTTAAAGTAGCTACAATTGGCTAGTTTTCGTATCTTACAAGGTGGTCCAAGACAGAGAGAGAATTATCTCTACAATTTTAATTTCTAAGCTAAAACAGATATTTACATTCTGTTTTCCTCATTTAATAGTGCAATTCATCAATAATTCTTTTTCTTTTCATGGGTTCACTTCAATATGTGCACCATGTGGGGTATATCCAATTTGTATTCAATTTCCTACCAGGTACTCTGTAACATCTGGTCTGTGACAGTGGTAAAAGCACCTGTAATGCGCTTAAGTTAGTCATGTTAATAGTCCATTGATTATGGGTGATAATCGTTTTTAAAAGTGCCTATCCTAAAACGAGCTCAAACAAATGTACGCAAAATATCTCAAGATTATTCTATAAATTAATAGGATTGACATGAATTGACATATATTGCTCACCAAAAGTCCAAGTAAATTGGTGTTAAATTATGAGAATGATTTTTTATTTGATAATAGATGTTTTATTTTAATGACAGAATACTTAGAGAGTACTATTTACACTAATTTATGTTATTATTTTTAAAAATATGAAAACTGACATTTACTCAATAAAGGGCTTATCGCACTTACATTTTCATGAAAGTACGATATTTTTGGTGCAAATCGCACGAAAGCTTCTACATTGCCCCTTTACATGAGTTAGGGGGTCGTTACTGAGGACCCTATTTGGGAATGGAAATTACACATGTAGCGGTCTATACATACGGTGTGGGAGTGCTTTTCGTTCCCAGGATATCGGACTCTAAAAGGTCAAATCTTCATGGGAATCATAAATGTTGCTTGTCCTTACACACGAGTCCAGTTTTCTTTAATGGAGTTCTACGGATGTTGGAAGGGGGAACCAATTATGAAATTGTTTAGCGGGATCGCCGCATTTAATTCCGACGTCATATTCACCCCATGCATATGGATCAAAATTACAAGGTCCTTTGGTTAAAAGACTTTAAGTAGTTCCAGAATGACATTAATTCATATTATGAATTCTAAACCTGAATATTTGTGAATTACGACTTCCTATATCAGTGTAAAATAACTTGAAAATATTTTAATGTTTACATAAATTTGGATGGAATTTTTCAATAATTGTTCTCTTTTGCACAAAAAAATTGGTATTCCAGAGTATTGAGTATTCCTGATACTCAGGTATTTCCCAAGGTTGAACTGGTTCATGACGGTATTCTACAGAAAGTTCCTTTGTGTCTGAACACAATCTTATGAATTCCACACTAAGGAAAATGTTATTAAAATATAATATTCACGAAGCTTCTAAATATATTTCTGAGCTTTGAGGTTTCTTACACTTTATTAGTTCTAGTAACTGTGGCTAATTTTAAAACGTAATATTCATATAACGCGTCTTATAAAACCTTGAGCATTTTATAGTATGTTCATGAATATCTAATTAAATTTTAAGAGTTATAAATATGTAAAATTATATTTATTTAACACATTCATGTAAAATGGCATTTTCATTAAAACATGAATAAAACTCTTTACGAATTTACATATGACATTCTTATTGCACCAACTCAGTACACGTGTTTAGTTTCTAGTATTTAATCATCTCAATGGTTAATACTCTTTATAAATCACATCCAAAGACAATCGCCAGTCATTTAATCATCGCCACAACAGAATATCCACCGGATTCCTCGAAACACACGTAAGCAAACAACGACGTTATTAGAAAACTGTATAATCATTCGATTCTAACGGAGCTCAACTACTTGTTCCGTATTTAAATAAGATCCAACTCGATTAAATAGATATTCTCCCTTTCAAAAGAGAACTTTAAGCACTTGCTCTATTTTTTAATCCACAGCTTATCGATATTAAATCTCCCCTCAATCAGAAGCATCCTATTTCAACAGTCACAGCTCTCATGAAAGCAATAGCTTTCTAAGACTTGAATGTTTTCCTACTCCTTGGTTTGTAGATTATTAAGGACGTCTTTCTTAGTTTACGCTGTAGTGATTTCTTTGAGTGGTTGATCTCCTATCAGGACAGGAGTGGCCTTCTGAGATCTTTACAGAAACTGGTGTGATAGATAGACAATGCAGGTTTCAATAAGTAATGTTTGAAGAGTTCGAACTTCCTTATAAGTTCTTCCATTTGAAATGGGGATTAGAAACTATTACATAAGGTTTAAATTGTCCTTTTATTCAAATTATTTTATTATTGTGTGTTTTGAGGAGGCCTCGTACCATTTAAATTTTTTTTAAAAAAATTGATATCTGGTTCTTAATTTGGCATTTCTTCTGCGATAGAGATAGAATACCTTACTCATTTAAACGGTAAAAGTAGACTTAAAAAACATTTTAGGCATTTCTATTTGAAAATTAATTCTAGTATCATGAAAATATTTGACAGAAATTTTATATATATTTTTTTTAAAATAGTAAATTATGTATACCATTTAAACTTATTTCCAGACAGAAATAAATAATTTGATACTGATGGTTATCTTTTTTTCACAAATTAATATTTTAAATGTTTTTTTCGCTACTTTTATACTTGACTTAAGCGCGTAAACAACGCTAAACTGATTTTCTTCTCATGAAATCGGTTTGAATTTCTTCTCATTAAATCTTTTCCATCGTTCGTTAAAAAAATATTTTGGTAAGAATTTCAATGTTTGTGCAACCAGTCCACAAAAAAACAAGAATTTAATAGCGCTTATATTTATTAAAATAATCCAATTTTATGAATTATGTTCTTAATTTTCAGTTTTAAGTGATTGAATAAATAAATACAAAGCTATATTATTTGAATGCTCCCCTCTAATAACAGTCACATTAAATTTTAGTTTTATAACCACATGCGAATGCGATTAAAATATAATAATTTTAATAAATTTTGAAAGTTTTTATGTTTCAAGAAAACAGTGTGTACTTTGCAACGATTTCCAAATTTTTTTAAAATATTTCTAAATATTTCTTTTTCGTAGTTCCAAAACTTGCTTAATGCATGCAACTCTTTCCATTTTATCTGAAAAATTTGATTACTGTAACTGGGACATTAAATTGCTTCAAATATTATATATATCTTTTTATTTGACTCTTACAAATAAGAGGATATTTAGTTTATTTCACAGACGTAAATTCGTTTTAATTTGATAAGTAAAACGCTAGAAAATTGAATTTCAAAATTGCAAACAATCTAATCGCATTAAAGAGAATAATTATTTATATTTGCATTTTTTTAAAACTTTGTTATTTATGGATTCTGGCCCATTTTCTTTTCTAAAAAGATATTTGTAAATTTTCTCTACATGCTTTTCAACAGTTTAAAGATATTTTATCCCAGTATCTGATTTACATATTTTCTAAAAATGCTCAAAATTAGAGTTTTGTGTGATGCTATGAGAATAGTTCTATAGAGTCGGCGCTGTAATTTTTGAACATTACTTTTGATGGAAAATTTTATCCTGTTTATTTCACGTCTCGAAAGCTCTTCCCCTCTACAAGAAAAGTACCCTAATTACGAACTAGATGTTTTAACCATAATTGAAACAGTCAAAATATTTCATACATTTCAAATTCCAAATTCACCATTGTTACAAACAGTGAAACTCTTCAGAAAACCAAAAACAAAAAATACACTCAAAATTGCAAGTTGTTCACTCACTTTAAATGAATCCGAGTTCAAAACTGTTGATGCCCTGCTAAAAGAATGCCTCACGCAGATGTTTTCAGTTATAATATTGTTCTTGCTGTGACTGTGTTTGAATACTCTGGAATCACGGTTGAATTTGCTTCTGCCCAAGTTTTTAACGGTTTTTTTTTTCATCTCGCATTGTAACCTAGAAAGGCTATTTGAAACAATCAACCCTGTCCATACTGTGGCGGCCTATTTGAATGGCTCTCTTTCTTGTCACAATACAATAAGGCGGCCAAGAACCATTTAGACTATTTCACCTTCTCATGAGGCGCAGCGTTGGACAACTAATCTCTGCATACAAATTGAAAGAATTCAGCGTGTACACCTGCTGCATTAATATTTACACCATTAAGCATACCTTATCAAATGCTGCTTCGTTTGTATTTTATAACCCTTCAACTTGCCTATCCTTGTATACAAATGCATTGGAAATAGCTGTAGGTACTGTATTACACCTATAGCAAAATTCAGGAGATATTCATTCAAAATTCCTTTGGCATTTATCTCACGAAATTTAAGGAAATATGAATAAATATATAGCACTTATGAAAGAGAGCTATTGGCTATCTATTCGACAATACGACACTTTTAACGTGTGTTAGATGCCAATGAGTATACAGTTTTTAAGATCATAAAACTCTTGTCTATCTGTTTCAAAAATCTAGTGAAGAGCATTCAGCACCCTTCGTCAGCAACGCGACGCTAAATTTATTAATCGTTTCACAACCACAATGCCACATGTAGTAGGCGACAGCAATAATGTTGTGTACGCATTCACACGTATTTCGGATGTAAGGGCTCCAGGTGTTGACTTTAAGAAAATAGCATTAGCGCAATTAACAGAGGAAAAGCTACAAGACTTATTTAAATCCAATTCAAATTTAAATTTGGGGCTTCTTCATTTCGATGATAAATGCGCGCGATACTACGCATCAATACTAAACAGATGACTTGATTACTCTTCCACAAGAACACGATGGGAAACAGAACTCAAATTACGATGTTGATATTTTGGACAGTAAATAATATCCCGCGTCAAACCAAATTAGCTTTAAAATGTTCAAAAAATTAAGACTTATGAAAGACTTAATGTTACTTCAATCACCATCGATCGTTTAAAGTTGTGGTCATCATCTGCAACACAACTTTTATTTTTATTTTCTTTATACAATGAATATATTTTTGCTAATCGTTTTGCTGTTTTTTTTTCCTAAGTTTCAGTGTCTCCAACCTATATGTGAGCAATGCTTGAGGGTTCGAACAATTCCATCTGTCTATTGAGAAGAAAGGCCGATTTCACACATCATTACGTCACTAGACTTCGCTAAGCCAATAGCGAAATCTGCTCAATTGCCAAAGATGAAATCCAGGACGAACGAAGACTTAGAGCTACACCAAGAAACAAATCTAAACACTGTTGATGTAGGTATGAGAGATCTGAATGTTACTTCATTATAACTTTTTTCCATCAGACTAACATTAAAATAAGAAAATATGCAATTATATTGTCATTATGTCTCTTCTATTTGCTACACATACGCACGCACACACAAAAGCATGGTGCGGATGTGTTCGGAAGAATTTTGGTTCCTTAGAAGTTTATTAATATTGCTTATATTAATGATATATATACCCAGACACACATTGACGTGGAGACAAAATGAACGAATGCGGTAGCTGAAGCAGACAATACACGCTCAGCACAGGTGGTTTGATCCAGTCTTCAAATTCATCTAAATTCCTACTTAAATCATAATCTAAGATCACGCGATTTTAGATTCCGTATGATGATTTGCTATATTTGACATATGGCGTATATATTTTTGATGTAACAAGAATGTGGATGGTTGTACTTATTTTAATTTTATTCTCGTGAGGCGCATATTAACTAGTAGCATTAGAGTTAGTTCAACACATGAGACAATGTAAAAACAAAATAAGTTCTCGCGGAAAAATTCCTTTGGAAAATCATTGTAGACCTCAGCACACAGTTTAGTTTGTTTTAACAAGTGCCTAAAGCCACCAAAAATGACGAAACAGAAACTTCCTACAAATAACGAGGAATCATGGGAATGATAGCACCAAAAAACATAAACCAGGAAATCTCATATTAAAATATGGAAATATTCATCACTTGACAAGTATTTAAATCAAGTATAGTCTATCACCAACAGTCTCTTTTATTGCTCGTGTCCATTAAATAATTACAGTTATTTTAATTAAGTAATGTCTTATTATAAGATTAATTTGCAGTTAATTTTAACTTTTTTCCTCTTCCGTTGCGTCATAATAATATATTTAAGCAATTTACAAATACAAATTAATTATTTTAAAATTCACGTAAGTAAAATTTAGAAATAAGTGTTTCTGTCTTAAGTAACACTTTACTGAAAAAGCATTAAAAGGCACGAAACGCATCAATATCTTTTAAATTGAAAAATATCATATTTTCTGAATGACCACTTTTGAGTGTACATTTTCTCATGTTATCATGTTATTTCCTTACAAAATTATCATCGTATTGCTTCTAAGTGCTAAGTTAATACACAATCATTCAATCAATCTAGCTTCATGCTACTGTGAACTCTTATCTTTAAAGCTTATTAAGCGAATAACCCTTAATCTTAATTTAGGGGAAACTAATATAATGTTAATTGATTTAAGTTCTTATCTTTATAGTTCAGAAAGTTTAATTAGGTACTTTTGTTTTTAATGATACTTTACCAATATGAGGCAATATAAATTAAAAAGCAATTTGGCTCAAAGGAAACTATTTTGATAAAAATAAGACAAAAGTGTTTTAATATATACTAGGGTACCCAACAAAATTTCTGTATTGATAAATTTGATTATATATTCTTACATTAATTAAGTAAATATAACTGAATTTAGGTATAAATTGATTTACGCTATTAAAATGAAATGAATTGAATTGAGTGCGGTCATTCCTTTTTTTCTGTTTCATTGTTGTTTACTTTTGGCATAATTTTCTGCTTCTTCTTTAACTTTTTAAATTACTTAGTTTCACAGTGGTATCAAACATTATTACGTTTCATTCGTTTACTTATTACACTCATTGTCTCGGGACAAAATGCTATTTTTTACAGGAAATAAACTTGTCCGGAAAATTATTTCTTTTTGTTATTGAATCATTATATATATATATATATATATATATATATATATAATGATTCAGTAACAAAAAGAAATAATTTTAAAAGATTAAATTAAAATTAGTATGGAAGGAAATCTTTGAATCTTGGAATCTATGGAAGGAAACAAAAGAACATTTTTACTAGTTTCTAATAAAAATCATACTAATTAACTTTTATAGTTATATAAAATTATAATATAAAGAAAATTATTAAATTATTTTGGTATGCATAAATATATGAAACAAGAAAAATAGTAGACATTACTCAAAATAACACTTAAGTAAGGAACAATTTCACCTAAAAAAATAATAAACCTATAAAAAAAGTCAAGATAAAATTAGTACAAAATTAATACAAATCAAAGCTAGAAAAATATATCATAAATGGAAAGAAAAACGATAAAGAAAATGAAATATAATGTTTTTAAATACTGAAAATAGATTTGTTGGTTAAAATGTTTAACACATACCAAACTATTTCAACAATAAAATTATTATAATACAAAATCAAAAAAACCTTAAATTAAAAATATTAAGAAGCAAAAGAAGAAAATTTGTAAAATATACGTAGACAAAGAGATATATTTCGCATTTATCTAATGATAATAGGAAAAGAACGAAATAATAAGTCTACCAGGTAAGAAAAATCACAAAAATCTTTATGGGACGCAAAATATAGCAACCAAATTAACACAAAAATCCCGCCTAGTGGAAATTAAGCTAAAGTTTGCATCCGAAGTATAGAGTAATGCCCTCTGTCAGAAAGAAAGAACAAAAATTCAGAAAAATTGCTGAAGTTACTTTAAAACAAACAAAATTATAGCAAAAAATAATTACATTTTTTAATCAAAAATTAAAATCAAATCTTAAAAGCAATATATATATATATATATATATATATATATATATAAATATTGCTAAATTTTACAGTTATTATGTTCTAAGTTTTCTTAATAATATTCCATAAATTATCTGCTTGCATATTTCATTTTCAAACATTTATCCAAATTAATGTAAATATTCTGTATTTTAGTGAATAGTTTAATATTCTGGTCATATAATTTTTGGTTATAAATTATGTTTGTAAAATTTTCAAGATTAATGAATTTCCAAGTACGGGTACTTTATGTCACAAGATAAAAAATGTCCTGTTTATCATACATATTATAAGAAATTTTATTACCCTCTATTTTTCAAAAAAATATTTCAAAATTCTGCTTCATTTTTTTACATTAGTTTGCGATAAATTTAAGTACTATGGTTAAAAAGATAAAAAATGCTCAATATTTTATTACTATTAATTTGGAAGAAAATAACATCATCAAAAAATTTAAACATCTTAAAACTACTGGAATCAATAAAATTATCTTCAAAAAATGCAAGTAAATATTGGGTTAACAATTACTTGCTGTCCTATATTGTGGTATAATCTGTTTAAATATATTCATATTAAAAATGTAAAATTTTATTTCAGCACTAAGTAGAGAGTTGAATTTTTCATATACAATAACCTTATTGTTATTAAATTTTTAAATATTTTTAGAATTTTAATAAAACCATTTGTATGTCTATATAATTTAAAAGATCCTCAAAATCACAGTTAAAAAAATAGCATAAATCTGATTATCTTAAATATATTTGAGTATATCAGAACTATTTTTGATAATAGCTTTGATATTCTACATGTCTATAATATTTTATAACTTCTTACCAGCAAAAGTAAAAAATATTTATTCGAACCGTTAACTGTTGCTTTAAAATTAACAGGAGTTTTATGAAATTTCTCCATTATAAAACATGAGTAAATTTAATATTAGTACTAATATCACAAATTTTCTTAGAAAAATTAATAATTCAATTAAAATTTCTGTCTGACTATTATTTCACCGCAACGCCTCTACGGATCGGATTTCTTTCTAACTGCTCCCTAAGCACTCGTAGCATTAATATGACAAACCGTGAATTTTAGAGCGAATTCGAGCCAGTATTATTTGAGTCGATCGGGCATACAACAGCGGAACATTGTCTTTTATTTACATAAACTAAATGATATTTTAGAATAAAAAAAATCATTGCTTCACAAAGTTGATCTCAAAATTTAAATATTTTTCTCCCACTTATTTTCTGCAATTCGTAATATTCAAAATATAAAATATTTAGTGGTATAGTACTTTTTCTCTCGCTTTCTAATTATTGATAAGATTTGGAATATTGTAGATCAGATAGTGTTTATGCATTTTTTTTAGATAATGTGAAAAATGTTTTCAAATCCAATTTACTTTTGTGACTAAGTAGTAAAACAGACTTTTTTGGCCACTTTATAAATAACTTTTAGAACTAAAAACTTTTAATCTAATTGAAAGAAAGAAAAAACTACCAATCTCTTCAGAGATTTATTTCCTGCTTTAATAATTATTGAAGTTTATTTAACTTAAATCTAAAATATTTATAAAATATATCTTCAGTTTTACATTTTCTACCAATTACAGTAAGAAAAACCCAACTCCTATTTCAAAACAATAAAACAATCCTATTATGATCTTCTCATAACTTAAAATAATTATACATCGGAGAATTTTTCCAACTCAATAAATGATAATAAAAATGTACCCATTATATTTTCTAAAGTAATATTGATTGAAATTATTCCTCATGAATCAATGTATTTAAACTAAAATAATATAATTCAAAACAACGACATGGGTGACTCTGTAGCATAGTTATGTAGGTGGATGATTGAGACCAAATTCCAATGAAACCAATTGTATGGGTTGATGGAAATGTCCTTGCACCAAAAAAGTGACACCCTTTCTGTTATTACCATTTTAAATATCAGATTTTATGTATTTAGCTTTCTCTTAATTCATTTATCAGCTTTGCACACTTAATTTCTTCTCAAAATTACGACATAGATCTTCAGTAGACTGCCTATATACCTGAATGCTGATTTTAAAAAAATCTAATTACAGGTTTATTCAAACTGAATCAACCGAATTCAAAATTCTATATTTAAAAAATTAATGACACAAATTCTTAAGTAATAGGTGAACACAAGGGGAAAATATAGAAGTTTTGTATTGTGAACACACATACACAATAGATGGCTCTCGCATGTTCTTCATGAAGTTATTTTCTCAAGTGTTTTCAGCAACTTTCATGGAGCTACTTCGCAGTTGGACCGGTCGCAGTGGACCGGATGACTTGATGTTACATAGCTAGCCACCTAAGTCCCCATATAAGTCCCCATATGATTCCTTCTTTCGGGAGTTTGTAAAACATAAACTGGATGTTCATATTACCTAGAAATATGAGCGAACTTCAATATAATAAATTACCACTAACACTTTACAACGTGTTTGACAGGAGTTTACTTATCAAAATGACTTTATACGTGTAACTAAAGGAAGGTATATGGAACACGTGTGAAAAAGGATTCCATATTCTCCTTTTGCACTCATGTATTACTTTTTTGGTGTCGTTTATCTATAAAAGTATAGTATTTTGAAATCGGATAATTCCTTTTGAATAATCTTGTATTATAGAAATTTCAGAAACATCATTTAAACAACTGATTGTTTAAGTGCCCTGTAAATATTAAAATTTTTGAAATTTTCTATTGAGGCATTAACTAGAAACAAACGCTAAAAGTCGTATTTCTATTACTACACGTGGAAATTTTGACAAATGTTTCGAAGCGTATATATTTATTTTATATAATATATGGATGGTTTCTTAACAAATATTTAAAATGTATTACAGTTTAAACAAAAAAAAAACACATAAGATCATAATGTGGATTATTATCCAGTTTATTTAAGATTTACAACAGTAGACAACTGTTTTAGATTTCTCTTATTCTCAACAAAACGTATTCTTTCCTTGATTTGACAAACTTAGCATAAAACAACGAATTTAATTTCACCCGTAAGTATCATTTCATTCCAATATCATATGAAATTGATCAACGAGTATTTTGCATTTGCTAACCTTAGACTTTCGGATTCACCAAAAGTTTTGCTTCCAACCCCAAACCACTAATCTCAGATAAATCCATTACTGTTATAATGAAATTGATTATAGAATTAAACGAAGTAAAAAAATTTACGTTTCTTGGCTGTGAAATTCCAATAATTTCGTGATAAATAAACCACTTTTCATTCTGAGTAAGTTTCAAAAGTAGGAAAAGTCCTTTCCTTGTTTTCAATTTTTTTCTGTTTCAGGTTTTTTATTTTAAATCCCATCTTGGTGATGAACATTTAAAATGGTATTATATGTAAGAATATATTAACAATTATGTTTATTTAAGTGTTATTTTTTTAAAAATATAATTATTTAACTTCTTATGTTTAACCTATATTAGATTTCAGTGAGTGTTTAGAATAATTAAGTATCGAGCGGCTTTTTTATTTAGTTGTTTGCTTGGAAAAATGTAGGTTAAATCATATTTATTCGATTTTTTCATAGTTGACTTTTTTTTTTAATAATTCTTACTACTTATAAAATTGTCAGCTTTGTATAACTCAAAATTATTTAACAATTAAAAATACATAAACTTAAAAAACAGTTTAAATTAACCTGAAGATCGTACAGTTTTCCATTTTTCTTTAGAAAAAGAAGATCAATATGTCTGATTACTTTTGGAAACCGTTGTAAAAGTTTCGTACAATGGATGGAGTGTTGATTAAGTATTGAGAAAATCTGAACTATATGAAGTCAACTAGATGGCGCTCGCTGTGTTAACTAACAGTTTAAAAAATTAGAACTTGTTGAAAATGATCAAATATAAATAGTTGAACTCTTCTATTTGGTTTTTTAGATTTATATATTTCACTGAATTCCGTATGTATTGCTTCAGAAGACAAATATATTTGCTGCAGTAAGTTCATAAATGAGTGCAGGTGAGAGCTGTTACTATTAGAAACATTTTAAGCTATTCTTTCTAAGTTTTAAAAAAGCAATCTTTAGAATTTTAAAAGACCTGTTGAAATATGAAAATCAGAAAAAGACAGAGATTTTAAGAGCTTAAGTTTGAGAAAAAAAATCAATAAAAGACAGTAATTTAAGGCCCCATTAGGATTGATTGATTTGATTGTATATTAACATCGCAATTAACAGCATCATGAGAGCTATTATTTTGGCACTGAATAATGACACAAATTATATTGCATCGTGTAAGGAAGAATTTGTTAATAAATATTCTCCATCCGGAACCGGTAAATTATTACAAAAAATATTAGGAATTGTTTTCCCATCAAATGCTTACAAAAAATAATTTACCGGGAAAATATTTCACAGAAATTGAGAACTCTTACACTATTTTAGAAATTTAATATAGTAATTTTGTGGAGGTATCTAATTCCACTAGACAAGTTTTAAAATACTAAGCCCTTTCAATAAAAGAGCTTTATCCAAATTTAAATTTAAAAATTAAGAACTGTTCATCTACATCATATAATGAAAAAATTATTTAATTTTTTTCTGTATTTAAGAATCTTTAAAATTTGTAGTCAGACTGAATCTATAACACATACTCTATATTTTTTTCAAAATATATTCTTTCAGATAAAAATTAAGTGCTACAGAAAATTCATAATTAATTGTTTTTTGCTAATTTCCTCTAACCGAAACTTTTAGCAAAACAGCTTAATTGAATAAAAAATTTTCTTTTCTTTCTTTTTTATTTTAAAAAATTATTTGGAAAAAAATTATTTCTCGTTTTTCTGAAGAAAGTGGTTTTATTATAAAAGTCTATGACATTTATTCATTAGAGATAGTATAATAATTACTAATTTTATTAAACATAGTTAGTTTTAACTATTTTGCTAACGGGTGTTATTTTTGTTAAACAGGACTTTTTTCAAAATATCTTAAATTTATAAAGTTTTTTTCTAGACAAAAGAATGAAATTCATATTTTTTTAATAGTAGTTTTATTATGAATGTTTATAAAGTTTACATTTTTAAGAGGTGAGAAGAAACTATTAAAATTGTTAGTTACCTTTTTTATGAATATTTCTTAGATAATAAATCTTCGAAAACTGCTTAATTTTTAGAAAAATTAATATTTTTTGGCATGCATTAAGCAAAAAATAAATAAATAAATAAATAAAAAGAGAAAAAAATAATTATTGGTTGCGAATATGTTAAAAGTTGTAACAATCTGTTTCATTTTTCAGCTTACTTTTAAGAACATTTAATCTTTTCGCTTTATTTTTCCTTTCAGAAAAATCTTCTTGTCCGTGTAAATTATCAAATCTTATAGTTTTAGGTAAAAAGTTTGAAAAACCTTCTGAGATAATTTAAATTTTGACGACCAAATTTTGATTTTTTTATATAAGGCATTTTTCTATCATTTGCTTTTTTTCACTTTTTGGCCTATTATATGTCAACATTACTCTACACAAATAATCATCACTTATAACTAAAATTTTAGTAAATGAAAAATAATCTGTATTTTGCATTACTTTATTGATAGTATTTTTCGAATAAGATTTGAAAAGACTTAAATTTTTTATCTCTCTAAGTCTAATTTCCCAGGAAATCAAGCTAGGGATAGAGATTGAATCATAAACTAAATTTACAAAGGATTATAAAGAGTGTCCAAAATTTATATATATATTTGAAGTAAATAGGTTTTTGTTGCTCTCTACTTGTTCTCTTAGTCAACAAAATACTTTAACTGAGGACACATTTCTAAGAGCCTAATATTTTCAAATACATTCTATTAACTTACTTGAAAACTAATTCATAATTTGACATTACAAAAATTTATTCTAGTAAAATATATAACAGAAGCAAAACTTTTTTTTATTTACAAATTTTCCGACTCTCGTATACGTATATTCAAAGTACATCAGGTCATTCGCCAATGAAATATTATGATTATGCATAGGCATTTTATGCACAGACATATTATTTTACAGGCCTGCATGGTTTCTTAAGTTGTGAGATGGTGACTCCATATGGGATCTCAAAGCAAAAGGAAAGTGTCACGAAAATGAAATAAATATGAATTTAACTAGCATCAATCTATTAATTATCTTTAATATAATATAATATATGTTCTGTAAAGTGCAGTTATAAAATCGTGATAATGACTAAGTTAAACTATAAATTACATTTATCTATTATATGGTGATAAGTTAAACTATAAATTATAATTACTTATTATAAATTTTGCTATAAAAATAATGAAATTTTGAATAAAAATTTAAATTGCAATGCAATTGAAAAAGTTGCAATCTAGCATTGCAACTTTTGAAATTTCAGCAAATTTTGGAAACAAAAATGATCGCGTTCAAATGATTTGTAACGTCCTGATGCGCCTCAGAAGTGAATAAATCTCGGCGCCACTGCGACTAGTGTGACAACGCTCTTGTAGAGTAGGCAGATGTTTTTGTTTTGTCATATAAGCGTGTTCACACTCACAAATACTGCAAGATCAACATAATACTTTTTTTTACTCTTTTATTCGATTTAGGTTGGTACTTATTTGAATAAGTGTTATAAGAGAAGTTATCCCATTTATATCTTAAGATGTAATTATTTTCAATCTTGGGTAGTGAAAAATGTAAGTAATTCATTTTAATTTATCTAAAGATTTTTTTTATTAAAAATTATATAATATAGAGTTTAAATTAATTAATATTTTTTTAATTAAATGGGAAATTAAACAGCATAATTTTTTTTTCATACATACGAAGAATCGGTGTTAGGGGGATTGTTCGTTTTTAAATATGGGAAAGGGGTCCCAGGACTAAAACGATTAAGAATCTCTGATATAAATCAGCTTTAAGAATACCTCCATTTAATCTTTAACCTAAAGACGAAACAATAATCTCATGTTTCAAATAATCAGATTATCTTACCACATTGCAGTAAAAAACCAGATTCCAGTACTTAACCCAACTCTTTTAAAATAACTATTATAAGAGAAGTTATATCTTTTATTTATATTTCAAGATAAAATTATATATTTTTAACCATGAGCAATGAAAATTATAATGATTTCATTTTAATTTAACTATATTTTTTTTTATGAAAAATTAAATAAATTAGATTTTAAATTAATTAATTAATTTCTTAATTAAATAAGAAATTAAACAGCATAGATTTTTTCATACATATTTATAAATGAGAGGGAGTTGGTAGTTTGAAGTTTTTATATGTAGAAATGGAGTCCCAAGTCTTAAAAGTTTAAGAAACACTGATATATTCCAACTTTAAGAATACTTCCATTTCATCTTTAACCAAAGACGAAACAGTAACTTCATATTTAAAATAATCTGATTATCTTACCACATTAAGTAAAAAACAAGATTCCAGTACCTAAAACCAACCCTTTTAAAAAAAGGCGAATATGAAATGTTTCTTTACCGTATAACTCATTTTTAGATTTGACAGTAGAGATATTTTATAACCGCCAGAGCATATACCATATTTTACTGAACCGCGGGGTTCCCAGAATATTTAGCTTCCAGCACAGAATAGAAAGGCGAAGAAATGAAAATTCTTAAATTAAAGAGAGGGTAGATTGTTCTGGAAAAAAATTAGAAACAGCTATATATTTAAATTTTCAATGTAGATGCATTTTATCTTCTGTATTATTATTTTCATCTTTGTTGGGCGAATTTTAAATGTATTAAATGAAACTGATTTTACCACATCATTTTGAGTAATGGTGGCAGGAATTTAAGGCGAATTTTTTTTTTTTTTTTACTTATTTTTTTTTTTTATTTTTTTTTCTGATAGAAGTAGAAATTCGTTTGAATTATTCCACTGGAACATTTTAGACCATAAAATAAAACACTTCGCTACTTCACACTAATGCGACTGATGCTATCAGATCTCGTTTTGGCAGTTGAAAAAAAATATGTAGGTATTTTATTTGTTACAGATATAATTATATGTGTTCAGGGATGATTACGGCTTTTTATTTCTCGAATGTGTTATGTAAGGTTTAGTTTTATTTCTCAAATGGTAAAGAAAATTAAATTTCATAATTATTTTTTTTTTGTTAAATGCATTTAATCGAATGTATTTGACGTAAAATTTATCATTCCATTTACGAAAAGAGAGAGAAAGTTATCATTTACACACTTTTAATTTTTCAATTACCACTTTTATCTGGCTATGTATTAATGTTGAGTTAAGAAAAAAATACTTAAATTTACTTTAGATGTGCTATTTGAAATGTAGGTTTTATAAATATTTCTAAATAAAGGTCCAGTATTTGAATGTTGGTTAATTTATACATAGGAATTCTAACAACAGCAGCTGAATATCTTAATATTTTAAATCTCGATTTCTTTAAAAGCCACTTTAATAAATGATAAGGAAGGTTTTGTTCAAAATAGTTCCATAAATACCATGAATTATGAAAATCATTCGAAGGATATAGAAATTCAACTACCATCTTTGTGTGTGTGTGTGTGTCATTAGATCATTTTCTAACATTAAGAGATTTGTCGAAAACTTTTCTAAGTGAATATAATTACATAATAAATTTAGCTGATAATTTTCTTTTTTAGTTTAATAAATTAAGAAATTAATCAATTAAATTCTGTCGATATTTGCTACTATATTTCTACTTTAACACACATACATTATATCTATCTTATAGATCTTATTGTTTGATCAAACTACTAATGGTGTGTCAGTGCAGTGTGTGAGATTCATCTCTATTTTAGTTCATTCATTTTTTGACATTGGATTATTTTTTTCATTAACCTTGGAGACTTTATAGCGATTTGAATTACATAAAACTACAGTTTTCTTCCTAACCAAAATTGACCGTTAATAGGTAAACTAGACGAATAGAAGGAGAATGCTGAATTGAATTTGAGAGATAGTGATGTACAAATGAAATATAATTGACAGAAAGAAAATGGAGATAGAAGATTACGATGTATCGATCAATACTTATAATTTGAATTAAATATAGTAATAAATCCTTTTGATTGAAGCGAATCTTAAATAAAGTGCTAAGATAAGAATCGATTGTCATCAAGAAGATTTTGAATCAAAAAGACTAATTTCGTAAACTAAAACTTTATTGTTTGGGTATAATTTAGGATTGGCTAGTTCAGAGGGGTTCGAAAGAAAGCTATCTTATCTATTAAATGATAAATAAAGTATTTTGCCTTGATCTTACATATATTCACACAATTAGAGTCTAGTACTAGTCTAGTATTAGTTGAATTAGACTGAAACACTTCATGGTGGTAGAAATAAATAGTAAAGGAAGGACGCCACAATTTAGCAAGATTTTACCCTATTCTATGAATTATATTTGTTCCCTAGATTCTACGATAATTTCTTGAAATTGGTGACGTAAATTGTTCTAAAATGGAAGTGAACTTCTTATGCCAATGTTATATGCAGTGGAGTTCATATTTGCAAAGCAAATGTGATTAATATTATCATCAAGATGTATTAATGTGATAAGAGTTGTATTTTTATCTGTAGGTAAAACATAACCAAAATTACCATTGGAACTGATGAAGATTTAAATGAACCACGAGGAATTTAAACTTCAGATTATTTCCCAACTTCCCGAGTTTACGGATGCCGCTTGCACTCGTAACTTATTTTAGTTAAACTAATTATTATTATTATCTTAAACCTATTCTTATTTTAATATAACGCTGAGTATGAGCATTAATAAATTAATTTAATTAAAACATATTTATAATTCCTAAGCCGTTTTGTTTCAGCGTCTATCTTATTACAAAATGTGATAAATGTTGTCCTAATTCAAATAAAAGCCTTTTGTGCAGAATTTAGGTACATTTTGCACGGAATAAGGATCTAAGTTCTTTTAGAGCGAGCAGTGAATGACTGAAGAGAAATGTACAAGGCACACAAAGTCGGCTTTCTCTATAAAAGGATTGGGTGCAAGAAACCATTTGGGGTTCTTCAGAAAAATTACAATTTTTTGCCAATTATTTTTCGATGCTTAATATAGCAAGTGCATTTAAGCATTCTGCAAACTTGCTTGGATAAAAAGTTCAGTTTAGGCAGGGACACTCGGGAGTTTTCCGAATCAAATAACAAAAATTATACATTTGCATCATCAAGAATTAGTTTGAGACGAGATTGTTGAAATTCATAGATTTACTATAATAATGTTTACGATAGAATGAGCTTTACGTCATACTGACAATGATAGGAAAATTGTCAAGTTTTCATGTTTATGTACAAGAGTACAGTATTTTAGTTCTTAATAATGTGGGGGGAGGGGGTTCAAATGTGGAGCCTCGGTGCATTCTCCGAACCCCCTAGATGGTCGTCCTTGAAGGCAAGTTGTCGTCCTTTTGACTTGATCAGGGTTCGAATGTGCTGATGTACGTCAGGAATATTCCTCATATTAATCCAATAAAATGAAACAAATATAATCATTTTTCATTCATTTCCAGTTCTTATATGAACGTGGCTGCGGTAGCCTAGAGGTCATGGTTGCGGATTCGTCGCCGGCGGTTTTCGTTAAGTCGTGGGTTCGAACCATGGCTGCTAAAGACCCGCCATGTAGCCGGGGCTAATGCACTTTAAATCTGTCGGGGCCCAAAGTCTCCAGTTAGTGTAGTTTGGAAATTGGAAGAGGGGGTGCCAGCTCAGGTATAGTCCTCGTCACTTGACCGAAGTTCAAAATTACGAAATCCGTCGCCCATAGCCCAAGTGCTGCTTCTAGTGCGACGTTAATAAAAACTAAACAAAACGAAACGAAGAAACTTATATGAACATTTTAAAGGATTAACTATTATATTTTATATTTTTTAAACAATATTTGATAAGGTTTTGTTATACTGGAAACTTAATATTTTTGTGTAGATATTCTACACAGGTTTAATTTTATGTAGACTCAACTTACCGCTGCTTGGTCTACTTTTCAAACAAATTAGTTTCTTCTTATTAAACACAAAAAGATTTGGAAGCTTTATTAGCAATTAATATCTCATTATTTTGTTCTTTGAATTCAACTCTAATGGAGAAATTATAGTTTAAAATTTAAAATGCAAAAAAGTAAGCCAAAATTTTTAATATTACATTTACAAGTATATTTTTCTGCTTGTCATTTGAATTCTGAGCATTAATACATTTTTTTTAATAATTTTGCTTTTTATCGTTCCAAGTTGTTTTGTGCTCTTAAATTTATTTTAGGAACAAAAATGTTTTAAATTTATTCGTTATATAAATGGGTGAATGCCAGTTAAGGAAAATAACAGAAATAGATTTAAAATTCTGAGAAAATCTGAAAATTATAAATAATATATAGTTAACATTTTAAGCCATTTTATAAGAGTGTAATGATTACATTGTTCCACTGTAGACCATTGAAACTGCATAAAAAAGATATTTATTGTACGTTAAGATTTTTTTATAACTAATCGCAGATTATAAACAGTTACAGCAAAAAAAAAAGCAATTATAATTACATTACAAGGGAATAAAAACACAAAATAGGAATAAGAAATGCTGCAATAAAGTTCATTAATCCAACATGTCTCGAGCCTCCCAGTAACGTTCAGAAAGAAAAGACTTTCGAAGCTAAGATTTTGGAACGCATGAGCGGAATCCGTAACCTCACCAAAGCTGCACAGAGTGCAAGCCAGGGAAGAAACAATTTTGAATCTAAAAAGATGTTTTCGTAAGCAATCGTGTCCGGTGGCTAGGCGGAAATCAGCGACTGCTCTATGTCTTGGGCCAATGCTCAAATTGGAAACAGCATTCTTCCAAGTCTTGTGAGATAGATGATTGTAAAGGACTTCCTGAGCATAGGCTTTAATAGATTTTAATAAGGTTTTTAATTGTACAGAGAAGCAAAGGACGAGAAACATTCTGCTTAATCAAAGCACTACTTTTAGCCAGATAGTCCACTGTCTCGTTACCTGGGATTCCACAGTGGAAGACAATAGTTTTCTCTAAAGAAGCCAGGTTCTCGAGTTGACGACGACAGTCCAAAATGCCCTGCGTGAAGGTATGTTCATCAGATACGATGGCTACCAGCGCAGCCTTTAAATCGCAGAGGACAACAGCTCTTGTGAACTTATCCAGGTGGTAGTATAATTGGGACAGGACTGTGCGAATCACAACAATTTCTTCGTCAAATGCAGTACCTCTCCCACAGGGATGTAGAAAGAAAATATTTTGGAGAAAACTCCGGCATCTGCATTAGGGCGAATGCCCAGGAGAGACCCATCAGTAAGAATCCGAAGCCACTCGGGTTCGGGGTAGTAGGTGTGCAATCGTTCAAGCGTCTAGCTCTTAAAATAGAAGAACCTATGTTACTTTCAGTAACCTTTGACACAGGTTAAGATTAATCCAGATGGCGGTCAATTTCATTGGGTTTTTGGGGTGAAACGAGGAGTTCTGGTTCAAAAATTAAGCCGAGTGAAGTTTTTAACTGAAGGACTCCCTGAAGAAAACCCTCTTGGGTTTTTAGAGATCTGGTCGAGTACTGACTGACCTCGTTCCAAAGTGAAAAACATCTAGGTACTCTAAAGATCTTTTCCCAGAGAATAATGACCGTCTCTTGAATCACAATGGCCAATCACCAGTCAACAATATCATAGAATCTATTGGGGTGGTCTTTACAACCCTAGTAACATTAAATAGGCCCTGATTTTAGACCCTTTCTAGGGGCTTCAAGTACATTTCTCAGGCCACAACAAGTAGTTCACAAGAATAAGTGAAAAGAAGGCGAATAAAGGTGTGGTAGTTTGAAGTATAGTTGTTCTAGTACAACCCATGCCCCAGCATGGCGTTTTAAGGCACTTAGCCTCTTCATGACGCTGTTGGTAATGTCTTCCACATGGGGCATCCATGTTAGCTTGCGATCCAACATCCCTCCCAGATAATTAAAATTCTCACAAGTGGTGATTTGATATACTGAATATACCCTTACACTAAAGTTGAAGATCTGAAGATTGATGCATAAGAGAAAATGATAGTATGATTTATTTAAATTTACCTCCTTATTATTAATATCACACCAATCCTCTAGAGCCTTCAAAGAAGCAGACAGTTTAGTCTCTATACATATTCTTGCGTTTCTTTTTTTAGAAACTGTCCAGAACACCAGATTATCGGGGTATAAGAGGCATCGGGGTTTAAGAGTATCCCTTATTTTCAGAATAAAATCATTAGTATATATGTGAAACGGGGAACAACTACTAACAGCTCCCTATGGGAGACCCGTTTTTAGGATCTTAGATTTTGGAATTGCCGTACCTTACTCTACAAAAGCTTTGGTACAAGAAGCTTCAAATCCAGTTAAAACATTTGCCCTAATACCTAGATATGTGAGCTTAAATAGGATGTTCTCACCCCATACTTTGTCATAAGCAGACTTGAGGTCAATAAAAACTAGTATCAGGACCTGTCTGCTATCCAAAGCGTCCTTGACAAACTGCCTCAACAGGGTTACACGACAATTGGTAGATCTAAAAGTTCTGAACTCCACTTGCTCCTCAGGTAGTAGACCTCTAATTTCTAGGTAATAGTTGAGCCTTCTTAAAATTATTTTCTCCATAGCCTTCCCTACTACAATAGTCAGCGATATTGGTCTTTAATTATGGAGATGATTAGGATCTTTGTTCTTTTTATGAATATGAATGAGAAAATATGAATTACCCATATGAATGAGAAAATATGAATGGATACCATCTCTACTAAGAGATTAACCCCTTGAGAGACTTCTTATGGCATTAGTCAAGTCGACTCTAGTTACAGGTGCCACGAAAAGGGATTTCTTATTAGACTCAAACTTTGACTGCAGGAGTAAGGTTTTCTGTTTGATTATTTTTTTGCCTAGGTATTTATGCAAAGAGTCTCACAGAAATGTTGTGCAAAAGCCCTTGCGTCTGCGGGGTCTGAAGAAAGCTTTTTATCTTCAACTCAAAATGATTGTTTGGGTGAGTCAAAATCATTCATTAAATTACCAATAAATTTGAAAGTTCTCTTACTATCAGTTTGGTAATCTACATTAGAAATATATTGGTTAAATGAATATCCTTTACTGTCAATTAAGGCCTTTCTAAAATTTAAAGAATGTTTTCTCCAAGCTTGAACATCGCAAAGGCGTGAGGTCAACTCCATCTTTCTCCTGAGTCTTTCTTTTAGCTTTCAGTAAGGCCAATTCTTCCTTCCAAAAAGGCTTATATTTTTTTGTCCTCTAGGGATAGTTCTCTTAATACTCACTCTAATTGTGTCTCAAATAATCCTATACATTTTATTGGGGTTAAGGGTAAAGTCAAGTTTATCATGGCTAAAGCCATATTCCAACGATTCCGTAAGGAGAGGCCAGTTAGCTTTTTTAAAATTCTAAGAGATCTTTGATGATAAAAAGGGCCTCTGATCAGTCCTGGGAATTTCAACTTCTGCAAGCACCTGCCTATGACCCGATCTGGGGTCCTTCAAAACTGCTCGTTGTATAAACTTTTAAAAAGTTAGCAGTGATTATCAATAGAAACGGGGTGAAGCTTCTGCCATTATAATCTAGATATGTGTGTGGATCTTCCTTGTATAGATCCAATAGTATATTTACAGTGGTTACAAGTTCAAACGTAGACAAGCTAAGAAAGTCCTGAACTCTCCTTCCGTCTTCATTTGTATCGGAGTAACCCCACATGGGAGAAAGGGCATTAAAGTCGCCGATAAAAATAGTATGTTTACAGTAGTTAACACACGAATAATCGGGAAAATTACAAGGAAGACTATAAATAGCCATGATCTTAAAAAGAACTCGATTTTTTCAAACGTCCAAATGGACAACTTCACTTTTATTGAAATCAATTCCCATCGCTTTTAAAATGCGAAAATCATATGTTAATTCTTTTTTGACATCGATCAGAATCCCACTGGAAGTATGTCTATATTTTGGGAGTTTATAAAGAGAATACCCCTTGGAAAGGTAATATCTTAGGTTTCCAGAAGCTACATTGACTTCCAT
This sequence comes from Nephila pilipes, assembly GCA_019974015.1. NCBI lineage: Eukaryota > Metazoa > Arthropoda > Arachnida > Araneae > Nephilidae > Nephila > Nephila pilipes. Next base: position 292,397 of record BMAW01000338.1, on the reverse strand, counting down.
AATAGAAAAGACGTCGATTTCTTTCTCTTGCAGAATCATCAAAAGCTCCTTGCGTTTCGATTAGGGCAATTCAAGAGGGTTTCACAGTAACGCTGGAAAAGAATCAACCCGAGGAGGGAGAGAAATAATGCCGAATTGTAGATCTTTTAGCCACTATAAAGTGTTATCAGGTCCACCACGGAGAGATAGATCTACAGCGCATCCAACGTAAACATTATACGTTATGTAAACATTGTACCCATTGTACGTAAACATTATGTCGTCAAGACACAATGATTAAATTTGCATGCAGTTTGGGGGTTTACACAGGTGCAAAATTAGTAGAAACAGCTGCCAACACTGGCAGCTAAAATGACCCTTACACGATTTGGCATAGAGTCAATCTGGGCTTGGATAACAGAAACAGGAAATTCATTCCACGCTGCTTTAAGTCCATGCAACTCTTCATCAACCGTATTAGCTGGACAGGGGTTACAGTCTAATCTCTCAGCAACACATGATAATATGTTTTCAATGGGTGACAGTTCGGGAAACCGTGCAGCCCAGGGAACAATCAGATACTCTGTGTATCAAGGAAGGTCAGAACACGACTTGAAACATGTGGTCTTGCATTATCTTGGTGAAAGATGGCGTTTTGAAGGCCTCGAAGATAGGGTGCAACCAAAGAAATGTACCGATCTGAGATCAAATTACCGTAGAAGCAAACAAGAGATGCGCGTGTCATATACTCAATGGCTACCCAAACCATCACACCACGCGCACGGCTCCCATGCCGATATCAAATGCAAGCAGGTGACTGGCGGTGTCCTCAGAACTTCCCTACACTTATACAGCCATTAGAATACTGCACGCAGAACCGCTCATCATTCGAACGGTCGTGCCATTCATTCGTCTGTAAATATGACATTGTGCCACTTCTTTATCCAACTTTGTCGTTCGGCGCACCAGAATCGCTATATCTCTTTGTGCTGCATTGTCAGGGAAAACCGGAGTAATGGTTGTTGTGCTGACAGTCCACCTGCTGAAAATGTCGTCGCTCCGTACGAGTGCATACTTGGGGTGCTGCAAACATGCCCATTTCATGACTAATGGTCCGTGTTGTGGTTGTACGGTTTTACAGGACCAACCTCATAATATGTCCGTTCTCCCAGGTATTAGTCCTGGAAGGGCAAAGAAATAATGCTAGCAGTTCAGTATTACCTTTACCAACCCATTGATTCCATATTGGCATGACAGTGGGCCTGTGCAATCTGACCTGTGCATCTCGACCTGTGCGAAGGGTGATATCACGAAATGATAATCCACTTTCTCGATAAACAACGATCCTTCCTTTATCGAATTCCTATACTTGCTGGTAAGCATTTCTTCTTATTCGAATAATAACATGATATTCTGAGCAAACTCCAACCTCTCAATGGTTTTCGGAATGTGAAATCCCCTACACAACTTCTCTTTTATGCAGTGCTTCAGATATCGTTTCTCCCTCCTGCGTCGTCTAAATGCACTGAAATACTAATCATTTGCATATCCTAACCACTTCTTACTTTCATGTGATTTTGAGGTTCGTCATGTAATTCCTTCCTGATGTCGCAATTTTAATGCCAGAAGTATAAAATACTCTATGTTATTCCTCACCTACATTTAAATTTGAATTTAATTCCCACTGATGATATTTAAATAAAGAAAAATTGCTAAATAAATATAATTTAAAACATATGTTTTAGTTTGTTTGTAATGTCTCATGGTTATATTGTAAAAAGGAAATTTAAAATTATTATAATGAACAAATAAAAATATGTCCACAATGCATGTAACAGACAATACATAAATTATAGGGATTTTAATAATTGCACTTGAAAATATATCTGTGGGTAATATTTTACTTCAAGTGTTGAGTTTTAAGTTTCTTTTTAACAACATTGAAGATATTTTTCTTAAAAATAAACGATATTCCTTCTATATCCGTAAAATATTCTTTTTTTTTCAATTTTATAGTTATCAAGCATTTTAAAAGTCAAAACTTTAATTTAATACCATAAAATTCTCCAGTCACTCAATCTTTGTAGTTTAAAAGTATTCTTGAAAACTCCCATAAGACACGTTAACTACAAGAGTATGTTTATTATTGCCCTTATATTAACACTTTCATTTGCGAAATGAATTCAGTATCTTTGTTCATAGTACTTAAATAAGTATCCTAAAATCAAACAGAACACAACTTTTAAGCCAATACTTTAACTATAATACAGAGCTAAGAGTACTTAAACTCCACTTCACTGAATTATACACTCATCAACATTTTGAGCACTCGGGAAAATGAGAGCTTATAAAATACTTGGAAGTATGTAACATCAAGGTCAAATTCCTTAATTTGCGCTGTAGTGACTACTTGAAGTATACAGGAAATATTATGTTATGTCTTGGAACTGATTTTTATATTTCAAATGGAGATAAGGTTGAATTGAAATGCACATTTGCTCAAATTTTAATGTGATGTTTAAGTTTAATTGACCATCAATCATTTAATTTTTGTAGAAATGAATGGACATGCAATAAATACCAAAAATACGCATGCGCAAATTTCATTATAAAGAAGTCTATGACTATCATATTGTAAAAACTTCTTAAGAATTATTATTAATAAATAAATAATAAATTATCCCAACGAGAGGTAACTAATAAGGTAAACAAGAATATGATAATTCTTACATAAAGAACAGTTAGCAATAAAAGAAATTTTTCAGTAATTTGGTATTCGAAAGTACAATTTCTCCCACATCATAAGCAGACAGTATTCATGATTTATTATTTATTGCGGAAAAGCAACTTTTTCTGTTAATCTTAGTGTAATTGTCCATTTTGAAAACTTTTAAATATATAGATATGGATCATCATTCAAAGGGGAGTTTTAAAAACTATTTCTGAACAAATTAATTACATAGCTTTGAAATATTTCTTTCGAATCACAGCCTTCCAAAATTATATTAATTCCAGAATTAATATAATTTAGAAATTCAAGAAATTCACATTAAAAACATTTTCCTTAATATCTGAATTTTTGATTAGTAGTTCTGATTTTACAATGCAATTCAAACTTAAATCTCCCTGCAGATCACGATGGAGAGACTAATGCTAATTAATAGGATGAACCCTGTTGATTATTTTATATTTCGAAGGATATAAATCGCTGTTCTAGGGAATAAGGGATATCATACCTTAAAGTTAACTCACACATAGATATATATACAAGAGTGGAAGAATCAGAAAAATATTAATGGCTTACTAAAATTTTATTTATTATTGATTGTTCTAGCTTAACTTACTTAGTTCATAACAATAATTCATTTTCAGTTAATTATTCAGTTAATAGCGATAGCACATTTTTTGTTTGTTGATTTAAATTAAAGCAAAATAAACATTCATGAATATAAAAGTATTTCTTCTGCAAAATCTTCATTCCATTAAAAAATTACATTAGATGTTTAGAACATGATGGTTTCCAAGCCTCTACTGTATAGTTTTCTACTGTATTTTGGGTTACTAATCATTTAAGATGATCACTTAATAACTATATGTATAATGAGAATAGCCACATATTATCATTCAGTTGAAAAAATAACATTATTACTTGAAACATGATTACTTCAAAATTTTATATATATTTTCAGACACATTAAACTATTATTTTTCGATATTAAACATACCATTTAAAATTTATGAATGAACTTGTTAATCAGCAGACTCACTTCTTAGCACCCAAGGGGCTATTGTTTTGGTTGGATCACTTTTGGCGTACCAGATCACTTTTCAGTTTTTTTTATCTTTTCTTGAACTTTAATTACATTTAGCTGAAATACATTCAATTAAATTCTTTTTTGTTCGCATTGATTTCAACTACATGTAGCTGATATAATATTCAATTTAATAATTTTTCATTTTCTTTAATTTTTATTACATTTAGATTAAATAGATTCAATTTTATAATTTATTGGTTCCTTTAATTTTACTATCGGGAAAATTTACATTCCTTCATTTCTCGATATTTCATCGTTTACATTAGTTCTTATATTTAAATGAGTAATATTTCATCGTTTACATTAGTTCTTATATTTAAATGAGTAATTTAGTAATAATTGTAAAAAAAGCGCACTTTTGGGTGGCTAAATCTGTTCTTTGCAAAATTTTGCATAGAACTTTTTTTTTCTTTATATTTGCTTATTAATTAAAAACTCAGATAATTTACTAAACATATAAAAAAAAAAATACGGTTTTTAAATTTAATACATTATTGGTGGGAAAAAAACGAGAATCAGTTTCTTAAAAAAATAATTTTATTATTGAATATTTATGACATCCATTAAAAATAATGAAACAGGAAAAAAACATTTTAACAAGTTATTCGTTCACCTTAAAAACAATGTGAAAAAATTAAATAAAAGTACTTGCTTTGTAAGATAATACATCATTCTATTCTATAATTAAGAAGTACTTAATTAAATTATGTCCCTTTTATTCTATAGGTTTTTTCGCTTCATTTAATAATCTCATTTTGTGCATTTATGAACTCAATTTACCGATTTGCGCTTAATTGATTATTTTTACCACAACTGAATACATTCTCATTAAAATAATTATATATAATTTTTATTTTAGTTAATTAAAAAAATGTAATTTTTTCCCGTTTTTAAATTTTTCTATTAAATGAATTATTCCTTAGATGTATGCCGCACCATATATTTATGTATAGTTATTTATTGCTTGAAATATATTTCTTATGATAGTATAAAATGTATAAAATGTGTATTATATTTTCTATAAATAAGTAAGCATGACGTTTTTCACTTAGATACATTGTAGTTATAAAAAAGAAATGAAGGTTAAATGACCGCAGTCATTCCAAGTCGTAGTATTTAAACAGATTGTTTTTGATGAAAAAACTCCTTAAGTCTTTCAACTGAATCAAAATAAGCACTTTTTGCTTAAAAATTGTTTGAATGTAACATATTTTAAATTGAAATTGCTACTTATATTAAATTTAATTTTTTTAAATTAAAATTAAATGCATTAATAACTTCTATGATTTGTATCTAATATTTATCATAAATTTTGTAATTTTAATTTTTCTTGCATGTACCAATCAATGCAGACGAAAATAATGTAATTCTTAATATTTAAATTTCATACTACGGATGTTATCTCATTCAGTGGATAGGTAAAAGCATGTGTAATCATGAAACAATACACATTACAATAAATGTTTTTACAAGAAAAAACAATTGTATTATATCAAAATAACAAACGAGAAAGAAAATAATAAACAATAGCAGAAAAAAGATATATTAGTGAGAAGAATTGTAAGTCTTTTCCAATGTCACTCATGCACTCCATGAAATACAATACAAATATCATTGTCATTTTACCGATGCTAAAACTATTAGGCCAAATAAGTACCACAAGTTTTTAATTCAATAAAATATACGTTAGTCCCTATAACTATCCATAGATGGCGCGACTTCCGTTAAGTAAAAGAATTAACTGTTGGTTCCCGCCACTTCATTCGTAAAATAAAAAGAAAATATGTCATGTAAAGGGTATAAAGTCTTCATATAATACATTCTCGTATGCAGATGCAGTTATTGTTCCTCGATATTATATATGACTGACAAATCAATAAGCTATAAAATTATGTCAGTTATCAAAATCAAATTAAACAACGTAACCTAGAGATTTAAATCTATTAATTGAAAAATTCTTTGCAATAATAAATGAGTCTCCATATTCCAAAAGTTTAATTTAAAGGGAATCTAAAGCCTCTTATTTCTACGTTCATTAATCTGCATTGAATTCATTGTTTTCTTTGTGAATTTCAAAAACAAAACTCATTCCAAGAAATTAATAAATAACATTATCAGAAGTATATTATTAATTCATTTCTGAAAATATATATAAAAAAAAATAAAGCTTTATAGAATATTAAAATATTCTTAACAAAAATCTACTTATTTTAAATTTGTGTAAGAAATTTTCAGCATTTAATAAATTGTTTATCTTGTCTCTTAACGTTCATCATGATGGTCGTTAAAAAGCGATATCAATTAAGCATCAAATAGATTTCTTCGCTAGAGTTTTATTGTTAGTAATTCAACTAAATATTTTTATTTCCCCCATTACCTGAATAAATAGCAGCTTCTAATAGTAAACATCAGTTAAATAATATAAGATAAAATGATTAGGCCAATGTATATTTGAGAAATGAATCATTTGTTAAAATGATGAGTAATTTACCAATACATGTCTTACTAAGCTATGTCAATAAATTTTTCCCGGTGCTCGTAAAGTTTTCAAGGACACACAAGAGATTAATTTCATTAAAATTAAATGGTAGAGTTCTGTGAGAGACCTGATAACGACATTTTATGTAATCCTTTCAGTTCAATGATCATGTTTGTATCAGATAATATTATACAGCACCAGATAAATGTAATTTACGATACCATGGAAAGTAATTATATTTAGGACAAGTCACAGTCAATTCGTTCACTGATTTTAAATCCGACTGATGATGTGTGGGATATGTCTGGGATATGAATTGTGACATTTCTCAGAACTCACCATGAGTTCTGTTTATTACTATATCTTTCATAACTATTCTGTGTGATTAAAATAGTGTTAAAATAATGGTCATTAAAATGCTAATTATTTAATTGCTCCCTCCTTTCATCATCATTTATATTTTGGGAAATTTCTTAAGTAAATATTTAACGAAGAAGTCTATAAAATTTCATATTTCTTTATTTATCCAAAATCTTCTACATTGAGGATACATGGGACTCAAAATGCTAAAATGTTTAACTTTTGTTCAACCTCTGTGAATCACTGTACAGTTATTATATGATATGTGTTTGAACCATAGGGAATTAAGAAATATATTCGTAAGTTTTACAGTAAGTAAAAAGTTTATTATGGTGTTCCCGCATGTATAAATTGCTTCTTGGGAATAAACCTTTAAATTAACGTGTTTATCAAATTATTATTTATATTTAGTCATAACACAAGGGACTTTACATACGATTTTAATTACATTATTAATAGAAGAGGAAAAGAAATTGAAAGTTCTGAATAATATTTTTTCCTGAAATATCATAATAAGTACTTTTTCTGGCAAAAAATTCAGTAACCCATGAGTTATTCTTTTTATTATACAACAAAAATGTAATTTTAAAATATTGTGGTATTCAAGGGAGAGATATGATTTGGTTTGGTTTCATTAACGTTGCACTCGAAGAAACATGAGGGCGGGGACTGACAACGGGGCTCGTAATTTTGAACCTCGATCAAGTGACAAGGACAACACCTGAGCTGGCACCTCACTCTCCTAACTTTTACACCACGCCAAGAGAGCTTTAAAGAAATATGAATCGTTACTTCTATTTTTATTTTAAATATCATCTCAAGAAAAATGAATACAATCAAAACTAAGATCTATTAAAATTCACTACATCTATATACACTCACATTATATATAATGTGAATATCACATTATTATATATAATACACTTATACATTATATATATATATATATATATATATATATATATATATATATATATATATATATAAAATATATATCTTCGTAATTCTTTCCCCCTTCATCTCTTTTGCTCCCTTAAAATACTTAATGATTATCGCAGTTTTATTTCAAAAATGCAGCTGATTTGAAATTATTTTGCACTTAATTCATAAATTTGTTAATGATCATTATTGTTTGGAAATTTCCGGCGATACTCTTAAATTTTCTTCTTAAAATGTTTAAGAAAAAAACTCAAAAGTATGGATGGAAAAAAATTGAATTTTGGCAAGATACAAATTATTTGGGAAATAAATCAATCATAAACGATAGACGTCTGCTTATTTTCAATATGTGTGCGTTATCTGTTAATCTTAAATACCAATTTAAATTAATGCAATTTTTGTATATCCTTGTATAGAAATGGTTATTTAAAATAATATCTAAACCTCTCGTTTATATTTAGTTACTTTTATTTTAAAGAAAATATGTTCTGTTACAATGTTAAGAAAAACGATAGAAATTGTTGGAAATTTTATTTAAAATTCTTAGTACTTATTTCTAGTTTTATTTCTAGTAACTTTTCACTTGTTTAATGCTCAAATTTCTTTAAGGGTATCAACCAAAAAAAATTATAATGTTTGTCAATAGGAAATTTGTTACTTTTATGTATGTATACAAAATACTTTTCTTCTAAACCAAGATATGTTTTCATACGATTGCAGTGAATTGAAAGCAAAATCGTATGAAAAATTAATTTACCTATTGATTGATATCACATTATGCTTTTTTAAGTAATTGTTGTTATGCTGAGTGGATTACTTTATAAATATGTTTATAAAAAAAAAAAAAAAAAAAAAAATTGCGTATGTATTAATTTATTTTACCTGAAAACCCTTTTTTTATTCTGCTAACTTCTTGAAATACTTAAGAGAGAAACTCTCCAAATGTTATTTTGCTGCAGCCATGAACATTGCCTTTCTTATAATGATTCTCTTAAGAGACCGAGCTCGCCCAACAAAGACTATCAAGCCAATCTCCAGGAAGGACTCCAAACTTTATATTCAAAGTAAAAACTTGATGATTGCAGAAATGACTTTTCATAATGAAGATGAAGTTCTTAAAATTTTTATCTCAGCCGTATATTTCCGCAAATAAGACGAATAGTGAATAAAAAAGGAGGTCCGCAAAATCAGGGATTGTCATATATTACAAATTAATAAAAAACCAGATTAATCTAAGACCATTATTAGATAAAAACAAATCACTCACTAATAAATTTAAAATCTGCAAAATCCTCTCATTCATCATCTGAACCAAATAGCTCTTTAAGTATAGCCTCACTTACTTTGTTTAGAAATACGTCATATAGATCTTATTTTGTACCTAGTTAGCCGATTTCTGTTTCGGCAGCAATATTTGATAACGAATACTCTTCAGTTCCATTCATAACATTATAAATCCCTCACTTATTAAAGAATTTATCAGAGATGCATATGTGTTCGTGTTTCGAAATAGGCTTCTATAGGCTGTGCTGGATGGATTAGATTGATTGTTTATTAACATCATAATTAGAAAATAATATGGCTATTGGAGACGATCCTCGTGATTTTGAATCTCAGCGAAGTTATAAGGATGGCCTTTCTATCTATCGAAACTTCTACACCCCGCTTATGGGAGGACTTCGATCCTCGACAGATATAACGCGTATTAGCCCTGCTACACGGTGGATTATTAATAGCATCAATAATCGAGGGCATGAATCGATGGAACAACATCGGCAACTAGTTTGTGAATATGAACATTTGGCTACCATGGCTAATAAATTTGTTAGAGTCCGTGATTTAGCACATACTACTATAGACAATGCAGCCAGAGGCATGAAAATAAAATTTCTTCCAGACGATGATCGCTGATTTAAACAAAATTCTTCCAATGTTAATATATCAAGGAACTCATTTTACACTATTATGTGAAAACCATGAAACTTTGACGAAAATGCATACCTTATCCTAAAATCGTCTTTTGAAGTATATTGAGCGTATTTTTGAAAAAAGAAGACAGACTAAGCAACTAAATTGTTGTCATATCAAATACGCCAAAGGTGGACATCTCAACATTAGTCAAGACAGGACATAATACAAAATAAATGATAACTAAGTAAAAGAGTCATGCCATTAGAACAATATTACAGACAATGAGAACATATATTTATATGAACAAACCTCCATATTTACAAGTCAAGAAACGAGGGAAAGAGAAGGTCTGTAAGAGAAATATGTACAACAAATGTATAGAAACAAATAAGGAAATAAAAAAAAAGTGTGAGAAAAAATCAAATCAAATATAGAGGGATACGCAAATCTGAAATTTAATGTAATAAAAATAATTTTAGGTAAAAAAAAGGGGGTAGGACAAAAAAGGGTTTTTGCAATCTATTTGTGATCTACATTGTTGTATGAATAATTGTTATTAATTTAGAATGGATAATAGGATTATTTGATAAAGTAGAAAGCCAAGTGGAGATTTAGTATTACAATAGGTTTAATAAAATGAAATTCTTAAGGAAATGCTCAATGAAACACGTAATCAGCATCGGCAACAGAACCACAAGGACAAATAGGGTTAATTTTTATTTTAACTTTATGTAGATATGACATGAACGGATCATGGCAGTTAAAATTTTCGTTACGGGGAAGAAGAAAAGGGATTAATTTTTTCAAATTATATATATATATATATATATATATATATATATATATACGTAAGTAGCAACCCTTGACTCGTAACATTTTTTACATTTTATTAAATTTTCCAATTAAGAAAAACTTTACATAATGTTTAAATTTTCAAAACTTGCTAAGATATATGATATTTGTTACGCCTCATCAATCAAAGTTCAAAAGTATATGGAAAACGCAGGCATTTTTGATGTGGTTCAATTCCAGAACCTCATTTAAATAATTTACAGCTAAGTACTCTAATTTAAGTTTAATCCGCTAATTTGTAAGTTGATGGTAAGGTCTAAAAATTATTGTTGCTTTTTTCTTAGCGAATCAATGCTTAGCTAAAAGTATAGCTTCCTCTTAAACTAATAAAGATTATTTATTCTCAGTTATCACTCCTCTTGAGCATTCTCAGCAAAGTTACCTAATCTTGAGTTCAAAACCTCTTATTTATCGTTCACATTTATTGAACGCATAAGTCTTTATTTCAGTTAATGGGAAGCTATTATAATGTTTCTTGAAGTAAGTCCTTATCTTTATTGTTCGAAGACTTTAAGGAGACATTTTGTTTTTAAAGGCATTGTACGGATTTGATATAAAACCAGATTAGTTCCAAAGAATCTGAGTATGAAGAATGTAAATAAATAATAATATTGAATGTTTGTCCCGAATACTAAACATTATTTCGGATTATAAAAGTTTGTTTGTAAAAGATTTTAAAGTTTAAAACCTCTCATTTTCATAAATTGTAAAAGCATAAATATAATCCGACAAGAATGTACGATATTCTCTTAGTCGATTAATAGCAGATTTTAAACAATCTAGTCTGAGAAGATCTTATGGCATTTTGTGTGTGAGAGAGAATGTTTACATAATATTTTTCTGAAATCCAGTTTCGAATTTATATTAATTAAATGACTTGTATGAATTATTTTCGCCACTAAAAGTAAATATTAAAAATAAGAATCTAGTATTTTAATTTACATGAAATTAAACTATTATTATGAAACTATTAATCACATTGAATAATTGAATCATAACTCTTTGATATCTGACATAATGTAAAAATTTAATAAGATACATAATTTATAGACTTTCATAAAATTTTTGTATTTTACCATTTTCTTTTGAATTTTCAACCTAAAAAAAAAGAAATTGCTACACATAAAAGTTTAGATATTCGATTTTATCGAAAAAAAATTATATTCTATATTTTTTTCTCATGCATTTCAGTCTGTAAATTTTAAATTATAAATTTAGGGATGTCATCATTATGGATGTAGGGGCTCATCAGATTTGAAGTTTAATTCTATGAAAAGTTTTTATATGGGATAATTTAGGTTGTTATATACATTAGATGAGTAAATTTCAAGCACTAAGCCTAATCTAATCATTATAAAATCTTCTGAGGCTTTATACTATCTAAAATATTCTGCATTAGACGTAAGTAGATTTAGGAAATTTTTGATTTATGAATAACTTCTGTGGTCTATAGTTTAAAATTTTTGTCAAATTTATTTATTTATTGCTTCTTATCATAGTATTATTTAGAATAAGAATTAAAAAATTTTACTCTATGAGTAAACTATTTTCTTTTTTTTAAAGCATTATTGAGGAATAAGGAAAATATAATTAAAATATTAAACATAATACCAAATTTATTCAGTAAAGGAAACTAATTTTCGGATTTTGATGAAAATGTAGAACATTGTTTTTGATCAGCTCTTCTGTAAAATAAATGTTAAGCAAAGAATTTACATTGAATAAAACTATTAGCGAAAGAAAACATTAAATGTGAAGTAATGCAAATTCAAAATTACTTGGCCGTAAGATATGTCAACTATGAAGAAAATTGAAAGCAAAAATTGAAGGTCTCCAGACGAAAATGGTAATATCTCATGTTAAGATTCTGAATAAACTTAAGTATTTTCTTTTCATTCCTTTCTTGATTCCTAAATTCATATCAGGGCAATGTATTATTCGATAATTAAAAATACTTTAAATTTTTCTGAGATATTCATTTCAATTTAATAGAGTTTAAAAAGAAAGCTTCTCTTTTATAATAATACTTTTAGCCAAGATTAAAAAATGAAATAATAGGTTACACAAACATGCACGCCTGAGTTCTTCACTTCACTTATTAGATTAAACACCCTTTTTTGTTTGAACAAAAAAGTAATATTTTGCAAAAGGAATTTAAATAAATTGACATAACAGAAATAAACATTGATATATTGGAAACACGAATGTTACACAAGGATATTATTTCAGCCCTTAAAGTTCTCTTTTTACAGAAGTGCGGTTACAGAACCAGTCAATTTCGCAAGGGGTTTTCTTCAGACACAAAATAATTAATATCAATTTTGTAAGCAAAAAAATAAAGAACCGAACAAAATTTTTATAATATAAATATTAATTGGAATTTACTACTGTAGATGACGATATCTTCTATGACGTTATTCAGTTGACAGTGGTGTCCTCTAGTGATGTTTTGCAGAAATAATAAATGAACAGCATTTTAGTTTTTATACATTTTACAGTTATTATCGGCTTTAACAATATCAAGAAATTGAATATATTGCTCTTATCATAATTGAAAGTCCTAAAAAGACGTTTTATCTTTTAGATATGACAGAGCTTTAACTTAGTTGTAAATCAATATATAACTCTTCTCAAGAAGAATTATCCATGAATAAAACTTTTTAGAATAAATTATGCAAAATTATTTATGTTCTTATGTATGAATTTGTATTTTTAAGTGAGTTTCTCGTAGTATAAGTGTCTTTTTGTATAACGAACACTTTCTTTTTTTATCGAGTCTATTGGAAGTATTTTCGTATGTTTTATTAAACAATTTTAATTACATTCAGGGAATTTATTGATTTTATATTTATACTGCAATTTAGATTAAATTTATGAAAATTAAATTTTACGATATATTATAATATTTACGATATTATACGATTATTGTAAATAATTTTACGATCAGTACTTTTTAATTCATTCAAATATCTTTGATAATTAAACAATTATTGAATTTCATTGTACTGAAATTCAATAATTTATTTAGAATTGCTAATAGTTACTACAAGCATTATATCTTAAGAATTCAAAAATATCCCAATGATAAATAAATACTTTTAGTGATATTATAAAATGCATAGATTTATTTTTATGTGCTTAGTATTTTTCACAGCTATAGGTAATAATACTTTTATGTCTTAGAATCTTCGATGTAAATTACCAGTTTATTTGGCTTGCCACAGATAACTCGTATAAGGAAGCCAGATTAAAAGAACCACCTAACTTCAACTTCAAACTTAGCAGAGTTAAATTAATTCAATACTTAGTTTAAATATTGTTAATTTATTATTAAATATTTATTTAAGGTAAATTTTCATGTATTTATATAAAAAATAAATACGAAGGAGATTATTTACACAAACTTAAGTTTCATAATAACTTCAGAATATTTCAACATCAATTTTCTATTTATTAAATGCTTACTTTTTTTTGGTATATTTAATAGAACTTTGCAAGCAATCGAAAGTTCAAAAGTAGTACTTGCTTTAATAATGATTGAATATAAGCAAACTATTCTTCCCATAAAAAATTAAATTAGTGTTCATAGATTAAAATCCAAGCAAACGGTAAAATACTAAAGCAAGCAATGCATAATTAAAGCTGTTCATCATGTCCTGTTCAGGTACAAAAATTAAAGTAAACGATAAATAAGTTAAATATATCAAAAGTAAAATATAACTATATATGCTGTCATAAAATGATTCTTTACATATTGGTCTATTCTCAACATTATGTACAAAGACTATCCACAACAATAATTCACTTCACAATTTATCATCGATTTTTCATTGAACTTTCAATGATAAGCAATGACCGATATTCAAAAAGGTATTCTTCGCTACTTTTTGGAATAATTTCTATCATAAAATTTCTTTCCAAATAGTGGATTGAGAGAAAACATTTATAAATGTGAATGTGTGTGTGTGTGTGTGTGTGTGTTTTCACGCCTGTTACTACTCTACTTTCTCAATAAAAAGGTTCTACAATGAGGAGACTAAAATGATGATAAATCTGAATATATCCTTATAAAATCTGATTAAAACATTTTTATTCATACATTCAACCTAAATTTAGAATTTGAATACTTGTATGTATTTTTAAGGTGACTTAGTACCTTACGAAATCAAAAGTAGAAAATTTTGACAAACTTTTTTCAATTCTTCATAAAACAACAAGTTTTGCTCATTTCAGAATGAAACTTTGCCAGTTTGTGTAATAAAGTACATAGTTTAAAATATTGTGTCAAGATTTGCTATTAAATTAATATATTTTCTTATACAACATGAAATATGCGTACAAAAATTTGAAAAATAAATTAGCTTACCTTACGTTACCCACAAGATAACTTTTGAAAGATGACAGTAGAACCATAATTCTTATACCAAATTCAAGCTGACCTTATGACCTTATTCTGTAAACCTCAAATTTTAAATTTACCTTATATTAAAAAAAATTGAAAAATTAAAAAAGTTATCAAGTTTGCATTTAGTAACTTTTTTTTCATGTATCATGTTATAAAATAAAATCTAATCATCCTATTAACAAAATTGAGGTTCACAGAATAAAGATTTACAAGTACAACACTCATGTAAAATTTTAAAACTCTGCATGTAAAAGATTTTTTTTAATCCTGTGGGAAAGAGGGAAAATAGCAAACTGAGAAAAAGAGGTTTGTTTACATTGCATTACATAGAACAAGCCACTTAAGACATTTACATTTTTTGTTGGACAAGACGTAATAATTGTCGGATTTTGACGCGGTTTATTTTAAAATGCTCCTAACAGTCAGTACTATTTTTTAAAATCAAATTTAAAAAATCGAACTTTTGAAGGTGCAAAGGTACTAAGTCCCCTTAAAGAATTTGATTGTTTCGTTTCTTTTGTTAGAATATATTTACTAAAAAAGAGACTGAAACTAAGAATTTTCAAAAGTGACCATTTCTCCATCTGGATCAATTGCATTTGTTATTCCATGCACCAAATAATAAAACTTTTTCATACGATTCAAATGTTACATTTCTTATAAAAAATAAACATAGAGTTTTTCGAAATCAGTGTCTTTCCAATTTTTCATCTTTTGTAAGATTGAGTTTCGTGACTTGATATTCAAAGATGAAATTTGAAATATTAAAATTTCTATAAAAGAGTATGCTGGCAGTGATTTATTTCATTGCATGGGTTGTGCATGTACTCTCCTCCAATTGATATCCAAATCCAGGATCTAGATAAATATTATTCATTTTTCATTGATATACATTTCAGTTGGCGTGAAATCAAATTATTGTTAATATTCTTACACAAAGAATGCGGGAAAACATTGATATTATTCTTTTTAGAGGCCTTAGAACAGATAGATTTTCTCACGTTTCTTTTGCAAAAAGTAATAATTTTTAGTGTAACCTTTTTTACTCTGAGTGTTAGAGATTATAATCAAAAAACCCAAAATTATCTTGGAATTCTTCATCGAAATTTTTAATTGAAACTTTTAAGATTGATATTTTTGTGCAAATATATATTGCTGAATTTTACATTTTATGAACTTTCAATCATGGTGTAACAAAAATTCAATGACAAATAATACTTATTTCCTTTTTATCAGAACTTACAGACGTGAGCCTCATGACGAATAATTGTTAGCTTTAAGATATCTTGGAGAATGATAATTTAAGTGTCAAAAAAGAATCCATCAATTCTAAAATAGAATCAGTCAATAAATGCTTAGCTAACCAATTCATTCGTATGATTCAATTCCTTCCTATAGCTGATTCTTATCTCAATATTTAAGCAGAATTCGCTTTAATACACAAAACTTGTTACGGTTTTTCAATCCAAATTCTAAGCATCTATCAGCAAGTTGTTATTCTTTATCACCCTTTCATTTTTTTTTCATTTATATGTTATTATTTCTAATCCACTTCTCTTTAATTCGATCTTCATGTAATTTAGCTAATCACATTTCATTTGGGTCATGAAGAAATTGTTATTTTATTCAATTCTAGTTATTTTAAAGTCAATGAGGTTAACGAAGAGAAAATCACGAATAACCAAAGTCCCCCACACACATATATTACAATTCAAATGCTACTTTCTTTCAAATTAAAATCTTAACTACCTCCCTAGCATTATGATAAGGATTACTAGGAATTGGAAAGAGACCATAAAAATATATTTCCATATTTGAATTTTATACTTTATGCGACACTGAAAATTCAACTCTAAGAAGGTGTGGCCAGAAAGTAAAACAAATTTCAGGCACATCACCGAGTTATGTGAATGATGTGAAAATACGTAGCTTTCCAGCGCACGTTGACGAAGATGTAACGGAAGGAATCTGCAGAATGTTCAATTTTTATGGCGTTATTTATTCTTGACAAATCACCGTAAAAAATTTGATCTTGTCTCAGAGCACGCGTGAAATAACAGAGAATGCCAGGCCATCTTTAACGGAGGCAGTTCCATCAGACAGGTGATTTCACGAAGGGCATAGTGATCGGGTTGAGAAGGGCAGGTTGGTCCATGTGGCAAATGTCAGCTGACACACACTTGGACGTATTCTCAGTACAACGGCTGTGGTGAAGATAGTTGGAACAAAATAAAGTGGTAAGTTTGAGGGATGCTGTAGCAGCCACAATGACATCAGAAAACTTGGATCGAACATCTGTCGATAAGCTGTTTTGTACACGGAAAACACTTCTACCTCCCTTCTGCAGAATGTTCGAGACATATTGGCTGTTCCCATCTTGACCAGAACCATTTTCCTTAGATTGGTTGTCAGTGGCCTGCACTCATGGTGTTCGTTAAGAAGACTGCCATTGACCCCACAGCAGCTACTAACGTCTGTTATGGTGCCGGACTCGAGCGATGTGGACAATAGAATGGCATAGGGTAGCGTACTCAGATAAGTCACATTTCTGTTTCTCCAATGATAGTCACCGAGTACGAGTGTGGAATCGACGTGGAAACTGTTCCAACCAGGCATCAGTTGTGGAACGCCCCAACACGCGACAACGAGGCCTCATTATTTGGGGTGTAATTACATATGACTCCAGGCCACCTCTAGTTTTCATTCAGGATACTATGATGGCCAAACAATAGGGGAAGATGCGCTGAGGCCGGTGACTCTCATCTACCTTCAGGGAGGGCCTAATGCCCTTTGTCAGCAGCATAACGCCCGACCGTGCACTGCTCGTATCAACCAAAATGCTCTGAAGGATCTACAGATGCTTCCCTGGCCACAATTCTCTCCTGATCTCTCACCAATTGAACACATTAAAAATGTGATTAGACACCATGCCACTGCTGGTTTCAAAAGATGAAATGTGGTACTCGGTTGACAAGGAATGGAGAGCCATTCCTCAGGAAACCATCCATACTCTCATTGACTCTGTACCTAGAAGTGTTGCTTCGTGTTTCGTCGTCCACGGTAGTCCTACAACCTATTGAGACGATTCTGCTCTCTTTCTGAATTATGCACATCATTTAGAAATAAAGATCAATTATTGTTTGTTGTTGTCTCTGTTTGCCGAGTTTCATCATTTTCTCACCACTCCTTCTCGGTGTTGTACTTCGAATGAGGCATTGTGTGCATGTAGAGTCATCTAATAAATACCGAATTTCCAAAATACCAAATATCGGGTTCAAATGTGAATAAATTTAGCAAGCATTCTAGCGTAAAATGACATACAAGTTGAGTTTACTATTTAATAAATAAAGATTTTCGCGGATCTCGTAGTGATATCAATTTTAATGAATTTGAATAAGAATTTGATGAATATTTTTGAATTTGAGAATGCCTTGCTGGGCGAGTTTCAATTCACCATTCGTCATTGTTAGAAAAATTAATGACTTTGTGCATTTTAAAATCTGGCCTTTTCAATTATTTATCATTTTCTGGTACTGCATAAAACCAAAATTTATACTCTTGCCAACAAACTTACATTATCTTCAATGAATCATTTCACGTTGATTTTACAAAGCAGATATCTACACAAAATGGCTTACGTTTCTATATTAAGAACATGTAAAAAATTCAAATGCTGCAATGTAAAAAATGTAAGAAATAATTTTTTTTAAGATACTGAAGTTCATTCTAAATCTCTCTTATAAAATCATTTTTTTAATTAGATATATTGATTCATCCTTGTGGAAAACATATCTTCAATACAGGGTTAAAGCACTACCAATGTGACATACTATCAGAAGAGGTAGAGACAATTCAGAGTCACATAGAGCTGCAGGGTCGGTAGTATCTTCTTTTCTTACTAGGGTATAAAGAAGCAAAAAGATGAGAACAGATATAGCAGCCTGTTAATGTAACATTAAAAATTTTAAATACACACTTTACATTGATAAAAAGCACACAGGCTACAGAAAGGGTTCAAAATTCCTAATACAAACAGGGCAAAGGTTTTCCATCTGCATCGCATGGGGTACCTTACAATTTGGAAGGTTACTGGAGTGTCTCTAATCTTCCTGGCAGGTATATAGATGCAAGAAATTAGGTTTTCAACTGATGTAACGAGGGTTTCGTACACAAATGACTTCATTTACCACAACAGAAGAAGTCCTAGCATATTAGGTGCACAGACCTAGCAGGACAATGAGTCGGACTTCCATAACCTATCCAATGATATTCAAACTTTAGGTATTATTGGACTTCTTTCATAAAAAAGGAGGGCATCAAAATCATGCTGGGACCAGACTGGTAGACGCTATTAGTGCTTCTTTTTGATAAGTTCCAGCAATATTTGCTGCTAAAAGATCAAGTATTCTCAACTGCACAGATAAGGAAGAAGGAAGTAAAGTCAAATGTTTGATGGTCTCAAACGGGATCTTTGTGCTATTAAATTCCTGTACGATACCCGCAATCGCGTGAAGAAGTCATTTCTTACCCTAAATTACAATTTGATTCTGAATCGTCTTTGTGTTCCTTACCTATCATTCACGTTTGTCGCATTGGCAATGAATCACCCTGTAAATTATTTGCAAACTCACGATTACTCATTCACTATGATATGAGGTTTTAAAATACTTTAATATAGAATATTTATAGGGAGAAAATTCACATAATCTTTTTCTATTTTAGTCACGATATTTTTTTGAGATTGCCACTTAATAAAAAAAAATCTTTTGCAAAAGCAACCTCTGATCATTGCTAAGTCAAAATAATAACCCCCTATCCTCTAAGCCCTATGTAATTAATAGTAATGAAAAAAGCGTTCCAGCATAAAAAACTTTCAAGCACTACATAGAGCCATAGCTTCAAAACTATTTTCCAGATAATGAGAATATGAGTCTATCTTCATTTTTAAATTTAAGACAATAAATTTATTTAAGACTTCCATAGATCATAATTTGTTAAGCCGATGGATTTCCGGATGTTTAATTTCCTGCTCTAAATATATTTAAAGAAAAGAAAAAAAAATTAATGAAAAGACAGGAAAGCAAATGAGACTTCCATTACTTAAGCTCCTTCATATCTGTTCCTAGCGTCATCTAAGAAAAACATAGATAAAAATAACTTTTTTGAAGTAAACAGTGGAATGGGAGATACTAGAAGAAATATCAGATGACGTTTCCATCTTCCAATTTCATCTCATTTGTAACCACTATTAGCGAATAGATTTAAGGAAAAGGAGGGAAAAAATATATTTTTATATAAATTGTCCTATATATATAAAAATGTCGTATTTAAATATGTACAGAGAACCAATCCGAGTTAATTAAAAAGATTTTATGAGCCTCGCTATCGGTAATACTGACAAAGTAGATCTTGGAAGGACTTGAAAAAGGGGCGAATTTTAATATTCAGTGCAAATGAGATTATTTGATACATTATTATCTTTATTTCAAATTATTTTAATGAATTTTTAAAGGTTGCAATTAAATATTGTTTACCACATCATTATGAATAACTGTAAGGTTTACGGGAAGATATTTTGTTTCTTTATATTCTTAGCTTTATTTTTCTTTATCTTTCTCTTAAAGAACTTGAATTTCGATTTGAAAAATTCCATGAGATTCTCTTTTTAAAGTAAAACCTACTTGCCTCACTCTCTCACTATGGTGCATTATGTCTATGTTAAATACGATGAAAAGAAAATTTCGCTGAAGAAATTTTTGATTTATATATATATGTTATTTGTAAGTTAATAAAGAATTTTAAATTTTTGGGGCTTAACGAGTTACAGAATTTATAACCATTGTTTTACTCTTTCATGAAGAAAAATATAATGTTAATTAAATAATAAGGTAAATGCGTTTTTGATGCATTGAAAGAGATACATCTGACATAAGTTAATGAACGTATTGGTTTGACTTACTCAGAAAGAAGACATTTTTATTAGGGATACTGTTCCGATTTTATGCGTAAAAAGCAATAACAGTATTTGTATTTAATATTAAAAATAAGAAAAAAAATATTTTATAATCACAGTTTGTCTAGGTTCTCACACGCTCTTCCCTTTAATTAACCTTTGGGATTCTCTTATGACGCTATATTATCTGAGAACTTCACCTTTTGAAAGAACTGTAACATGTGTAAATTAGCATTACTATATAAGAATCTTAGTTATTTATGTTGAGAGTTTGTATGTTGTTGAGACAATTAATATGATATGGAAGCAATGGTTAGAATGATGAGAACAAAGTGTGAGAAAAGGAAGCTGAAATTAAGTGAACTCTTCACATTATTTAATTATTCTATTCAAGATCGAAATTACATTGCATATATATTTTTAGAACTTATCTTTATTGAAAAATTATATCTCTTAATATTGATTATAGTAACAAGTCGTAAGAAAGTGTCTTATTGTGTGTCAAATACTTGAAAAATTTGCAATATTTAGCTCTTATTCATAGTTATTTCTTTTTAAAAGAATTGATTATCTATTCAATCGGCTCTTTTTATGTGAAACTCGATTCTGTACTTTGAAATTTATACAAATAAGGTCAAATTGACGAACTGCAACTAAATCCATTTTAATATTTAAAGTCGTTTCCTTTTGCGACGATAATGAGCAATCAATTTTGTATTTATAGGCGGACACAGTCGAAAACAGATACTAATGATTTGAATTGTACTGCTTCACATAGAAATTAAACTGCCAACAACAAAGCTATAACCATCAAGAGGAATGAACTGGGATTGCGATGTTTTATAATAAGAGTGGGAACAAATTCTGAAATTATTCAAATACTACTTGTATATCTTACATCTTTCTATAAATTAGATAAGTTATTGTTTTTACCACAAAATAAAACCTTTTTTTTTTTTTGGTTTTTCCTCTGAAGCAAGTCCCATGAATCACGTATTATAAGGATTTGTATTGAATCTGCATTCCTTCAAAGATCCTGTGAGAAACAGTGTGGAAATGTAGAATTACATAATTCAAAAGACTAGTTCTTAGTTCATAAATTTACCTTTGTGTATAGGTGAGCTTTTGCAAAAATTTTGAAACTACAATGCCTAAGTCAGAGAATAATGTAGAATTAGTTAAATAAAAATACTATTTTTTATTCAGAAATTTCCTTTTGTGTATTGGTCTATTGGTCAACCTTCGCAATAATTTTGGATCCAAAATAGCTGTAAGTATTCTGCTAAAGTTTCATTAAAATTTTTGAAATTAATACAAGATATCCCAGAAGAAACTGAATAATCATTACTGTATGGTCTTAACTTGTGTTGAATCTACATTCCTCGAGACGTCCTGTGTATAGAAGTATGGAATATAGTATAGTAAATCTAATGAAAAGCCCTCGACGGCTTTACAAGACATTTCAAAACTTCTATTTAGATGGTTACTTCGAACTGAAGCTTAGCTCAAATTTGTAAGATATTTTGCCAGAAATCTTCTACGTGGTTTTAGAACTTAAAAGCTTTATCTTAAATATGCAGCGAATAGGATTTGTTATTAGTAAAAGGCCTCATAACGCAAGAATAATCAGTCCAGAAATATTTTAACCATTTTGTTTTATCTTAGAAAGAGGTAAATGAAACTAATTTACTTATATGGAGGTTTACTGAATCTCATGCTTATATAAATAACATAACTAAGAATTCAAAGTATCTTAATAACAGCAAATAGTAGAGTTGTATAAACTTGATCCGATTCCTATAGATTTCTTGTGTAGGGTTCCGAGTCTTAGATTATCTCATCTCACACTTGCTAGAAGCTACATAGTTTGCTCATCGATCTCGCTAATTCCTCTATATCTACTATTCGCTCTAATACCTCCAATATGACTATCTAATTATCTACGTAACGCTCCGGGAACAATTCCTTCACTTAATCATTCCATTATTAAGCAATATTTAAAACGGTTCAAAAAATAAATAGTAAGTCTAGAAACCAGGCAAATTATTCGAATATTAGAATAATCACCTCATAAAATGCTTTTTATCTTACTTTGGATAAAACTATACGCACATTTGAACCTTAAATTTATTAATTTGAAAAGACATTTAACTGTTACTGACTAATCGGGTCCGTATCAGTAGAATAACTTGTACGGTGGGTCCGACTCCCTCCGAAAATAAATAATAACTATAAATAATTAAGCAAATAAATCTTGAACTTAAACTTCGCCTCTTTGAATCTAAGAATAATAATAGTCTCAAAAATGTTTATTATCCCGCCTGTGTATTAATCCGTACACACGTCCGAAGCTAAAGCTGAATAATTTGAACAGACATTTAAATGCTACTGGCTAGTCGGGTCCAATTCAGCAGAATAACTTGTAAGATTGGTCCGATTTATTGTCCTCATTCAGAACCTCACTAACTTAGGTTTCTATATCTCCTTACTCTTATTTCTTAGCTATAAACTTCTCATTATCTGTATCATTCCCCCCTTACTACTAAATTTGCCATAGCTTTAGAAATGCTATATCATCAATCTTATTAACTTCAATATTTCTATTTAATTAACATATATCATGGTTCATTTAGAAACATAGAATCTAAAAGCTATAACGATGCTTCATAATAATCCTCTTTAACAATTAAAAATATTTTCATGTGTAATGTGTTTAGTATATGACGCCCTGGCTTCACTTCCTAGTATTTGATTCACAGAAAGTCAGTCAAAGGTACCAATCTTTAATTTTTTTCTTCTCTTAAGAATAACCAAAAAATCAATACGTGTATTACGACTGCAAATCAGAGCATCCGCACCTAAAGATTGATACTATAAAATTGTAATTATCTTACGAATGTTAAACTGGATCCGAGTCAGTAATAAAACTTGCAGCTGGTTCCGATTAAATATTTGTTCTTAAATTATCATTTCACATTAAATGTCGAGTGCTACAATCCCTTTCTTCTCAGAGTAAGAATACATCTAACCTCATTGATCAAACTCCTCTTCCCAGTTTCCCAATTCAACTCCAAACTCTGTTATCTTAAATTCACTTTATTAGCTAAGCTGATTTACATAATTCATATGTCGAGCCTCAAAAAATCTCAAAAACATGTCAATGAAGTAAATTGAATGGAACGTTGGCAAGCGAGAACCCGTTATAAAAAAAAAAGTTCGCTTCAGCAGTTAACATACTTTAATAAACATATTCGGGAAATGATGGTAGAATCATAGAGAGATGAGGAATCAAAAGAGCAGAAGGAAATCTTCCTCATATACAGTTGAAACTACCAAAACAGAGCAAATATACAATAGAATGAAATCCCATTCAACGTGTAGTCATTTTGCTCTCTTTGGAATATTTATTTGTGTGTGGAATTTATAATTAAACTGAAAAAAATAATTTTGTCTACATTACACTCCAAAAAAATATTTTTTAGATTTCAATTGCACAAACTGATTTTGTTTCTTTGATTATCTAATTTGAAGTACTTAATTAAGACGTCTCTTGTTCAAAATTAAGAAATTAGCTTAGATGTACAGTAAAAAATTTAATTTTTTTATAGTCTTGCTCCTGATGATAGGTTTAGATAAATGTTACTTAAAGTATTTGTCACGTTGGAGGTCCCCTGCTCGCTATTGAGTAGAACTAAATTTGACGTATGGATGAGCTGATGTACAATAGTGATTTAGAAAAAAAACGAACTTATTTTCCATATATTAGAATTTCCAGAAACCATCATCTCAAAAAGAAATATTTAAAATTTTATACATGCGAAAAAAAGTGGTTTTATTATTATTTCTTAAATGGATTCCCGGAATGTTACAACGTATTTCAGCAAGGAAACCGAACTTTTTTTTATATCTTAATCACTTTTAGACACATTTTTTGAATTCATGAAAAAATATTTCTTTGAAAATGATATTATTATTAAAAATTTAATATATACTTCCGAGGAAAATCTATTAAAGCTCCAACTAAATCTTTTTTAATTTACTAATTATCTCTTTACCGAGAAATATGATTTAAATTTGTGTTTTTTTCCAAACTTTGTTTTATTAAAGGACTTTCAATAACATTTTTTGTTTTAATTTTGCAAAAAATGATAAGATTACAAATAGTTCCTAGAACTTAACCCAAACATTATAATGGCTTTATTCCTTGAAATGTAGGCACCACGAAAAAATTTTAAATTTTAACTTCATTTCCTTATGTTCAATATACATTTCTAGGAACGAGTGGGAAAGAGGAAAGGATTCTTTCTGAATACGCCATGACATTTAATGGAATATTGAGATGTCGATTATTTTTTTCTCATATGGTACATTTGGAGATTCCTTCTTTAAATTTACAATATATACCCAACTTTCAGAGTAAAAACAGTTATTCGAGATGGTTGAAACAAAATATCCTGATTTACATGCTAATACCTCTTCTTTATAAAACATTTAAATGTAAAAACATACTGCATTTTCTATATATGATTGTAACTCACCCCTTACATATTTGCAGAATATATCTTTTATATTTATTTGAAATTGTAATTATACGTATTCTAATAAAATAGTTTTTATATTGTAGCCAAATACAAACAATATTGTGGGATTCTAAAACCTTAAAATTTCACAAAACATAAGCATATCAAGATACATTTATTTTTCAGTCACATCGAGCGAGGTAGCTGTAATCTGTGTATTAATTTATCGCAATTAAGTTTATTTGTGTGTATGGTGTATTAAAGCGAACATAAGCTCTCTCTCTGTATAAATATATATCTCTCTCTGTGTATAGGTTGGAGCAAGCACCGACCACCTGAAGGAGCTGTGGTTAGAGACCTTACCTGCTTGTACGAAAGTAAAATGCTCTGAGAACAGCAACGAGAAAGATCTGTTCGACCTCGTGGAGGCGGAAAAGAGCTTTCTAACTCATTTTATAACTAACTTTCTAACGCGAGAATAATTTAGTTAGTTGCGAGTTGTTAATAGAGAACATTCATCCTGTTACTGAGCGAAAGCAGTAAAATGTACCCGTAATACATTCTTATGTTGATATATTGTCCACATCAGTTTGTCTTACCTGCATGTATCCAGTTATAGTGTTAGTGTGTGCATTAAAAGTTTTGTCCAAACTAATGTTAATCATTTGTGATCAGAAATGTAGCTTTATCAGCACTATGTATGTATATGTATATATATACTCTGTTTATCTAGAATTACAATTATGAATTTGCATTTTTAAGCTAAAAACGTTTTTAAAAATTATTCTCCAAATATCAGATATGAGGCCTCTCACAGTAAATATTGTTTTCTTTTACCTATCAGCAAGCCGCCAGAATGTTTTATGTAAAATGATCTAATGGTGGCGACGCAGTGTATGATGGGAAGGCGAGAGGAGAGTTTTTAATAAAGTTCTCTTTTGCTCTGTCTGTTATATGGTGTTGTCTAGTAAAGTTAATAAATGCATGTTCTGTGTGAAGTCGGCCCTTTGTTCCAGAGTTTTGACCTCGACCCTGCGTTTAAGGAAAATGCGTAATATCGGGCAGAAGTTACGGTCGTATTCGTGAAACCAAACTCACTTGAAGTTCTCATACGTTTTGAAATTTCTAACTGTCTTACGAATTTTTATTTCAAAATGTCTTGTTTTATTTCAATCAATAATGAATATAATTTTTTATGAAGGAGCATTTGAAATGGGTTTTTTTTAAGTGAGTTTCAATAGCCAATAATCATAATCTAGACATGGAGACTCGAGAAATGTTCTGAGGTTTTCTTGCCCGACTTCGATTTCACCCATGTCTCTTCCCATTAATTCAGATGATAATATTTCGAAGAAGAGTGATTCGAATTTACTATCCACCGATTATGAAAATAACAGTCCTGCTATTAAACTATTTATCCTCCTAGTTTTTTCTGCGATTTGTTTTCATATTTGTGTTTTTCTTCATAAAAAGATCTGTACATACTAAGAGACAATGTCTTAATTTTCCAGTTCAACTAGTAGCCAAGGTAGTCTAGTTGTCATGATCACGAACTTCCATTTTTTCCTCGAGTCCTGGGTTTGACCCTTGATGCCACTCAAGATACGCTGTATAACGGGGATAATGCACTTTGAATCTCTCGAGGTCCCAAGTCCTCCCGTTGGCATAGTACCAGCTTAGGTGTCGTCCTCGTTACCTGACAGAGGCTCAAAATTAAGAGGTCCGTGGCAAAAAGCCCTCGTGTTGCTTCTCAGTGTCCCGTTAGTAAACAATCACACTCACATCCAGGTCATAAATAGAGTTGTAATCTATATCCTCTCAGGTATTGCTTTCGTCATATGAGTGTTGTAAAATATCTCTGTCATAAAAATAAGTATCCATCATATTTAAAAGCCGATAGATAATTAGTTCCATATTATAGTTTTATTTTCAATCTTCATTAAATATAGAGAAAAATTATGTACTTCCTAAACTGTTACTATATTATTTATTATCAGTTCTCTGACTTTTTTATGAGAGTGTTTAAAGTTTTTTTTGTTAAAAAAATCTCAAGGAATGAATTATTTCTAAGATATTAAACAAAACTCAAATACATGTTCTCTCTTTCCACTCTTTTTGTCATTTTTCAACAGTCCTCAAATGGCTTTTAAATGTAATTTACATAGTAAAATTTTCCTGCTAGCCTTAAGAAATGGCCAACCGATTGAAACTGCATATAGTTTTATTACTGGATACTGTTTTTCAGAGATTTCAACAATCCTAATTTCATCTTATTATTAAAATGCAAGTTTTCAATTTCAGTTGAAGCAAAAAGTTAACTAAGAAATATTGAAATGACATATGATCTCAACGTTATTTCTAATTAATAAAAATAGGCGGTATTATGAAGAAATGATACAATTTTAAAATTGATTGTAAAGAAAAAATTCCTTATTTCATATAATTTTCTTATAAACAAACTTTCAAAATATGACATTCAATTAATAAAAAATTATCACCTGAATTCAAGTGATGAACATCAATTTGTGTTAAAAAAAATAAGTGCGATTTCTACCATTTATTAGGGACATTTAAGTTATTGCTGTCTCTTGTGAAATAAAGTACTTTCATCGTTTGCATCACGTAAAAAAATTTAAAATTATGAATAAGATACTCTTTACTTACTTAAAGACTTAAAGCAGTCAGTACTATAGGTGTAAAGAATTTAACCATTTTATCATATTTGTTAGAAGCGATACTTCAATGGCATAAAATTTAATTCTCTTGGGATAGAGAAGAGTGCGCAAATGTCAGTATTAACGGTGTTTATTTAATTAACTTCTCACTAACGTTAAAAGACCTAGGTAAATGTTAATTAATCAAAATGACAAGTCACTTTATCAAACCTTTACTAGGCCATTTTCCTCTGAGTCAAATTCCAAACTTTACAGATTTAGCAGAAATGCCGTATATTTAGCTTTCAAGAATGAATATGACAAGTTGTTATAATTCCTAATTAGACCTAAAAGAATTAATATAAATACATGCACAATTAATTTAAAAGAATTCCATTAAATATAATTGGGCATTAATTTTGTGAC
Source organism: Nephila pilipes (assembly GCA_019974015.1). Classification (NCBI taxonomy): domain Eukaryota; kingdom Metazoa; phylum Arthropoda; class Arachnida; order Araneae; family Nephilidae; genus Nephila; species Nephila pilipes. The sequence goes on along the minus strand of BMAW01000338.1, from coordinate 264,104 downwards.
ATCTATTACTAAATATTACAGTTAAAGAACTAGCTCTAAGGAATGACTTTGCATGCATAAATATTTATGGAATAAATAAATATAAGTGAGAGATTTATGAAAATTCAAAAAGAATAATTTATATAAATGATGTAAATTTTAACGATTAAGCCTACTATTATATTTAGATGCCAACTGTAGGATATTTATGATTATAACATTTTATTTGAAATTTAATATTTTCTGAATCATTTCAAACACCCATGTGATCTATAGAATGTGCTTGAATTTCATATTAAATTTAATAAGAAATGCTAGAAAAACGATTTTGAAATACTCCCGAATTTCAAGAAGTTTCCTACTCATCTTTCTGAGGAATGATACGAGTATAATAACCAAGAGATTTTTTTAAAATTAGAAACACAAATAATATATTGTATTATAAATGGCTTTCATTTATGGCCTAAAGGACTAAATTATGCTCAAAATATCAAATTTATGGTCTATTTTTTTACCAAATGTAATAATAAAAAAAAGAGACATTCAACAAAAACTGACATTTTGAGCAAAACACGTGCCTTTAATTTCTACCGAATTTTAAAATTTTATGTTTAATACGCGTTCACTATGTTTCTCTAACTAGAAAATCTTATAATACTCGAGGGTGGTAATGTCATAAGGTTTATTGTTATTGTAATATTCATGAAAATTTCTGTTTGTCTGTAATATTTGCTTTTGAGTATAAATCTGATTTATACTTATATAAAATTACATCGTTTTATAAGAGCATGTAGAAGAAAATTTAATACATCTTTCATTCGTTTTTTCATATTTAACAAATAATAAAAATCCTCGTGTTTAAAGCCTTTATTTTCAATAATGATTATTTTAGTTACTATTTAAAAGTGTATCAATGTTTAATAAATGAGCATTTTTAAAAATGTTAGCAACAATTATTAAAATTATTTAAAATTTAAGAAGAAGGGGGGGGGAAATTCCATAGAAAACTTTTAAGAACCTCTTAAACAACTTAGATAAATGCATAAATGAAAAAAAAAAATTGAAATTCGAATGATGTACGCAATTGGTATATAAATCTCTCAATCCATTTCCTTTAATTTCTCAGTTTGTATTGGCTTATAGGAGATTGTGATTCATTAGTTTTCTTTCTTTAAAAGCCTAAGTTATATTTTCGAGATCTATCCAAATTTACTTGTCTATTTTGAATTATACCATATAAATGTTACTATATCACGGAAATTGTGGCACAGAATTCTGAAATAATTCACAAATATCACGTATTGCTTGAATCTTACATTACATACAAAATCCACTGAATCACCATAGCCCGCAATTTAATATCATGTTGATTAAAAGAGATTGGCTACTTAAAGATTTTATTTTAAAAATATTATTTTTTTTCTAGAGGAAATTTAAAATTAGTAACATTAGCTCAACATTCTTCTATCCAGTGTTAATCTACTTTTCGATGTTCTCTCTAAAATAAATCCGATGGTCTGGATTCCAGGCAATCATGGAGCTCTCTGTCTCTTATTCGACTTCTTCCTTAGAAGTGAAAATTGGTCCATGAAGATGCGGTTACAGTTGAGAAAATAAGCAGAACTTAAAAGGCGTATTTCACCTAAGCTTTATACTGGATGAGTAATCAGATTTCATTCTATTTCAGTTCATTCCATTGTAGTGATGGAAGAAAATGTTCTTCCCTTAGAATACATATCGACATTTTTTTTGTAGCATTACCGCTCTCCAGCATATATAACCAAAAAGAAATATATAAACCGAGTATATATTTCTTTTTCAGTTACTTTTACCTGAATTCATTTAATTAATTAATTTGGAATTTGTAGATGTTATATAAAACTGTGAAATGAGAAGAAATAGATTGCACTTTGAATATTTAAATCGTATCAGGAATATTTTATTCAAGAAACATATTCGTTGCTAAATAGTTATTTCAACAACAATAGTAACGATGAAGATATTAATGGTAATTCGAAACATTTTTCCTTTTAAAATTCGGTTAATAATTTACGCATTTTTTAATTGTTTAATGAATGCAACGCTAACTTGAAGAATTTATTTATTTAGAAGAATTTGTTATTCATTTAAAGAAAGAATTTTATTTCAATAGTAATACTTTTTTGACAGTAAAAGTTATTGTTACTTGAGAATTTACATTTATTTTAAACAAATAAAAATAAACTTATGTGCGGTGGCTCTCTTCAACGGAGATTCTCTTCAAGAACCACACCAGAAGTTAATACGCCTTAATAACTAGCACGACTCTTGGTCTAAGGAGCAGCAAAAATCAACCAATCGGACCCAAAGGATCAGGGTTGGAAACGCCACCGTCACCCCAAGGTCAACTCCTCAAGTTCGAAAAACATTCACACTTAGAGGTGGTGACCTAGGACTTGAACACTAGGTGGTAGAACAAACTACAGCCATTGGCCCGACGCCTCTGTATGAAGAACTAAGACAACTGCACATCAATCGCCAGCAGTGATATATACCGTTACGATGCACGAGTCAAAGAAACCCCTACTCAACTCGAGAGAGCCGATGACGTCAACGGACCTTGTCCAAAACAAATCTAAAAACAATAAGGATAGGGTGTGCATAAATTGCAGTATTTGCTGAAAAAAACTAACTTCTCAACAAATATCGTATTGAACGTTCCTCTTCGTATCATCACAATGATACCGCTGAGGGGAGGGGGGAGATCTGGCCAACAGCAATGCCATAAGTTGAAACGCTTTTTTAATTAACTTGACTGGGATGTTCTTTTTGATGGAGTGATAAGAGAGCAGCAACTAGTCACCAGCCAACTTTTCATCAGACCCAATGGATCAGTGCTCGAAACGTGGCGGGGACTTCAAGGTCAAGTATACAAGCAAGTTTGGGGTAGAAAATCATTATAGTCAAAATCTGCTCAAATGTAGTTAATAATTAATACTCACAGACCAAAAAAAATTGGAGCACCAAAAAGGAGTCGTCAAAATGAAGCGAAATTTTACATACATAATGACTACTTTGATGTAAGTAAATGATTAGAAAATCAAAGAAAAATGATTATTTATTTCAGAGATAAAGGCAAAAGAACGGAAAATTTAATACAATGTTGAACACCTTGTAGCGAGAATGCACGATGAGATACGATCGGGCAATGAGGCATACAAGTTCTGTATGATGTCTTGAGACATTTCGTTCCATATGTGCTGTAACCTTGCCTCTAGTTCGTTCAAACTCGTGGGATGCCCAACTCGCCATTTCAAGTGATCCCAGATATGCTGGATTGGAGACAAATCTGGGGATCGGGCAGGCCAAGGAAGGGTAGTAACAATGCAGAGATAGTTTTGTGACACCCTTGCCGTGAGAGGCCTAGCATTATCTTGTTGAAAAATGGCTCCTGGAAGCCATTGCATAAGTGGCAACACATGTGTTTGCAGGATGTCATGGACATGCCGCTGGACTGTCATGGAGCCACGGATCAATACTAGGGGTATTGTAAGCAATGGCACCCCATACCTTCACACCAACTATGGGAGCGGTGTGTCGCTGTAAAGCAAAGGCAGGATTGAGGCGTTCACAACGGGGTCTCCACACACAAACACGATTGTCATCACTGGTGAGAATGAATCTGGATTCGTCGCTAAAGACGACCTGATTCCATTCCGCTGCAGTTCAGTTTCCTCATGCGAGGCACCACTCCAAAGGGAGGCGTCAATGGGTGGGCGTCAAGGGTAGTACACGTAATGGGCGCTCCGCGATCCCAAATATCCTTCAGCCAGGCTCCTTCGTATGGTTCCAGAAGACACAGGGGCCCCTAGTGAAGATGCTACCTGTCCCTGGTTGGCGGCCGATGAAGCAGTTGGCTGTACGAGTGCATTTCTTAAGATGTGGCGGTCTTCTCGACGACTGGTCTGTCGAGGGCGTCCTGAGCCTGGTCTTCGTGTAAATGACATGTCTCTCGGATCCACTGGTCCCAACACCTCCTCACAACACAATCAGAGTGGCCTAATTGACGAGCTACTCGTACTTAGCTGACCACCCAGCTTCCATCATACCGATGAATTCTCCCCCTCTCAAACTACGACAACTGCTCATATTGTCTTCGAAAACGGCGTAATGACATGTCTACCTCAGCTCTTCCTTTGTAAACGACTCAGCACAATCAAACAAGCTTTGGTTACCTGTTTTATACTCCATGGAGAACGACGTTAAACTCCCTCTACTGGCTACATGTAATGCGCAATCACGCTGTTTTTCTAATCATTTGCATATCTCCCCGACATATACCTTCATGCCAAGTTTCGTTACGATCCCGCTATTATTTCTTGATGCTCTAACTTTTTTTGTCCATGAGTGTATATTTCGTTTTAAAATGTATGTACACAAAATGAAAAAAAAAATGTTCTTTAATTATCTTTTTTACATATGCTAGTTTCATGTATTGAAAATTTGACTTTTTTATAATTCTACAATATTTGTTAGCAAAAGAATTTTATCTGATGAATGTGTATAGGTAAAGAATTGCAGTTGTGTGTTTTAGGAAGTTGTAACTAATTTGAAAACATAATTTCATGAAAAAGTGCAATTAATGATTAATTATTTATCAATTAGGGAATAAGTCTTGTTACATTTTTACGTAGTACATCACTATGTTACACATTACATAACGTTTGAAATTTATTAATTCTTTAAATTTAATAACATTGCATAGTAAATATTTTACATTGTAGTAATTATGTTACACATTTTACCAATATTAATATCTAATACCTAGCTAAGTAGGAATCTATGTAGTTATTTTAATTATTAAACAGCTTATGTTTAACACTAGCTGAATCATCATTATAATGGATTAAAATAACACAAATTAGTCATTCTTGAAAGAATTTAAATAAATTAATTCATCGACATGTAAATAAAAAAAAAACATTTCGCATTTTTTCATAGCTATATTTTGTATCACCGAAACATAATTATTTATTTTTTCCACACGAGGCTTTCAGAGTTAATTACCTCGAAGTATCAAGGGTGTCATCAGAAAAGATTATTAAAGAATATTTAATCACCAACTTTTTTTCTTCGTAGCTTTACTGCATGGCTTGAAAATGTGTTTACTTTTTTATTTTTATTAAATAGGAAGAGTCGAAAATATAGTAATTCAGTCCTTTTTTTCTACATTGAATATGGAAAGGTTGAGCCTTAAGCTAAGTTTTATACTAATTTGTACGCAATTAATACAAATTTTTAACGCGCTAATTTGTTCTGACCTGAGATTTAAAGAATATTTTTATGAGGTATCGATAATTGGATTAATATTTTTTCGGTTTAATGTTTTGTTTCGAATTCGGAATGGCTATTAAAGATCCATATCAAAAAAAGAAAAGAAAGAAATTCAGAGGAAATGTACGAGGTGAATTTTTTGAGGGTAAAGAAAAAATTATTTCTATCAATTAGCTTAAATGTTATTAATAAACTTTATTTATGCAAAATAAATATATATTTTCTGTTTACTGGAATGGAGAAAAATATGCTGCTTCCAAAGTATTAAGATGTTTTTTCACTGATTATCTCTCTTCTATGAAAGAAAATATATTTAATCAGACAATTTAATAAGAAAAAGTCTCAAATAAATAAATTGATCTTTGTTTAAGATGAGAAAAAGGAAGAAACTTAAATTCTCTTACAAAGAGCTTGATACTCGTATTTTTATCTACTTAGGTGCTTATCTTCTTTAGATAAGTAACGGAATCATGATCGCAATGTAACCTAATGATCTTTTCTTTCTAGTGTGGTTTATTGTCTTTGATAAACATGGGTGACGCTCCCTCGAGATATCTTAGAGATCCTTCTACGCTTTCGACTCTCCTTCTTATCAACCAATTTTTACTCTTTCTTGTTTCGATGATGTCTAGATGACAGATATTCATGTTTGGTGATGACAGATATACATGTTTGGTGCAGATATACATGTTTGGTGATGACAGATATACATGAAAATATATTTAATCAGATTTGGTTCTTGCAATAATAACCTCGACATTCACTCAATTATATTTTCATAACTGTAATGAAAAACAACATACGATTGAATGATTGAATATTTGTTAAAGCGCACTTAGAAGCTACAAGACAGCCTTTGTCGACGGAACTCTTAATTACAAACCTCGTTCAAATGACGAAGACGACATATGAACACTTGCATGCCTCTCTCCAAACTTCCACACTATGTCGGAGGAAAAGTTGGATGAGAGTGGGGAATTTGTGACGTTGAATACTCATGTTATACATTGTGCCAATCTCAAAATAAAAGTTTTACGATTTTGTCAGATAAAATGATTTAAAAGTCACACACAGGACAAATGGCTTTCAAAATGAATTTATATGGAGCACTTGAAGCTTTTATAAGTTTAACGTGTGTCAGCCCCTCTGAAAGACAGGTCTTTATTAGCGTCCGAACTCGAACTCATGCAAAAATAGAGGACCATCAATACTCAGCTACCGCAAACGCAATAACGATTCCAAGTTACTAAAATGTAGTTTTTAAAGAAGAAATAAAAATAATTTTGAAAAAGTATTGATAATTGATTGTATTTTTTTTTCTAAAATAACCTATCTTTATTTTAAGATAACCTTTAACCTAACATAAAATAACCTATCTTCTGTCCTATTTTGTATAAGCTATTTTTGTATCCATTTGGGACATTAGTATTGTCACTAAAATGTAGGATTTTTCTTTATTCAACGATTTTTCGTCATACATTTGCATACAATGCCATTATTTATGTATTTTTTGTGATCAATACATGTGTTCTTGACGTAAAGAGAGTGGTATCCAGCAAAAATTCCAATTTTTCTTAAATGTTCGGCAGAGAAAGCAAACGGTGACGGTTATTTTGTGATGCATTATATACACTCTCATGTACGATATGGCTTACTAGTTCATCTATAAAGACCATTTCAAAAAATTCTACTGGTGTTTTATATTGAATTCTATGTATCATTTTTTATTTTACTTTGCTTTCATTCTTTTTCTCCATTAGTAGAAATATTGAATACTGTAGTTTTCTTATTACTCTTCGATATGGGTTTTTCTTTCTTTCTTTCTTATATATATATATATATAACTTCTTCATTTCATCTGCCGCTGTGTATGTCTAATGAACCTGGAACATCATTTGGAATAGTATTTCAGCGGCTGAAGTGTTTTCGACCCTGTGAAGGGGGAGGGAATTGGTCACCACAGTTGTCAGTGGCGTACCGAAACCTGAACCAGTGAATCCGAAGAAAGAAGTTGACCGATTGCATTTTGTTGCGCCTTTATTAACGAGATTAAAAGAGACACCTCTCTAGGGCTAGTTATTCAGAATTTTTAACTTCTGGCGGTGTTGTTGGAGAGATTCGTTGCATACTCTCCGTCCAGTATCATCGTGATTTTACAAATATAAACATTCTGACTGATACTTGTTGAGAAAGTTGCTTTTCCAGCCATTACTGCAATTGATATACGTCCCTTCCCAGTTGAATTTAGTTTTGCTTGGAACAGTTTCTATTTGACGTCATCAGCTGTCTCTAAATGAGTGGTGGGTCTAGTTGACACGTGCGCCGTAGTCTGAAAATCATAAGTCGAGATTTCTGTGCGGTTGTCTTAGTTAGATATATAGTGGCAAGTGTTTTGCATCGGGAGCATATGCAACCAGTAGTTCTAGGTTATGTTGCCATCTAGTGATCTCTTCCGTGTTACCACTTCGATAGCTGACGGATTTTTGATTCTGTGGGGGAGAGGGTTGGTGACCTTGGTTGTCGGTGGCGTATCGAATCCGGAACTAGTGGGCCAAAGAAGAAAGTTGACCGGTCGCATTTCGTTGCCCTTTTACCATTCAGACTTAAAAAAGACGAATATCTCGAGTTAGTTCTTAAGACGTTTTAAATTATGACGTTGTTGTTGAAGAGAGTCAATGCAGTACTTTCGAATACATTGTTGTCTTTATTTTCTAAGCCAAAAACATCATCTACTCTACCCGGTGGCATTTCAGTCATGTTTACCCTATCAGCAAGCTTTTCATGATCCATATTCAAGATCACGATTTCAATATTCTTTAAGGTAGAAATTTTTTCCCACTTATAAGTAGCCAAATTGAATAATTTTAAAAAACTATTCACAAGAATACTTGTATATCGTCATTTATCAAACCCTAACTGGGTTCCTTTCACGTAATTAAAAGCCGATAAAAATATGCAAATGATTTTTTTTTCTCTATAACTAGAAATATTGAATACTCTTACTTTCTTATTCCTCTTCGATATGGTTTTTTTTTGTTGATTTATAACTTCTTCATTCCATCTGCCGCTGTGTATACCTAACGAACCTGGAATACGTTCGTTAACATGAAACTGGAAAAATTTCACGCCCCCTGAATTTAAAAATATAAAACTTTTTTTGTCAAATGGGCAGAAACAATTAGAGAGGACATCCTCATAATTGTTCGAAATATATGTTTCAAAATCATCTGCTCTCTCAACATCTGATATACCTTTCTTACAAAATACAATGATGTTCATTGCCTTTTTTAGAAAATCAAGCTGGGATGTAAACGATTTGCTCAATTTTGCTGCTTTGTTTTTCAGAATGTACATATAACCTCTATAAGAAAAAAATAAATAATTTCATTTTAAATCATTAGTTATTCATTTATCCTATATACAAAGTGAAAAAAGATAAATTACAAGCAAATGTTACTGTTAAGGCTAGAATTCAATCATTTTAAGCTGTTAAGTATTCATTGTTAATTTGTAAGCGTAGTAATAAAAGGCAAATAATAGCGTAGCAAATAAACTAACTACTCGTAAGATCAATTAAAAATATAATTTTTAATACGTTTATTTTTTTTATTTTTCTCCACCTTATTAGGAAACAATGTACGATAATTCAATGGACATTAATATTAATATCTATTACTTATATTGAACATGGTGGATAGAGAGAGAGGATATTCTTCACCAAGTATATTTAATTTCTTACGTGACATTAGTTTCCCTTCATAAATTTAATCTTTAGCAAAAATCTTTTCATTACATATTTTATCCAGATTAAATTGTTTCTCTTGGTTAAATGGCAACATCTTCACCTTGCGTTTGGTATTGGTTCATCTTTGGCTTTGGTTTTACTCATGAGGATTCAGTCACAAATTCGTACAACCCACTAACCTGAAGTATCGAAATGAAGTTAGGCTTTCATGACTACAATCATAACTTTCATGCGTTATTATAATTAAGGATCTCCCTATTACTATAGTGACACATTACGAAATATATAAATTTTTTTCATTCTGTTGCTTGTGACTTTACATCATTTCTAAGAACAATCGTTTTACATTTCTTCGAAACCTTGGACCTTAATCGGATTGGGTAGAATTGTATTATTCAGCTCTATTTTAATAATAACGCCCCATTTTACATAACTGGATTTAGATTTAAAATGTAAAAACCAAATAATGAAAGCAAAACTAATCATACGTTAAAGAAATAAATCTAGCACTAACGCGAGGTGCAGGTTTTCGATAAGAGGCTTTGGATTCTTTCCCAGATATACATGATAAACTCGTTAGATTCGATCGCCACAAGCGAAAACAGAAAGCATGTAAAACCAACAGTGCCAATAGCAATTACATTAGAAAATATCTCTCTTGTTCCTTTAAAATCGAATCATTAGAGAATGATGATTTTAAAATATTTTAGAGGATAAATTATTTCCACAAAGGGAGGCATTGCAAATCAAAAAAAGCCATTTCCTCCTTAGTTAGGTACTTTACAAGAATATGATAAATGCTTTTAAGCCGGTTACAAAATGCAAAGCAGTGACTTTCCCTTTTCAATGATATCAGGATGCTAATTATAGCTACTTAAGGGACAGAAAGTGGTTACATATCATCTAATGAAGAGCGTTTCTGAAGAATGGGATTACAGCAGGTTACTTTTGGGCTTTCAAACAGTATTTTTTTTACGTATTCTGCATAGTTCATAGCTCGAAATAATGTTTCATTGACATCATCTGAAATATATATATTCCATTGTACAAATTTTTATATGATCCTAAACCAGTTATGCTAAATATTCGAAGCAATTTTTTTTCAATCTTCGAATTATCTATCTATCTATCTATCTATCTATCTATCTATCTATCTATCTATCTATCTCTATCTCGATCAGTCTATCTCTATCTATCTATCTATCTATCTATATATATATATATATATACATAGTTTATCATAAATTAAGGAAAATCACAAAAAATAAGCGTGCTCTCTTTCAAAGTAAGCCAAGGCATTGCAAAATTGCACTTATGTTGTCACTAGGTAGCCAGTAAAATTGCAATATGCAAAATTGGTGACGCTGCCGGCACGTCAATCTCCTTTTAGACATAGTCCAAGTTTGAGAGAAAGCACACAAATTTTACTGTGATTGCATTTGTGCAAGAAGAAAATCTGAGATGTGATTCATGTGGCCTCTAGGCATCATTTTGCCTGAAGGAGAACTACGATGGAGGCCGCTTCGGGGGGGGCTAGAGGCAGGGCAGAGTCAATCAGATGGCCAGATGGCTAAATGTGAGTCCATCTGTGATTTCATAGACTTTGGGTAATTTCATTACAGATTCGGCATCCTAGGAGAGTTCAGTCAAGGACGTAGCTGTTACGACCAGTGCCGATGACCGATATTTGACATTAAGTGCACAGGAATACGACTACTACTCCGACACATCTTGAATCCTCTCTTGCCTTACGGAAGGTTGGTGTCAACGTCAGCGCTATTAGAAAACCACGAAGGTGGTCTGTATGCAGACATTAACCATTTGCATTACCGCTCACATCACGCAGGAGAGACCGTTTGCAGTGGGCCCATAGCATGTCACTGGACGTCAGATCAATGGAGGCCTGTTCTCTTTGCAATTGAGTCCAGAGTTTAGTCTAAGTGACAGTAAGCGTTATATGATATGGAGAGAACTGGGACCCGTTATCATCCATCAAGCCGTGAAAGATGCATACGGAAGAGGCGGTCTGTGTTTGGGGGCATATCGCTAGGGAGGCGCACAGACCTCATGTCTTTCAAGGAGGTAACCGTGAATGCTCCAGGTTTATCGAGACAGCATCCTTGATCTTATGTGCATATGCCGGGGCGATTGAGCAGTTAGCTTCCTGTTACAGGACGATAATGCAAGACCACACGAAATCGCATTGACTATCTTCAACAGGAAACAATTACAGCACATGGTGGCCAGCTCGATCCCCAGACTTGAATCCTATCGAGCGTTTGGGATGCTCTAAAGGCGTGTATCTGCCATCAATCCACTCCAACTGCCGCTTGTATCTGCTTTGCAGTGTGGCTCTCACTTCCTATTGAACTGATGGGCGCATAATTGAAAGCATCACATCGCTGTTTGTGCTGTATTGCTTCCTAAGAACGTCTACATATTAAAGGAATTTTTTTCTATTTTCAAACCATTACTTTAATTTGTTTTGTTTTTATACATGTGCTAATTTCTATACTACTATTAATGTCTGATGATTTCTTTATGTTGTTTTTAATACTTATATGTATTTGTATATTGTGGGTAAGTTCTTAAAATTCCATGTAATTCTTGAGTTATGCTTGATTTTTTGTGGTATTTATGAAGAGTAGTATATATATATATATATATATATATATACTCCTCTCTCTCATATATATATATATATATATATATACTCTCTCTCTATATAAAATCTATATATGGGAAGTCGAGACGACTGAAAAGATTGTATTTACTTAGATTAACCTCACGAACATAGCTAAAATAATATTGATAACGGAGTTTACATTATATAAATCATAGGAAATGTTTCTTGTTGAGCTAATTCAAGACTATTAAACATATTGACTCCAATAGATATTATAGTGACATAGACCAATCACCTTCCACAGCTTATTTTGTGATTTTATTCCTTAATAAAACTTTTTACTAAAATTTAATAATTTCTTTTTTTTTTGATAATTCTAGAATAAAATTAATAATATTCTTATCAATGTAGGATTTTATGAAAATTCTCCGAATACAAAATAAATAAAATAGTATGGATAAAATTGTTGCGTATTTTTTGTTTGAAAAGTAAAGACTTATATAGCAGTTTTAAAACTATTATTAATTTATTATATCAATTTTAAAATTTATTATTAATTTTTAAAATTGTTATTAATTTACTATATTTTAATTTATTACAATTTTTTTGCAAATAATGTGGATATTTTTTTACTTAATCCGTTGAAATATCATATCAAACTAAAGTAGGCCAAATGGACTTTATAGTGGAGAGAAAAGACTAAGATGATAGAAGAGAATTATAACTTGAACAATGACTCAAATAAAAGAACTAATATTTGGTGTGTTCAATTTAGCAAACAAAACGATTTGAGAATGAGAATTCTTACCTGGCGGAAAATGGCAGCGGTGCCTAAATCGTCCAGGTTAAATTTGTGTACATAACTTCGAATGAAATTAGTGTTAAATGTTTGTGTGACTTGTCTGAGTTAATTAATTCCGTATGAGTGTGTGAATGTTCCAAATCCTTGGCGAACTTCTTATTTAAGTGTGATCACCAAGAAGGATGTAGGGTAGCCATAATGAGAAAGAAAGTGCCCTTTCCATCTGAAAATACAATTCACACATCTGAATATTAAATGTGCATTAACCATTTGCGGGTCTATCATTTGTATATTACAGTATCCAATCAGAACCATTCCAAATTAAAATTCTTTTTATTTCCTGATCGTGGGATCCACGAAACAATAGGTGAGAGTGATACATAAAATTTTCGGAAGAATTCCATTCGGGGAAAGATATGATAATTTTTAAACGGGAAAACATATTTGTTTTCTTATTTGATTTTATGAATTATGGATAATCTTTGCTATTATATATTTTAAATTTTAAAAAAATGGAAATCAAAATAGCTTACGAACACTTCTACATTAGCTTTTATCAAAAATAAAAAAATAAATAAATTACATTAAATTTTGTTTATTTCATTTGGAAACACCATCATTTCTCCAAATGTTTCTGGTTTTAGACACTTTTCGAATTCTTTGAACGATTGCTATAAGTTCCTGGGGCTAAAAATTAGTTTCTAAATCTTAAGCGGACTCTTGTTACATGTCTTACATTTATAAACCGTTTGTAAATCATAGTAAAACACAGCAAAGTAGAGAATGCCTGGATTCGTAGATACGTAATGCATTGAATGCTCATAAATTAATCACATTTTGATGTACTTGAGTGTAAGTGTAGGAATAGGAGCAACGTTTTTATAAACTTCTTAATATATTATAACACACCAATTCACTACTTGGGTTAAGAGCTATTAAGACGCAATCAATGATCAAGCCAGTTATTGACAAGAAAAACAATTTAACTAAGTTTATTCTAATCGTTTAAATGAACAAAAATAAATTTTTGTATTAGGAATGTAGAGTGGTTACTAAATCGCAAGCAAAGCTAAAGAATGGAATCTACTTTTCGTTTTAAAACAGAAAAACTGGACCTGAATCAGAAATAAATACTTGTAAAATACTGGAACCGAGAAAAGTATTCAATCGTTCAAGATCACAATTGTCTTTTCGAGTTAATATCGTGAGCTCATCAAATTCGACACTCATTTAAATTATCGCTAATCAGTATCTCCGATATATCTATACCAGAAAATTTCTGTTTCACTAAATTTCTTACATAATTCTGATTTTCTTAAGTCACGGTTCTTTCACAATGCGAGGTTCTATGCTCGAATGATGTAATAAAGTAACCTAAAAGGTTTGTTGAAAGAAAAAACGATTGAAAATCCGTTAATGAATGAATATTTTATTGTAGTCTTTCAGAATGATTCATTAAAATCAAATCAACTATTAGAGTTTCTTTTTATTTAAATATGTATGTTGATGAACATTTTGTTTTACTTTCACCTCATTTCTTATAAACCACACAAACAATATCACAAAAATTATCTCACAGTAAGCATTTCCTAGTATATTGACAGACATAAGTTTCGAAAGAACCAATTGGAAATATTCAAAAGATGTAAACTGAAGAGAAGTGTTCTGGTATGAATAAATAACTTACTTTATATTTAATTAAATTAACTTTAAATTGGATATTAAATACGCTAAAATAAAACCTTTAATTTTGAATTTAAAATGTACAACATGCATCTTAAAGAATTGTAATTTGACTTTTGATTAATTATTTATAGGTTTAATGAAAAATAATTTTCCTTTCTCGAATCTCAATAGAAGACGCATATTTTCTGATTAGATCGAAGTACATGCTCTAAAAAGTAACTACACGTCTTTGTACTCTTAATGAGTCATATTTTAAATTAGGTAAAGGGGTATTTTTTATAATTTTGGAATATACGTATGTATCATCCACACAAATGAAATGAAATTTCATTACAATATATATATATATATATATATATATATGAAATGAACGTGAACCTATCTCTTCTTCCACAAATTCTTCCGTACTGCTTGTTAAGCATTCCAGTTGTTTTAAATGCTTTCAATATTCGTAAAACAACGTTGCAGGCCATGTTGAGCTCTCCAGAGACAACAAGTAAATTTCGTTTTTCTTCTAACTTTCCGAAAATACCGCCACGCGTAAAATCATTTATGTGATATATCCGGAAGACACAAATCAAAAATTTCAAGTTCTTCAATTAAGTCTTTCCTGTCAAACTCTCACTTGGAGCAATAGCTATTTAGTCAATAGAATACATTTAATTTTATTATTGGTATTTTCCCGCGACGATCAAGATTAGAAAAGAATATTTACACCCGTACTTCTCTTCTTACATTCTGCACATTATCTCATAATCACCATTTTGCTGGCTTTCATTTTTTGGTTGCTGTGGGCAATAATGACATTCTTTCTTAGGGACTGTCTAGCAGTTTATTGTTAGTGAAAAGCTTAGGGAAAAAAATCATTTTTATTAAATTTTCATTATAATAGATTAAATTAATTAATATAAATAGACACTTTTCCTAGGAGATTTTAAAATAATTAATTCTTCAAAATGTTAATAAAAATATTTCACTTTTCTGTACGGTTATTGCTAATTCTTAAGGCATAATTAGCTCATTTATTCCACACTCAGCTTTATTTTAGAGTTAATTATTTAATTGTATCAACGGTGGCATCAGATTATTAAAGAATATGTAACGATTTTTTTTTTTGTATAATTTCATTTTTTATTCTATAAGTAAATTTAGTTTGCATTAGGTTTCTTAACTGTGAGGAGAAGTAAATAGAGAACGTCAATAATTTTTTTGTCTCGAATATTTTATCCTTACACTGTAAAAAAATATGTAAAATTTGTATGTCATTAATATGTAATTTTAAGCGTTTAATTAATTTGACCTGGGACTTATAGAATCTTTTTACGAGGTTCAATAATTTAATAACAGCTTTTTGTCCGTGAGAATATTTTGTTTTTAGTTAAGTTGTAGTTATAAAAGATCCGAATCAATAAATGAATAAACATTGGAGAGTAAAAGTAATGATGGAATTTTTTGGAATAAAAAGCTTCTAGTTGTTACTTTAAGTGTTAATATAAGAAGTTATAATGCCATGAATAAGTAGTAAATATATTTTTTCCGAGGGTAAATGTAATTATTTTACTTCTATATGTATTTAGAATCCCATAATTATTCTTCTATAAAGAAAGGACTAATTTCTCTTATATTAAGGACGCAAAATACCCTCTTAAAATGAAATTGGCATTCTTAGGGATTGTCAGAAAAAATTAAAAAAAACAAGAAATTTTAGTTTTAAATAAAAAGTGCAATATTTTTAAAAGAAAATTGGACATTAAAAATAATAAAAATTTTAATTTAGCAAATATACTTACTAAATTATTATTATTATTATTATTAATATTATTATTATTATTATATACATACACACACACACACACACACATATATATATATATATATATATATATATATATATATATATATATAAAGAGAGAGAGAGAGAGAGAGAATTAAAAAGTGCTTCAATTTGGAAAATTAGGGGTATAAAAATAAATACAATAAACTACATTTAAAATTGTTGCCTTGTATCAAAAAGCATAATGTGCCCCTTTTAAATATGGTAGCTGAAAAATAAAAAGAAAGTTGTCAAACAGGATCAATGAAGAATGGCTCGAATTATTCGCCAAAAACGTAAATCCACAGCTAAAGAAGTAAAGCATATTTAAAGCTTGCACATTTCCAACGGATTACAATTCCCATGACTTACATCTCCATTTGGTTTTTGATCATTAATATTTAATTGACGAAGATTATAGGATCAGAATTTCTAAACAATAGGATTATCCAAACGTACTTATACTTAATGAGTGTATGTAGAGTTTAATTTTGGAATGATTTAATTTAGAAGCTGCCGAAAGTGTAACAGGGAAATGAAGAATATATATTCCTAAAATTATAAATTACTGTTTAAAAAAATGTTTCATAGTTATTGTGTGAGAGCAAAGAAGTGACATATTTTCTAAACATTTGCACGATTATCTACGTTTTTACTAGAAACGAATTAATTTTAAATTTAGATAAAAATAAAAATATTTTTAAAAATTAAATGTTTTTCAAGACACTCAAGGAAAAGTTTGAAAATCAAATTGAAATTGAACTGATTTGTTACATTACACACAAATTCACACACACACACACACATATATATATATATATATTTGATGGAGCAATTTTCAGTAATATAAATCATATACAGGTTCAGCAAGAAATAAACTTCCCACTTCAGAGGTCTCCAGAAGGCACTCTATTGTAACAAATGAGATTAAATTAGAACTACAGATAATTTAAATATTTTTGACATTTATTAAAGAAAAACTTTTAGAACAAAATTCCAATTTTAGTACAAAATTAGACAGGTGGTGCAGGACTGTATATTTTCATAGATTGAAAATGTTGCGTTACAGCGCATTTCTAATAGTATTAACTTTGGATAAAAAGAGGACATGTATTTCACGAGTATCAGTTACTTCTCTACACATCATGTTTACATTGCAAGAAAAAGTGCTATTGGTAAAATTGTTCTACCAAAACCAGCAGGGCTCCGTTACAGCTGTAAATAATTTCGTCGTATGTAGCAGATGCGAAGAGGCTCAATGTCTCCCTGTGCTCTACGCTAAACGATACAGGAATATGAAGCAAACTGGTAAACTAAGCCTTCTTCCAGGTAGGGATCGGAAGCAAATACTGTCTTTTAACGACGAAAATGGGGTTACTGCGGTCACTGAAGCGAGCTGTCAGTTGCCGTATGGAAGTGTGTGTGAATTGTTTCATGTATTGGATATGCCGTATTCCACGGCACGAAAAATTTTATGGTGGATTTTGCAATATTATTTCTACAAAATCAAGACTATGCATAAGTCGCAAGACAAGGACGCAGAGGCTCGCAAAACATTTGCACTTCAGTTCCTTGCTCTATTGGTAGTTGACGTCGCTTGTCCATTGCAACATTCTATGGTGTGATGCGGGTCTCTTTTGTCTGAATGGGCGAGTTAAAACCCATAATTGTTGAATTAGGGCTGTGGAAAACCTTCCCGCTATCCAGGAGCAACCAATGCTTCCTGAGAAATTGAGAGTATAGTGTGGGTTTACGATTTTCTTTATGATTGGACCATATATTTTGAAGAGATAACAGAAATTAGATGAAAATGGAATACGAACCTGTTTTGTCATAGGACAAAGGTACTAGGATATGTTGATGGATTTTGTCATCACAGAACTCCAACAGCATGGATGCTTTCAGGACACCATTTTCATGCAATATGGCACACTTCCTCATACTGATCATCGTGTAATGAAATTACTAAAACAGCATTTTACAGATGCACGGGTTATCAGTCATCAGTTTCTAACAGCATGCCGTTTCGTTGCATGTGACCCCCTAAGACATTTTGGTTATCGGGCATCTTAAAGGACAACATTTACCATGAAAGACCAACATCTGTACAACTCTGAAGGACAACATTCAGTGCCATATTCATCATATTGAGCAGTTTTACTCATGCTACTTTTTTATGTTATTTAATATTTGCAAAGGAAATTAAATTATTTATGTATGTTATAGCATCACCTATCGTTAGAATATGGTACTAATTCCTTTTTATATAGTAAATGTCATGCGCATCATTTGAATTTTCTGTAGTTAAAATTCCATCTCATTTGGGCTAATAGAGTGCATTCTGGAACCTTCTGAAAGAGAAACATTTCCAAGCTAAATTTTGATTTGGTTGATAAGAATGAAGATTGCGTATTTCATACCAATCATTTTTTTTTCTATAATATTTCAAACTCGCTTGTGATTCAGAGAGTTGTTTTGAAAGTTGCATTCAGTGACTACTTTAAGAAAATTATGTTACAAAAATGACAATTTTAGTATTCTAATTCAAAGTCTTTTAAACTTTCCTATAAACGCCAGGAGTGATAAAAATATGATTAATAACATCATATATGAATTTATTTTATAAACTTGATTTACTCATTAGTAGCAGGTTGTCTTTGTCCTAGTATTCTTGGATTGTACTTAAATATTTGTTATTTAATTGAAGAAAGAAGGCTTATTTTCTTTATACACTTATATAACTACAAAAGCACTAATAAAATGCATTTTAATTGCACATGGAATAAAAATAAACTAAAGTGAATTGAATGGAATATTATTCTTTGAGAGAAACTTTTGTTACAGTAGCATTGCAAATAGTGATATTTTAAGAATTATTTATTTTCATTTTTATTTTTGAAAATACAGCTTATATAACTAATATATATATGTATATATATTAAAAATAAAACTTTAAGTATATTTTAAAACGACATTTTAAACTTATTTTTTGCTAGTTTAATTTTTGTTTATTATTTTAATAAATGTACACGCTCTGAGTTACATTTGATTTAAGGTTCGCTAAGAAAACCAAATAGATACTTTTCAACTGTTTCTAACTATTAATAATTTAAATATCAAAGCAAAATCCAAGCGCTGCCTCCTCCTTCTTGTTGGGACTATCAATGGATAAATATTGTTTCCTGATCTTTCCTGGTGAATACGCCTGTGCATATGGATGAAATGCAGTAGAAAATGAAAGGAAGATCTGTTTTCAGGGTTTCAGGGGTATTCTTTCATGTATTGTATACATTAATTATGGCAATACGCAAACATATCACAAAAGTTGTGGGGTTTCTAAATGCTACTACCGCATTCTCCTTTTTATAACATACCGTTTTTAATGTCTGTTAAATCGCGTGATTTACTAATTACTGCGACTGTTGTACAGGTACTCCAAAACTACCTTTATATCTTTTTAAACCAAGAAGTTTATCATATTTATATGTGATTGGCTACAACTGTGTATACTTCATCCTGCGGTGTGGTCATAATTTTGTGTACAGGTCATAATTTTTTGTTTTGGTATGAAATATGTATGTTTTTATCAGAGAGTCTCTAAAGCACACATGCTTTCTTACACGCGATGATTTGATAAATATAAAATTTTGTTTGACAATTCTTAACTTAAAAAACATATATGATGAAATTTGTGAAAGTATAAACTCCTAATCAATTACTGCTTTGAAATTATTGAATTGTATACCCAAAAAGATAATTTGCGAGAGGATTTTATTCATTACTTAATTTTGAAGTAAACTGCTGTTTAAACTTATTGAACTCTTGAATAAGCTTTCTGCTTACAGATATCATCTCAAGACACTTACGAACTTGACACTTAATTGGATTCAACACTGGCGATTTTGACGGGAATTCAAAGCTAAGGGGGAAACACTGAAAATATTTGAAGATGCAGCGTTACAACTATTGCTAGACGATGACTTTACACAAACTCAATCGCTATTGGCAAAAGTATTGAATGCACCTCAAAAAGTTTTAGCAAGGGTTTGCACGAGATGGGAAAAATTCAAAAAGAAGGAAAATGGGTACCAAACGGTTTGGCAGAAAATCAAATGGGGAATCGAAAAGTCTCTGACGAACTCTCACTGAAAACACATCAGTGAAAAAGTTCCTATATCGAATCGTAACAGATGATGAAAAATGGATTTATTTACATAATTCCAATCGAAGAAAATCGTGTGTTAATCCAGATCAGTCATCAACATCGATTGCAGGACTTAATCTCTTGGGGAGAAAAAAAAAAAATTTGTGATTTCAAAAAGTTGTTGCACATAATGAACATCTCAAACCTTGTGAAACTATTAATGCCGCCCGCTACCAACAACAAACGATAAATTTGAGCCCTGCATTGATCACAAAATGTCCAGAATGAGCCCAAAGACACAGAAAACTGATTTTCCATATAAAAAAAAAGCTATCAAGGAAACTTTAAAATAATTGAATTGCCGAATTATCGAATTATCACTATAACACTTATGCACTTATTATTATTAAGTGCATTCGTCGAATTATCACTTATACAAATGGCTCTAGGATCGGCTGAGAAGCAATTTACTAATTTTAAAGAAATGGGAAAAAAAAGTGTTAATTCATGGTTTGTCTCAAAAAATAAAATCCATCTTTTACTAGAAAGATGGGACACAAATCTTAGCGTCAAACATGCGCAAACTTCAACTAATAGTTTCAACCATTCACTTCAAATTAATACGCATTTTTCCTTTAAAAAGTCCGTATTTCATAAGTATGCATTTGGTAAATTAAACTGTTGTGAACTGCATATGCTTTTCCTATTGTAATGTTTAAAAAAATTAATCTTAATAACATAATTAATACTGATTAAAGTTTTTAAAAAATTGCTTTAAAAACAGTAGCACTCATTCCAGCTTCGCAGTTACTTCGTTAACATAATAGATTATTCTTAAGATAATAAACAAGGCTAATTTTAATCAAACATTTGTTCATAATGTATATGAGGTAAAGCAAACATCTTCCAATTTAAATGTTGTAAATGAAATCTTAATAATACCATTTACTATTTCTAAATAAATTTATCAGAATTTCAGTTCAGTGAACGAGGTTTTCATAATGAATTCGAAATAAACATAGAAAACGTCATTCAGAAATAATTCATGAATACAGCCATATTCAAAAACGAATATTGTTGTATTCCCAAATATTTTTAAAATCCATGAATCAATGAATATTCCTTTCTTATTATTCGACATAATTATTTTCGTTTTATTTAATGAATGGCTTAAAAATAGAATTAAAAAAAGAACATAAGTACTGTAAAGATATAGCAAAAAATTCCACTTCAGCGAACTCGTAAAGCAATTTGAAAAGAGAAGAAACATTTTTATTCATTTAATATCAAAATGCATCGTAAAAGGATTGTCGTAAGTTAGATTGTAATAGAATAAATGTTATAATTAATATTTTAAGATATATTTTATCTTGAAACTTAAAATGGGTTAATATTTTTTACAGAAAAAAACGACTCTTTTAGATTCTCTCAGCTATTTATTCGCTATTAGTTGTAATAAAAAAAATACGAATAAAATATTAAAATGAACTTTTTATTTTAAGATGGACTAAAATATATAATGTATAATTTATAACACCTTAAGACACATAACTAAGATACATAATAACTATGAGGAATTAAGTACCACAATTACTTATATTTGAGATCATTAACGTTTCATTCTTTTATAAATTATACATTATTTTTCCCTTATAAAACGTTTCCATACCTTTTAATCCATTTTTAAATAGAAGCTTGATTTTAATTGTTACTGATATTTATTTAAATTTCTTAGTTTAGAAATTTAAGACTGAACAATAGTTATGTTATCTGTATGTGTGTTCAAAATTTCAATTCTATTTGTCGATGTTAAGTGCAAAGTTCGCACAAATGTCGTTACAATGCTAATCATATCGATCAACGATGTTACGTCATTTTTATTATGATTAAAATAAATAGAAATTTAATATGTTTAATTTAGTCAGCTGATTTAAAGAAACAAACAAAAAAGTTGCAAAAGCAGACACAAAGTAATATTAGTATTTGTATTCACAAATTGTGAAATCAAAATGGAAAAAGAAAGACAATAATTACTGGTCAATGATGCGAATTAAAGACAACAATAAATAATTAGAACTCTATTTTTAGATATTAAGGCATATCAATATTTGATACGAACGATTACACTAATTAGCATTACACATATGTGAATGTGATACAGTAAATGTCACATAAAACAAGGACAATTAACTCAAAAACTTCTTTTTGTATTGCAATATTTTTTTTACATTTCTATTGATTATTTTAAAGTCCACATAAAATTTTGAACAATGTTTGAGAGAGGAATAATAATAATTCGAGATAAAAACCAACGTTTTTAAAAACAACGTTTTTATATGGTGGCAAAGTTTATTACAAAAATTATTTAAATATTAGTTAAAACTGGTCACAAATATTTAAATATTGCATTGTTAGGCGGGTAAGAACGATTCCTAAAATTTCAGAACTCTAGCTTGATGGGAAGTTGGTTAAATTAACGATAGAAAATTTGGTGACACACTGATACACACACAGACAGACAAACACCAAGTGAAATATATAAAAACTTTAAAACAAACTAAAACTAATTAATTCATCCGGTAAATTAAATGGTTGAAATGCAGTTTAACCCAACCACCCTTGGCGACAAGAATTATTTGGCGGTATTTTGCCAAATGTGGCTACCCTGTTCCGTTTTACGGACTTAAAGTTCAGCCAAAAAAATCGCCAAGTTTGGTGCCAATTTTTGAAATCGCGCCAAGTGGTTGAAATAAACTGCATTATTAAAGAAAATATTTGTTAAAACTTGTCTCAAATGTCTAAATATTGCATTGTTAGGGAGTAAGAACGATTCCCAAAGTTTCAGAGTTCTAGCTTGATGGGAAGTTGGTTAAATTAACGATCGAAAATTTGATGACACGCACACACACTCACACACACACACACCAAGTGAAATTCAGAAAAACGTTTTAAAAAAGTCAAATTAAACTAACTTCATGCAGTCTGGGAGTATTGTTGGAAGCACAAGTTTACATTTAAATTAAAATTTCGTTAACGTAAAAAGATATAATATATATAAATATTTCAAAAGGAGGTTTTTTAATGTTACTTTATGCATAAAAATATCAAAATGCTTCACAAAAAAAGCTTTTATTTCCCTTTTGAATATATTAATAGCAAAAAAAAAAGCATTATTGAGGAGTTTTTGTGTAAAGAAATTAATGAAAAGTGAATCCCTATTCATTTATCTTATTCTAAAATTTTACTTTTACAATAATTAAAAAGTAATTTATTTCTTAAATGAAATGCTTAGAAAAAAATTGAATGTAATTTATCAGAGGTTTTGATTTTCAGCATTTCAAAAATTGCTATTACTAACAAATTTCATTGGGTCTTGAAACTGAGTAGATACATTTAATTGAAAGCAAACTAGAAAAACACCATGAAACAATTTTATTTAAAAATTTCAAAACGTGTTTTAAGCATGGCATACTTCTTTTGATAAATTGGTATAACAAAATTCTAAGAGAAATACGTATATATAAAAAAATCGAACTCTCATAGTTATTTTACATAGTACTTAAATTCACGCAGATATATTTCAAATAATAGAATATTTTATTAGAGTATTTTAAAACTTCTTATAAAGATCAATATTATAAATGTTTAAAATTACTATATGCATCCATCTGAATTTACCTTTAAGAAACATTGATAATAATGAGTAACTTCAAAAAACAATTATAATGCGAAAATACAATTCTAATATCTTCTCTAACCATTTCTAATATTCTCTAAAGTATTGAAAAATACATATATTTCTCACAGAGACCAGGACGCCTTTACTTCACTACCAGGTATTTGACTCATCGCAAAATAAAGGTCATAGAAAAAAGTGCATTAAATCAAATTGCTGTTCATTCGTTATGCTGAAGTGAAACAAAATTTAGTTATTACTAATGTTCAACATTACCCATCGCGTATCCTCAACAATAGATTATCAAAAATAACTACTTATTTTAAATGGTCATAAAGGTGAGTACGTGCTCAATTGATTTCTTCACTCCAAACGTTGAGTCTTATTTCTTATAAGCATATAATTTCATTCAAACCTTCCACACTTACAAAATATCTAAATTTATGCTATTCTCAAGGTGTAATTTTTGGGAGTTTGGTGCTTTACCCATGGAGCTGATATTTGGTACACCATGGGATAACATTACTTACTATACAGTGGACACACACACACACACACACACATATATATATATATATATATACATTCTTAATAAACAACACTCACAAAAGTTAAGTATAGCTCAATATTTCTATAAAAAGTACGAGAAATTTGAACCATAAGATACAAATGCAATGAAATTTCATAAAATTGAAATTTTGAGATTGTAATTATGTTTCGTTTTCAAAATGTGGTGCTTATCAGTACTGCACAAATTTTATTATTTGATAATTAAGTTTTAGAAGGAAAACACATGTGCGGAATTGCAACTGGTAATTACTATTTAATGTAACATTTTTAGAAGAGGGCGACAAATTAATGTCTATATAGGTTTCCGTATTCCCTATTTATAAGTGCCTATATATTTTATTATGTTGAGAATCATATCCCTGTTTTACTACATGTAACTTTTAAAAATAGTGTTGTACGTTTATTAGTATATAAATAATATAATTATATGTGTTCATTAGAAGTTAGATGATTAAGATTACTAGGTATTAAATTATATCTAATATATCGTGCAAGGAAGAATTAAATCGTACATTTATTATCTCTCTTCTGTAATTATATCATCTGAAAATGTAAATATGTAATCATAGCTAATTTAAAATCTGGAAAATTTCGCAGTGTTATAAATTTAGCAAAGTAAAACATTTTTTTTAAAAAAATTGCATTAGCATAATTATTTCCTTTAGTCGCTAGTTTAAATTAACATAAATGTCATAAAACAAATTATCAAATCATTTCAAGTTAGAATTTTTCAAATATAAATAAAAAGAATTCTTGTCACCGATAAACTGAAAACTAGAAACATTACCTTCAGAACTCATTTTAGTAAATTGCATATATGTTCCGAAATAAGAAGAAAAAAGAATATCTTACAGAAAACAAAGCATACGAGGAAATTTGAAAGATAATCCTCAATAATTATGGACGCAAAGCAGATAAAATCTCCTTTAAGCTGAATCGATCCTTTTGAAATGCAGAAAGAAAAAATTCTCCCGTGTATTTTTCTTTTTAAGAGCAACTTTCGACGCTTGAAGATAAAATTAGTGAGAAATAGTTCATTTTAATTGAATTCTTTCTTTGAAATAGATTTTTTTTTTCTTTCCAGTTCAAATTCAAATAATTTCCTCTGCACAATGGAATTTGAATGTCGCATGTACAAATATTAATTTCTTTCAATGGGATGAGATTACTAAGTAGAACGAGAAATTAAAAAGTGAAATCGTGTGTGATTGCGTTTTTATGTTTATATTTATCGTCGGATTTAAAACCTATCCATTTTCGTTCATTAAATCTTAATTAGCAAGTAGTAATCCTCGAAATGCAAATAAAGAGAATATTTTTTTTTTAAATTCTGAAATTAAAAATGATGGAAGAAATTATATTTTTCTCCATTTGTTTCCTTTTGGTGTTTTTATACAATAATCTTTCAAAAAACAAAAATGTATGGAATACTTATTCGCATTCATGAAAACTTAATTTTGACATTTTAGTTCTTATTTTTGATTATACGTGTTTAATGATTAGACTTATCCCTTTTAATAAATATGACTTACATCTTAACAAAGTGGTTTTTTTTTTAATTTCGAAAATTGTACAGCTTTCATTTAGAAATACATCGACGCAGAATAAAGTCATCAAACTAAATATACAAGTCTGTAAATAGATATCTAAGTTTTTACACTTTTTGTTGATAACTAAATAATTTTAGTTATTTAATTTTATTTTATTAATAACAATGTATTTTAATAATAATAATGTATTTACCCAAAATTATTCATTATCTGGTTAGGATATTTAACTAAATATTGATTTTTAAGCCTCAATTTATGGAAGAACTCTCCAGTTCACATATCTCCAACTACTGATGGGACCTTTACCGTTAAGGGAAATTGCAGCATTTAAGTCACTATTTATAAAGTCAAGCCTCACAGTAGTCTTCCCTTTGACAGGAGGGAGAAAGACATTCTGAACAGCATCAATTGTAATTTTGCTATTTCCCTACCATCTCTTAAATTATATACAGAGAAGATTGACAGAGAAGATTTGTTCACAACATTTCATCTCATTCATGACTTGTTGAGGACTTTTGGTCTCGTATACTTGGTTTAGGTTTCGACTAGACCAAGTGCAATAAGTCACAACATAACGAAGTGTTTCAATTAAATGTGAATTTCCTTCAGTTTACGTCATCTAAATTTTCTCCAGTTATGCTATCTGATTCATCCACCTTAGCAAAATTTCGCTAAAAAAGCAAGTGATACGAAGTGTTTTAAAAGCATATTCGATCTTCATTCATAAATTCGACCTTTATTCGATAAGAAATTAACTGGACTACATATTCCTTGCAAGAATGAGTTTTAAAATAAAACCATGATGAATTTACTCTCGAAAGGAAAAAAAAATATACGACGTGATCATATGTGTGACATAATATGCACCAGAGATATGCGAAACGGAGCGGTAATTTTCATTAGCGGAAGGGGAAAATACGAACGAGCCAAAATCTCGCTCTCTGAATGTGTAGTTAAAAATTTAAATAAAATAAACTTATTCATATTTTTCCAGTTCTTTTTTAAGCCGTAAAATCACCCACAATATTTTTGGATGGTTTGATGAAGAGTGTGGATTTGTATAAACTAATATGGTAACAAAAGAGGGTTATTATTTTTAGCAACTTCCAAAAAAAAATTCAGTTATGTTAGTAAACTCATTACAATGGGTAGCTTTTAAGCGGAAAGGGCTTTGGATAAAAATGCTGCTTCTGCTTTAAAACGTTAAATGGGAGAAAGAAAGGTAGGTCGAAATATATCAGGAAAAATAAATTTGAAAAAAAAAAAAAATCAGCACGAATATGTTTAAGTTCTATCCATGCATCAATATAGCGTCCTAAAATATACTCATGGACAAAAAAAATTAGCGCACAAAGAAATAACAGAGGGATCGTAACGAAACTTGGCATGAAGGTACATGTCGGGGAGATATGTAAATGATTAGAAATGCAGCGTGATTGCGCATTACCTATAGCCGGTAGAGGGCGTTTAACATCGTGCTCCATGGAGTATAAAACAGGTAACCAAAACTTGTTTGAGCGTTTTGAATCGTTTACAAAGGAAGAACTGAGGTAGACACGCCCTTACACCGTTTTCGAAGACAATAGGAGCAGCTGTCGCAGTTTGAGAGCGAGAGAATCATTGGCATGATGGAAATTGGGTGGTCCGCGAGGCGAGTAGCACATCTTCTAGGCAACTCTGATTGTGTTGTGAGGAGGTGTTGGGACCAGTGGACCCGAGAGAGAGAGAGACATGTCATTTACACGAAGACCAGGCTCAGGACGCCCTCGACAGACCAGTCGTCGAGAAGACCACCACATCGTAAGAAATGCACGCGTACAGCCAACTGCTTCATCGGCCGCCAACCAGGAACAGGTAGCACCTTCACTAGGGGCCCTTGTGTCTTCTCGAACCATACGAAGGCGCCTGGCTGAAGGACATTTGGGATCGCGGCGCCCTTAATGTGTGCTGCCCTTGACGCCCACCCATCGTCGCTTCCGTTTGGAGTGGTGCCGCGCACGAGGAAACTGGACTGCAGTGGAATGGAACCAGGTCGTCTTTAGCAACGAATCCAGATTCAATCTCAGCAGTGATGACAATCGTGTTCGTGTGTGGAGACTCCGTGGTGAACGCCTCAATCCTGTCTTTGCTTTAGAGCAACACGGGCAACTCAGTCCATGCTACTTCAAGTCTATGCAACACTTCCTCAACCATTTTAGTTCAAGAGGGTGGATGGCCAATCTCTCTGCAACACATCATGACCAGATGTTTTCAATGAGTAACAGATCTGGAGACCATGCTGACCAGAAGAATCATGTGTATCTTCAAAACCCAACGTGCAACATGCGGTCTTGTATAATCTTGCTAGAAGTTTCCGTTTGGCAGGCCTCAAAGATTAGGCACAACCACTGGACGTAAGATGTCAGACATGTACAGATCTGCGTGCAAATTACTGTAAATCCGAACTAAAGGTGTGCATGTCGTGAACCCGATGGCTACCGAAACAATCACACCAGGTGTAGAGTCCCTTAGCGACAATTGGTCTCCTCGGAGTCTCCAGACACGTCTATCAACTATCTATACACGTCTATACGACTATCAGAATACTACAAGCAGAAGCAGGACTCGTCTGAAAAACACAACATTGTACCACTCCAGTATCCAGTTTTGTCTTTCGGCACACCAGAGTCGCCATCTCTCTATACATCACATTTTCAAGAAAAGCCGAAGTAATGTTCGCTGTGCTGACAGTCCACGCTGCTGCAAACGTCGTCGTACCGTACGAGCGGGTACTGGGCAGGCTGCAAACGTCGTCGTACCGTACGAGCGGGTACTGGGCAGGCTGCAAACATGCCCATTTTCTGACTAATGGTCCACGATGTCGTTGTTCGGTTTTTCAGGATGGACCTTCCAATATGTCTGTCTTCTCGAGCGTCAATCATGGGATGGCATGGAAATTCTAAACGTCATTCAGTATGACCCTCAACAACTCATTGATTCCATATTCGCATGGCAGTGGTTAGATTTCAACCAGTGCGATGGGCAATATCACAGAACGGTAGTCTACACTCTCAATAGGCAACGATCCTGTCTCTATGGAATTCCAACACTTGCTGGTAAGAATTTATTCTTCTTATTCGATACATACACGATATTCCCGATATTCTGAGGAAACTCCGACATTATAAGCCGCTTTCCGAATGAGAAATCCACTGCACAACTTTCCTTTTATGCAATGCTTCAGATATATTTTTTCTTCCTGAGTTGTCTAAATGCTCTGAAATACTTATCATTTGCATATCCTAACCTCTTCTTCCTTTCATGCGATTTTGATGTTTGTTAGATAATTTCTTCCTGGTGTTGCAATTTTAATGGTCAGCAGTGTAAGTTAGGAAATTTAAAAAAACTAATATTTACACACCTAGAGAAAAGCATATTGCAGAAAAATTAAACAAAAATTCAATGGCTGTTTCATAATAACGATTTACTGCCGAAATATTTGGCTGAATTCCTTTTACCTTTCGTTCATATTAAAATTAATTATAAACATAGTTAACGAACCATCTAACTTCATTGGAAATATGTTCGAGGCTTATACCGTCAGGAAAACATTTCAAAATATTCGGATCTGTATTGTGTGTGTATACTTATAAATTAAAAAGAAATAAATTGCAACCTAGAGCAAAACTTAGTATTTTGGTTGGTATGCGTTACAAACTAAAGATTAACTTAAATTTAGCCTTTTAGTTATTATGCGTTCCGAGTCAGATTATCATTTATTCATTCCTTAAGAAAATAAAAGCTATTGTATCAATTTATGTGTATATTGAAGAAAGTAAAAAAGAAGTAGAGTCTTTATTTTGAAAAAATATGTCTTATGAGCATGTGAACTTAAATTACAAAAATGAATTTAAGAATCTTAGAAATGATTCAATCAAAAGACAAGGATGTGAGAAATTAAATCCTCCTGATGTCAGAAAGTGGGAAAGAAAGTATGTCTTAGAATTTTAAAAGTAAGCAAATGTGTACGAGTATTATTATTTCTTCTAGTAGAATTTGACTTGGGTATTAAAAGGAAATAAAAAGTTACACTCTCAATAGGCAACGATCAATAGGCATTGTAAAAAATTAAGATAGAATTTTAACCGAATAACTTTTCCTTTGAAGTAAACAGTAAGCATTCAAATTCCAGAAAAAGTCCCCCCCCCCCCCGCCCAGATTGTTAATTCGGGTAATATAAAAAGTTCTATATCGGACAAGTTTATGGTTTAGAATGTGAATGTTATTACTTTCAAATGCCTGGAACGCTTAAGAAATTGTAATTGAATGGAGATAAAGTGAAAAAGGATATTGCTATGGTGGAAGAAATTAAAGTGGTAGAAAATCACAAAGTTTGGGAATTATTGGTTCCACTTATTGATAAAACAATGATAGAAAGTACACGGGTTTGTAATATTAAAAATGTGATGCGAATAAATAAATCAGAAAAATATAAATCTGGGTTAGTTGCATTGACTTAAAACAAAAAGCTGCGCTTGATTGTTGAGAAACATTTTCTCCACTCGTCAATTTTTCGATTTTAAAATTACTGTTGATGTTATAAGTATTACTGTTGCTATTGTATAATATGAAACTTGATGTAAAATTATCATATTTAGGTAGTTAAGTTAAATAAAACTACTTAATTTAGACAACCTATGGGATACATTGATAAAGGGCAGTATAGTACAGTAACCAATATTAGACTTATAAATTATCTTGGTCGATGAAGTGTATGAGATTGAAAATATCATTTCAGCAATTTATATGGAGGATATTGTAATAGTTGGTAAAACTGAAAATTATTTAAATAAAACTATAGACTTAATTCAAAGTAAAATGAATTTAACCAATGTGGATCGAATAGAATATAGTTAGGAATAAATTTTGAGATTACTCCTTAATTTATATATCAAATCACCTTATGTGGGGAATTTAAAATTAAAAATTTTAAGAGCTTCCCAAAACATGTTAATCTTCCGATTATGCTTGGTAGTAAACTTTTAGGTAAAATTGAAGAAAAGGATATTGTGGAAAATGTGTGTGTGTGTGTGTGTGATTTGATGAGAAAATTTCATTACAAATTTTGAATTGGTTGTCTATCTTTTTTGGATGATAGGACAAGACTTGATTTTTTTTTCCTTTTTAGTAAATTTTATGTCCCAACACTTGAATGGTTACACATTTGCTCATTGGAAAAATTGTATTTGAAAATAAATGTCTTTGAATCTGAATTTGTGAATGTTACATTCTTTGAAAGCGTTAAAGGAACAGTTTGTTTTCTCGAATGAACAAAATGTTCTTCGCGATAAAGGGTTATCTAGGTTATACTGTGACAACCAAGATAGAATTCATTTTTTAAAAAATGCTTATGAAAACTTTAAGACTAAACATATAAACATAAAATGTAAATTGTAAATTGATTAGAAAATTTTTTGAGAAAACTTTCTTCAATTTAAAAATATTTTTGATTTCTTAATGAAACGCTTGTTGCTGAATAAACTCAAAAGTATTATAAACCTTTTACTTACTGTTCCGTTATTTAACTTTTATGTTAGTCGGGCCGTATTTTGATTTATATCTCGGTCGTTCCGTTAGGTTGAATGTTCTTACTGTGTTAAATTTAAATGAACCAATAAAAAAAAAACCTGATTAAATCAAAATGAATATTATTACTTGGGTGTATGTAGCACACATTTTAGTGCTCGTTTCCATTCCTTCTGTTGTCTTGGGTCGTTTTATACAGTAAATGACTTTCATTCTTTTTTAATGGCTCTATCCAATTTTCTGTTCAGCGACTCTGCATTCTTAATAACGCGCATAAGAAAGTCCAAAATAGTCAATTAAACTTTCACCTCCTTAGCTTCATTTGTTCATGCATAAAAATTATACTTAAATATCTTCAACATTTTTCCATTATTTAAATATCATTAGTTGCAAATATTTAATTATAGTGTTTTAATTTGCGCATTCTCTTTTAAGAATATTAGAAAAGGCTATAGAAACCAAGTTAAATATGTTATGTATAATTGTTTAAAATTGTATTAATATATATTACTATTTAAATCATTAAAATTATTTTGAAGAGAGAAAACAATTTTCAGTAGTCTTTGCGAACAATTAAATAGTGATATTCTTTGTTCGAAATTCTTATGTAACTTTACTGATAAGTATACAACGTTTCCGAAAGATAAGTTTTAACAGGTGTATCTGAGCTCACTTAGTTATGAATGTTAAGCATTCAATAACAGAGGTATGACAACAAACTGGCATGTTCAAGCTTCCGTTTATTAGATGCTACTTCGCCGCCAGGAAATTATAATTCCTTCTCTCGTAAAATAACACGCATTTCTGTTTAGAGTATAAATTTCAAAATAGTAAGTTATTTTTGGTCTGTCTTATATGTATTTGTCACAAAAAAAATTCGTGAATGCATGCCAGAAATATATCATATTTTGCTCTGATCACAGGATTTTAACTTGTAAGTGGCTTGGAGGAAAAAAATATAACAGAAAAAGTAAGATTAACTTAAAAATCATATTTTTCGTTTACCAAAAAATTGTTCAAGCAGGTCAATTGAAAATTTTCACCAAGTATATATTACATCCTTTTTGTTCTAAGTAATGTTATTTTTTTCGTAGTTAATAATTCATTATTTTTTACAATATTTATTTTACAATTAAAGAATTTGTTTCCAAAATCAATAACAGTGCAATAAGAAGTTCCCATCCCTTTTCGGAATTTATATAAAGAATTGATAAAGATTCTTGGATCAAAAAGTAAATTGCTGATAACTTAACATTAAAGGCCTAGGAAATTGTTATCCTTATTTAAAATCAAATATTCCTTTTACACAATTGAACATTTCCCACAACTGCAAGAAAACTTTAGTAGAATCAACATGAGACGTTCTGTTTCATTAAAATGTAGTGGAAAAAGTTAACAAAGTTTTTGACTGTCACAAAGCACTACGACTCATTATTATAATAGCATCTACAAAAATTACTTTAGATACATCTGTATTGGATTTATTCGAATAATTAATGTTGTAACTCGTCACACATTTATTTTTATTTTGTATTTCAGTATTTCAGTGATGTGTAATTAATACTATAATTTTATAATCGCAATATATGATTAAAATTGCAATATTATATTATTATAATTACAAAATAGACTATATAAGAGTAAGCTAAATAGTTAAATAAAATTTTAGAGAATCAGTAATTAGCAGAAATAAAAAAATGCAAATAAATATACTTCTGTCAATTGCGCAAAATATTTGAAACGTGTGTTGCATTATATCGAGGGAGATAGATCATTTTACAGAGCGAGACGGATTTATTGTGAATGTAGTCTGAACATTAGAATTGTCCTTTAAATTAATGAAACGAAAATAAATAATACCGGTTTCAAAGAAAAACGGCTTTTGAAAATTCTGTAATGTGTGCATATAAAGTATTCTTCAATATCTGGTTTTGTTCCCTTCTATCTATTGTATACTCTATTGAAAATTCCAATGATATTTATTTCTTCAATTCATTTATTTATAGATTCATTTTAAAGTAATCTATTCTATGTTCAGACTAATATGGTTTCATCAACTGTAACACTCTTTGTTAGATAGAACAATAAAAATATGTTAATACTGTTTCAAAAATTTAATTTTGTTGATAATAGAATACAAAATTAAATTAGTCTCTATAAGCATTATTTTCCATGTTCATTATCGAAGATATTTAATTGCGATACATGTGATGACGTATTCATCTCTTTCTGAATCTATTTTTCTTGAAATATTATATATGTAACATTTTGAAATATTTTTCAAAGTTGATTTTATTTAATATTTTTTGAAATTATTTTATGATTTAGAAAAAGAAATTAAAAAATATTTCACAGTTATAAAAACAAAGAAAGAAGAACACTATTTAGAATACGCTTAATATTAGAAAAATAATTTGTTAAGAGTTCAAAAATGAATGCTTAAATAAAAATCAATTTCGAGTATCTAATTCCCTTTACTTTTGGAAAATATAAATTCTAAAACTGTTATTAATTTTTATTACCGTTTGTAATAAAAATTAAAGTTTACTTTCATTAATGTACTACATAATACTTAATTATTAACGGAGATTAGTTCATCTTAAATTCGTTTTGTTGAATATTCATCGATTATATTTACCGATATTGTATTTGAAAAATCTATGTTTTTTCAAATACAATAGCTTTTAAAATAGTGCTGACTCGTATTACATAGAATTGAAAATATTTTCAGTTCTAAGCTTTATTGAATGAGATAGAAACACTCAAAATATTTTACTTGTTTCAATGCTTATTAAAAATACATATTAATTCTCTTTTACTAGAACTTGAGAAAAATTCCTGAGAAATTTATAAAAATCATGTTTAGATTATAATTAATGTACTATTCACTATATACATTTAGAAAATAAAAAAATCGATTAAGAAGCTTTCATAACTAACATATTTCTTAAAATTATTTACATATTTTATGCATAAATAATTTATAATTAAATTCATTTCTGCATAACTTAGATATTACTAAGCAAGAATGTAGATATTTGCTGATGGTATTTCTAAAATATTTTCCATTACTTCCTTACTATATTTTTCAATTCATTAGGGTCAATTGATGATTATTTTTATTTTGCGATGCCATTATCGTTATAAATATATGTTAAGACAAAAATAGCTGAACTTACATAGTATGAACCTATTAATAATCAGAATATTTCGTCATTCGAAAATATTTTCATGTTATTACGTAATTACAATTAATGATATCCATATCAGATCATTATGAAAATGTAATAAATTTACGGCAATTTGTATTGATATATGACGCGTAATAATAACAGTTCTTTCGAATAATTGGTAATATATAAATTTCTACATTATTCTAAAAATCCATCGAGCAATTTGTAGAAACATTTTTTATTTAGGAATTTGAATTCCAAATCTTTAATATTAAAATTACATATTCGTAGTTTATGTGTACACAACTCATATGTGTACCTATTCACCCTATCTGTTAAATTTAAAAATAAAATTATAATCAATTAACTTATACTTTAAGATTCAATTTACGGATGAATTTTGTATAAGTATTTTAACTTTGTTAATTGAATGCCATATAATTCAATTGAAATTATCACATCTATCACAGTACTCTTTATATAATTCATCGTTTTAATTAACATTAAATCAATGAGTGTCTTAAAGAAGGTGATCATTTGTCCAATACATTACTTAGCCTCAATTGATCACATCAATTGAGGCTAAGTCTTTGAATATTTGTTTAAATGTATTTGTTTTTCATTTCATGAATACACTTAAAATCATGTATGCAAAGAAGAAAAGTTGATTGAAAATGACATTGCCGAATATAACTCATGGTTGCCTATAACGGCTTATTTTTTACCAATAAAAATACCCTACGCTTTTCGTCAATTTCCTTAATAAACTTTATTTATAGAACCAATTGTTTTTAAGAAATTATATATATATATATATATATATATATATATATATATATATATATATATATGTATATTGAATTAGGATACCCCCAAAATTGACGCTCTGAAATTTTATCGCATGTGTGAGCACTGAACGGGCCTATTTCTACTCAAGTGCATATTATAATCTGCACTTGCAGGATCGTAATATTCTCCGATTATTAATAACACCTTCTAATCTTTTTTAAATAGCACTGATAAACCCATTCTAATTGAAACTATCAAAACAACTCATTTAATGGAAAGCACTAATTATACCTTGTAATTGGTTTTAAAATAAATCTTTTCGTTTCACAGTTATGTAGACCATCCGAATATACGAGGAAAAACTCATTATATTCAACCGTCTTCCAGTATGACGATTATATTCAATCCTTTTCCTCATTATATTCTTCTTCTTCAATAGTGTGGAGTGGACGGTCAAATTTTTCAAGGTAGAAAATCGTCTTTTTATTGTTTGGTATCAAATTAACAGGGAAAGAAGTTTCTAGAAAGATTTTGACGGATATAATTAACATATTGTATGTGCGCAAAGAGAGGAATTCAGTATCTAAGAAGTTCTTTTCCTCCTTAACTTGATACTTCTAGAGGTAGAAGACTTTTATTATAATTAAAAGTTTAATTTTACCATATTTGAAGGTTCTGGAAAAAATCGTTAGATAAAAATTCGATTTACAAAAATACATATTAAAAGTTTTCGTCATTTTCTCACTAAAAACAATTATGTATATTTTATTTCCGCAGGGAAAAAGAAAGAGTAAAAGTACTAAGCTTTGTCAGTGAAGTTTATTTAAAAAAAAGTACAAATTTACCAACAATGTACTAAAATTAATTATTTGTATACAAAAACGAAATAAAATGTTGACTTATTTTTATTTTTCCAGTACCTTTTTTAATGTAATCTTTTGCTAATCCTGTTTCAAAGTAAAGTTTATTTTTTACTTAGAGAGGAAAAGTTTGTTCAGGAACTCCAGGAATATATAAATCTTGAATTGTGTCGAATAGGAATAATTCTTTTATTTATTTTTGATGATTTCTATTATGCCCTGATTGTTCTGCTTAATGATTACAAATTAACCGAATTTTTCTCTTACAGGTAATTAGTAAAAATTTGGAAAAAACCGGTATACCAGAAACATTACAAGGGATTTTTGTAGTGTATATTAGATATTATAAAAAATCATAATAATGAGAAGCTTTATTTTATTTTTGTATATTGTGTCAAGAGAATATGAAAGTAAACTGTATTTGTTGTGAACATTAATAATGTAAACAAAATTCCTCCATTTTATTACAAACTATAAATAAAAAAAAATTACATATGAATAATTTTCACAATAAACACATTAAAATGTATAATTATGTATGGGATCTATTTATTAACTTGCTTTAAAAATATACATGTAATAATCGATTAACTCTTCTCGGGTTTCTAAATGTGATCCAGTGCTTGTACAAAAAACATACCAAACCGTAGGAAAAAGTCTTTCAAATTTCGTACTTGTTTGTTTGATAACACAGGTCTGCTACTAAAGCACTGTATAAGATTTTTTTTTACAGATTTTAATTAATTAAGACCGGAAAAATACTTTAAAAAAATCCATCATGTAAAAAAAATTTTGAAAACCTTGTTTTTATAGCTTAATTTAGCGTGAATTTTCAATTTAATTTAATGTCTAATATTCTATTTTCTATTTTAAAAATATCCAAAAAATATGTCACTTTTCACATTAATTTTATTAATTATAGTTAGACTCGACAGTAATTGAACATAAATTAGAAGGATGATTTGAAAAGAGAAGTGAAAAGAGGAGACGGGTACAGCAGGTTTGGTGTCAGGAGGAAAGTCAAATGATCATGCCCAAACAGGTTTAATTACTATATAGCGAATGTTAAGCAATATTAACATACTAGTTGGCTTGCGCATATTTAGACGTGTTCTCTGGGGTATTAAGTGAAGGTACAAGTAAAATTTCTCTGTCAAATTAGATCATATTTCAAAGAGCTAAACAACTTCAGTATCTCGCCTTCTATGTGAACCCATATTCAGTGTACATCCAACATTCAAGCGTTACTGTGCTCGTATTTTTATTCCCAGATTATGGCTCCTAGAGATTGATTTATTTCTCTAGAGAGCTTTGTTTGATTTGTGATGAATACGTGATAAAAAGTCAATAATGAAACGTCAATCATTGTATGGATTAATTTTATTTTGTTTATTTCGAAGTGAAACAAAGCATGAAATAGATGAAAACAAAGTATGAACATTCATTGATTTATCCAGAACTACCATCAAAGAAGTTTTGCTGCATTATGGATGTATTTATATACTTTCTGTATGGGACAATCGGTACATATTGTAGAAAACTATTATAATAGGGTTTTGATTCTGAAGAAAATAAGATATCAAGATTATCAGGAGGTTGTTTGAGGATACATTAAAATTTTAACCTTGTTGTTGGTCCAGAGAATAGGTTATACTAAATTTTCTTTTTTTTTATGCTAGAGGGGCAGTTGAAACCGAGAACTGCATTGGACAAAAGCTGAATGGCCACACCGAGACACCTCAGTTCCAGGGGAAAGAAAAGTCATGAATATTGTCTTGGTTCCACCAAAAAACATTTTATTATCATGTCTTCAAATTAAAAATGAAGTAATCATGAAGCAAACTGTCGATTCACTTTCAAAGATGAGGAATGTTTCAGATATCTGTGTTCCCTAAGTTCTCGAAGTCTGTATTCTCCTGTCTGAAGTCAAGTTCAAAGAGACAATTTTTACAAGCCCAAACATGCGAAAAACCTTATCTAATCCTCTCTTAGGAATAAAAGAAAAAGGACGTTTGGAATTCTTTCAAGAACATAAATCATAATTTTTTTCGGGGAAGGGGGACTAAAGACTCGCATTACAAATACTTTGTACAACGCATGATGGCTGCGTGTGAAGCTCAAAGATATAAAATGAGCTTTTAAGTTCGTTTCCTACACTCCTAAATCGACTATTTTCCTGAAAACTTGGGAACCTATAGTGAAGAGCAGTGTTAAAAATCTCACCACTATGTAAGTGCTACGAAGTAAAATGTGATGTCAGTATGTTGGCTGACTAATGTTGGATATTCAAGCGAGAAACCAAAGTTGGGAAGCGAAAGCGAGTTCGGAGATGCAACAAAGAGAAGAAAAAATTTCACTAGAAAAAGAAATAATTTTGTGAATATATCATTAAAGTTTTTTTTATTATTATTACAAGAGTCAATATGTTAAGTTCATTGTGGTAAAAAAATATTTTTTCAATTACTCTTGAGAGGTTTATTTGTTAATCTGGTTTATTTCGCAAAAGAAAAAAACGTAATGGATGGGTGGGGGAATTGAGGTCATTTTATTATTTAGTGCAATTTAAAACAAATAATTCAGCAAAAACACTTTCATAAGAATTTTTGAAATAATATATGCAGCATGAGAATTATGAAAACTTATGCAGCATAAGAATTTTTTTTTTTGCTCTCTTGTGTAATTAATTAAGAATCGTGAGCAATTCTAATAAATTTCTATCTCTCATTTTCCAATCAAAAATATTCAAGAAATGTTTTAATGACTTCATTAATATTTTTTTGGGTTAGAAAAAGAATTATTATGCTATACTTAGTTTTTATCTTGACCAATAAATTTTCGCTTTCATGAATAACAAAATTACAGATGTCGAAGGATTGGTGCGTACTGAAGTTTTGGTGAATCAGTAACATTTATTATTTTTCTTTCACTCCAGCTGACAATGATATGTGTTTCATTTAATTGTATGGATATATACATTCAATCAATTCCATTGTTTTAATTTTGATTGCATTTATTGATGGACGTTTTACATTTTTTGGCAAAAATTGGACCCATAATCTCAATCATGAATTTGACTCTGATAGATAGACAC
This sequence comes from Nephila pilipes, assembly GCA_019974015.1. Lineage (NCBI taxonomy): Eukaryota > Metazoa > Arthropoda > Arachnida > Araneae > Nephilidae > Nephila > Nephila pilipes. The sequence goes on along the minus strand of BMAW01000338.1, from coordinate 224,722 downwards.
CCCAAATCAGACTGAATTAACATACTTTTCCTGTACATACTCCCCAAAAATTATATAATGTATCAAATAAAAATTTTGCTTCTATAAGTTTTGGAATTGATGGAAAACATAAAATAAAGTGGTTTTTTTAGAAAGGGTTTTTTTTTTTTCAATTTTTCCATGTTAAATCACATTAATAATAATCCGAATATTTAGATTATTATGCAAATTTTAAGTACCAAAATTAAGTAAAACATTGATTAGTTTGATAACATCATTCATTTTAAATTGTATTTAATTTTATATTCTTCAATTGCTTGCAAAATTTATAAAGCACAAAAGCATGACATGAAAACTTTGCAATTACCGAGAATATGACTAATATTACGATGTAATTTTGTAGAAATCAAGGAAGGAGAAACATTTTGAGATGGAAGACAATATTATGTCATTTCAGCATTTTATAAATCCATATAAATTCTTTCTAACTTGATACGTAGTATTTTAAAAATTCAAGGCAATATTACGAAAAATACACTTCTATTTCTAAAATAAATTATTATTCTCTAAGCTAGTTTAATAGTAGTTTAATGGTATTAATGTTGTGTAACAGATGAACCATTCAAATAAAACAACTAATAAACATAATAGACATGAGTATCATAGTCTCTATATTAAAAAATTTATTAATTTTAAATGTTATATAACAGTAGTTAAATAGAAGCTTACGATTTCTTAAAAATCTCGTAGAAAACATAAAAATGTATTAACGATTATGAAGGAATATTTCCCGCACCTATGATGGTACTGATACTTTACCACTAAAAGTTGCAAATATCAGTCTTAAGTAGAAAATACTCTCAAAAATAATTTGATTAAAGAAATATCTTAAATATTTATGTGGTTGATTGGCTTTCAAATGTAAGAAATGCTCACGTAATTAATAATCACGTTTCTTTCCGAGTAAATGTATATTTTTATTCAGAGAATGTAAAGCAAATAAAATAAAATTCCTTTTAACGGGAAGTAAACAACATAAACTCGTAAATCCATGACTAGTTGCCTACGGCTCACTTACTTTTTCAGCATTACTATCTGAAGTATTCTCTTCTTGGCAGGTGAATCATTTTTTCCACCACGTAAGCTATTCGGCAGGGATGGCAAGAAAGTTGTACATTTTCGTAATAATATATTAACTCCTTTAGACGCACTCGGTAGTTGTAATTTTATCGGGGAGAGTCCATAGACGCACACAATATAAAATTATTACCTCCTTGGGAAAATATGAAGACGCAAGTCCCTGTATGATCTATGATATCTATCTTCAGCATGATTCTACTAAGTGTATTTTTTTAATTGTGGAAAGTATGTGTATATTTTATAAGGATTACATAACTTTAGATCTAATCTAGAGCATCTTGTTCAATATTGTTTTCGATTTGGTATGAAGTGTAATCAAAATTTCGTAAACATGCCGTATTTCGTTTGCCTATATGACTATATGACCATGTTAAAAAGTTATCTGCTTTAATGAAGACATTCAGACTAGTCAAATATATGAATAGCATTGGTAAGTTTTTCATGTATTTGAAATGCACCTTTAAATTATTTTGTGTTGCTTTCTTGACTTTGACAGCATTAAAACATTAATCTTGTTAAGAAGTCGGAAGAATGATCATGTTTTTGAAAAACAATTATGAAACATGGATTAATTTCAAATAAAGTACTTATCACACAGCTGAAATTTCCTTTTGAAATGAAAATGATGCTGATTGCGAGCTTGATTTTTTTTTAATTTTTGAAGGGCTTGAAAGTAGGGGAAAGCGAGGTAAAAATGGGTACCAGAGCTTAGTTGAAAATATAATTCTATTTTACCACTAAAGCTGGCAGTATTGACTCATAACTGTAATTATACTCTCAAATCTATTGAAAACTGTTATAGGATTGTTAAGATTTATCATTCACTGGTGATAAAGTTAAATTTAAGTGAAAGAAGCACGTCATAATTTCAACCTTTGAATTAAGGACTAGTAAAATTGGGTACCTAGAAAAAATATATCCCTAACATATAAGGTAAATCAATAACAATATACACTAGTTATTAAAATAATCTTAGTTAAAAATTTAAGGAATATAAGTCTTTTTTAAATAATTAGCTTCCTGGTTAACTTTTAACAACTTGTATGACAAATAAGGAATAAATATTTTGGCATTTTCTTTAATTAAATTGTTTTTTATTGTATATTTTGAAACAAAAAAAGCTAATTTATATTTCGGTAACTGATTTTTTTTTTTGCAATATCCTTATTTCGTAATGAAATAAAAATGTTGTTTATGCATATATATGTAGTGACAACTATATTTAAGCTTATGAATAGATTTCCATTAATTCATATTTGTGCAATGCACAGTTGTGCAGATTTAGAAGGAACTTATATTTTATTTTCCTATGAAAAATGAATAGTCAATAGCCCACATTGGAAATAATTTATTTACTTCTCATAAAACATCCAAGTCTTTTGCATGGAAAGAAAAAAAAAGAAGAAAACTTTTTATTAAAATGAATTTTTGAATTTCCTTGATTAAATCTTTTTTTTATCTCAAATTGAAAAGAACTAATGTCATTTTAAAATATTATATAAGTAATGATCTCGGAAAGTTCGACACGGGGAAAAGGTAGATAGACAACAAAGAGTTTAGGAAAGCTTAAGAAGGGTTTAACTGTGTTGCAGAATTGAATCTTACATTAAAAATTCTATGTTTGAATATCTACTTTAAGCAAAAAATACCTTCCACATCAAAATATCTTAAAAAATTTTTCTAGACATATAATTGTGTGATCTCAGGTGTGAGATTTAGTATTCATAATCTCGATTTCAATAAGACTTCTACTTGTACATGGTATTTAAATATTATTCTATAGTTAAATACATATTCTCTTATGTATAGTGCAAAGTCTCGAGCCTTTGTTCTGCTTCCCTGGTATTAAAAAGCAATTCAAGCAGATACATACTCTCTACGTCATAGAACAATTGCAGCTCTTATGAAAGCGATAACTTTTCTAAATCTGAAGTGCTTTCCTTACTCCTCGAAATATAAGAAGGATATTAAGAGACATTTTCTTGGCTTACGCTGAAACGATTTCTTCGAGTGGTTAATCTCTTTTCCGTGTAGGGAATGACCTTTCAGACTTCCGCACGCAGAAATATTCTATAGAGTTGTCCAGGAAATTCTGAAAATTCTAATATATCATCGTGATGAAATTCTTTCATTTGGAACATAGAAAGGGGGCGATTTTATTGAAATACAGTTTTATTCAAATTCAAGTTCAATACATGTTCCAGTAAATATAATACTATCTCCAATTAAGCTAACTATTTTGTTTGTATTAAAAATATGAGACTTAACTAATAAGTCTATTTGCAATAAAAATAAATTGAGGAATAAGATACATTTTAATATCCGTGCATGAAGAGTCTATTGCTATTTTTTTATTAAGTCTCATATAACATTTTTCAATTCTAAACAAAGTTTCTTTAAATATTTTAAATATAACTTTTTATTTTTTAAAATTAAAAAGGAATTACAGCCGAGACGCTAACTTTATTCGAAACAGAATTTAATGGATGTTGTTGATTTAAATTTGAAACAGATAAATAGCATTGAGTAGATTATTGTTTTTCAGAAATAATATTTATTCATGTACGAGTATCAGTAAAAAAAAATAGCATGATACATATTATAGAGTAGTCATTTTATGAAACTTAAAACTAAGAGTTTCGAGTGTAGTTTAATGGAAACAGAGAGAGAGAGAAAGAGCATAAATATAAATTTTAATTTATTGAGTAACGCAATATAATTATTTTAATGAAATAATTTTCTAAACTTTAAGTATCATTAAATGATTGATTACAAGTTGTGGCGTACCACTACTTCTACCCGACTCTTGTGTGCTATAATATAATCGAATATAACTAACTCTTAAAGTTAATAGTCCATATAAAGACACACCTTTCGGTTCTAACTCAACTATTTATTTATCAATACTGTAATATAATGTCCAAGGAGTTTTCGCTCCGTTTGGATTAATCCACCTATTCAAATATTATTAAAATAATATGCTCTTACCAAAACCTTTTCAGTTGAGGTTACTTTGATTTACCAAATCCTCTGCGACAGTTACCGCCTGTAACAACTCTTGATATTATCGATTTCTTGCAAGAATATACACTCAGAGTTAGCCACACTAGTTCTCATCCTCTAAATTTCCCTTTTACTTATACACCATCATATCTAAATCACTTCATTTTATTTCCACCTGCATCTAATTAACATAATCATGTTTCATTTTGGTTGGGAAGAAATTGTTATTTCCAGCAATCAATCCAATTAAAGTCCCCAAGATAAGTGAAGAGAAAATCGCAAATAACCCAACGTCACAAAGTATATATCTTCAAATATCATTGGAGAAATTATTTTAAGTCTTGGATTAATTAACTGGAACAAATGTCATTTACAAATCTTTAGATAGTAGACATAATTACAAAATGTTCCAAATATTTCTAGGAACTTATGAATTTAAACTTTCTAAATTCATACATAAGTAGATAATTTCCCTTTTATAAAAATAACAAAAATTTCTCTCTAAAATATTTCAGGATCTTTCTAACAGTTTGATATTGTATCTGAAAAATAGTTCTGAGCACATCGCTTAGCGCATTTGCAGTTTCGTAGTGTTAAAAGTAATCATTAAAAGCTTTAAAATCCATTTACCGTTATAAAAATAAATCCTTCTAAAACTTTGAAGACTTTCGTTGTCTAGATATACACTTTGAGTGTAATAATTATTTAATTATTTAATCAATATTTACTATCGACGCTATGTGGAAGTGCAGAATTTTGACTTGCTCGCAATTAAATATGAATTATTTCGTGATGTGAGTTAAATTTTCATTTACGTTATTTCAAAACCAGATTCTATATATATATATATATATATAATCTCGAAATACACATTTTTTTGTTATTCAAAAGTACAACAAATACAATTATTTATTTACAAGAGTCAGTTTACATAATAATGAACATGTATTTTCCCTTCAGTTGATTTTCTCTTTTATATAAGTACGGTATAAATAAGCTTGTTGTATCCGAGGGATATTTTTTGTCTTTGATGATGCTTACTGGCCTTAGAAAAAAAGCGTATGGCTTCTCAGGAGTGTCATGGAAAAATTTCTCCATTTTGGATTTTTCTCCTTGTTAACCAATAGTTGACATTTTCTTCCTTACGACCCCCTATCTGTAGATCACTGATACAAATTTGTAAGAATTATTTAAACTGAAGTGGCAAAAATATAGGAACAGGCATGCGCTTGTAGTAAGAAGGCTATTAGTAGGAAAAAAATTAATAAGCTATTAATCAAATTAGCTCGATACGATCATCAACACCTGTATGAAACAACAGGTATATAATACAATTTTTAATTGAGTATCGGAGCATATACTAACAGAGTATCATGTTAATTTTGTATGAGAATTAGATGTTAGCGCTTGTGAGATGGGTCAACATTTCCAAAGTAGAGGGAAATTTGGACTTTTAAGCATGACCATTTCAAGAATGTATGATGAATACCAAAAATCCGTAAAAAACATTAACTTTGTGTTGGTCGTGTCGGCAAAAGAATATCTTGAAGGAATAGGAACATATTAATGATTGGCAAGAACCATTTAACGAGATACACGTACAACAGAGTGTGAAATTGATACCTATTTCAATGTTCGAGTATCAACAAGTATCAGAGTGCGAAAAGCACAAAAGTATCTTGGTAGCGGCGTTAGAGGCTGAAGGCCCATTTACGTACTTTTAATGACTGCGAGGCACGAAGCTAAGCGCTTCACCTGAGCTCGACAGCACAGTTATTGGATTGTTGAAGACCAAAAACTAGTTATCTTGTCCGATACATCGAGTTTCCCATCGAACTAATGGACGTATAGAATTATAGAGAAAACCCTATTAAGCCATGGAACCAGCATTTCAGCAGAGAACTGTTCAAGAAAGTTTTAGCCACAGTTATGGTATGAGGCCTGTGTACTCTGCATGATATGGGACTCTTAAAAAGTCTACAGACGTAACAGGGAACAAGTACTTGAACCTTATTTCTTATCACTTGCACCCTCCATAACTCATGAACCTTCCAACTGGCTTGGGCAATTCCAATGGGACTGTACAACACCCCGTAAGTCGAAGTTTGCTGTAATGCGGTTCTGATAACACTCGCCTGACTTCAGCACTCTCAATTAGCCATTTTATCCCCATAAATGAACATTATTGACCAATACATGGAATATCTTGCAACGTTCAGTACAAAAGAGATCTCCATCACTTCGTACATCTGCGCAATTGTGAAATGCCCAGCGAGAATTATCGTGAGAATTCTGAATAGGGTATTTTTACAAGTTAGTATAATCCATTCGTCGTCACATTGCTGCGTTTCTGCGTGCTCTAAACAGAGCTACATGATCTTCGGAGACTTTATACATTTTTATGGCACTTAGGTGTACATTGACCAGCAAAAAAAAATTAACAATTCTTATAGCTTTGCCGAATATGAAGTTTACATCAATGAAACTGACTAACTCACCTTTCCTATTTTTTATTGGTTCAGAAAGAGTATATTTACATATATCAACGTAAATTGTATCTCTTACAGGTATATTATCTCTTAATAATATACTTATAATTTGGTGCGAGAGTGCAGGCAGCTGCCAGCGCGTTGTATAGCCCATAAAATAACCGACAATTTAAAACATTAAACGAAGCAAAATGGAGAATAATTGTATGGCTAGAAGGAATAACATATTCCCATGTTAAGGCTATTTTAAATTTTTTTTGGTCATTTGCATATTAAATAGGTAGAGTTATTTTCAATTTCTGAGAAAGCGTAATACATTAGAATTTACTTCGATTTGAAACCACATTACAACTTTATATTTGTTACAAATTAGGTAAATACGCTCTTGAAACGTTATAACTCATTCCAACAGTATATTTTAATGTTTCATTATACGAAGCACATATGTTTATATTTGAATGATACTTTTTTTAAATGTAGAAGTGAAAATGTTGAAAATAAATCCACCATGATTATGTCCTAAAAATAAAACAATTTATCAGTATTTTAACAAAAGATTTTTTTTATTTGCCTATGAAACCGTTTGTGTGAGTCATTTTAGGTTTTATGGATTAAGGTTTATATATTCTTTACCTGGATATATCTAAACCCCATATAACATTGCCTGTATAGCAATATTTTGCAAAGTATTTTATTGCACGATAAGTCACCATTTATAATATCCCGACTTATAGCCAACTGTTTTTCCTTTTTCGATGATGTAATATAGCTGTGAAAGTTCAAATATTGTAAAGCGTATTGGAGAGAAAAAAAACTGTTAAGTAGTTAAAATGTGTAAATAAACATTATACAAATATCAAATCTTTTCATATTATCTTACAAATTCCTAAGAATAATAAAAATTTAGCATGGGACTTTTTTTTATGAATTAATGTAATTGATAGAATTGCAAATAAAAGTGTTTCATGTGTGAAATAAAATGGCTGGATAATTTGTTCGGTATTATCCTATGGTGAAATTTTATATTTTTTCAATTCAATGATTTATATATAAATACAGGTTTTGTGTCATGTTAACGGATACAAAAGAAATTAATTTATCATTTATTCTATGTGAATAAATGTTGGAGTTCAAGGCATAGATTAAAATCTGAATATACTGTGCCAAATATTTATCTAAATTTATTCAACATTTTTTAAAACCTCATCATAAGCTATGAAGTATCAGGGTTAAAATTTTATATATTATATAAGAATCTAATTTTGTATTACAATACAGACAGGTTGTGATTCTGCCCGCCAAGTCATATGAGTTTAATGCAGATGAAAAAAATATGAGACAATGCTGATGAAACACCAGAAAGTCAATTATAATATGATGAATGCCGTCTGGGTTATAAGAGGTAGGATGCCAGAATTAGACTGTGAACATTTGGTTCTAATATACACTTTTCACTTATGCTTAAATTAAAGTTATGTTTCTTAAGAAAACTATATTCAGAAATATATTACTCCTGCCATAAAGCATCTGAAATTTATTTCAATTCGTTGAAGAATAATCTGTACGAAAAACTACTTTTGTGTCAACATTTTATTCTGTGCGTACATTTTTTTTTTTTTACTTTATTCTCACGATACAGTATTATTTGAAGGAAAACTAACGTACAACAATTCTTCGAAAACATATTATATAATCTTAATATCTTAAATATAAACATATAACCTGAAACAACCTAATGTAAAAAAAAATGTTTAATAATTCCTCAATCAATTAAAAAAAAACGTTTAAGTTACATTAACTTCACTTAAGAAATAAAAAATGTTATAAATCTTGTCAAGCATCATTGCTGTATTGGCATCCACAAATAAATATAGTAAAGTGGGGCAAAAAAAAATTAGATGAAGATCTTAAAATTGCACAACACTGCTTTTTAAATACTATGGCGTTATTTTATAAATTAAATATTAAATGTTGCTTACGTTTGCATTTATTCAAATTTTAGAGCAAACTAAAATAATATAAACACTCCGAGGTGTATCCCCGAGATGAAACCTTATAATATCCCCGAAGTGAAAGAAGAGAAAATCGCGAAAAACCTAAGATCATAATTTTCCTTCTAGAAGTCAAATGTTAATTCATTCTTTAAAAAAACCTTACTATGGCACAATGAAGGATAGTAAAGTAGCAAATATTTGAACCATGATGTGATATATTCTCTGGAAATACTTCAAAATTCAATTTTAACTATCACTGAAATGTTTACACAAAGGTCTTTTCGAAAATAAATGTTTTTTACGGAATACATTTTACTATAAATTTCTAATATTTTAAGAATTTAAAATGTCACTTCCTTCCTACAAAGTCACAAATTCGAGAACATATTATTTTTCAGTATCAATGGTTCGCTACTTCTGTTACTTTTTTGCGTCCTTCCAAAATATATTTAAATTTAATATGTAAGAATATTAAAACATCTAATATCTAGAATAATATTTTATATATACATTCAAATCTTGTTTGTAATCTGAAATTTTCATTGTACATATTTTTACAAAATTGTTTTGTGTTTGTACGAAACTATTTACTAGCGAGATGGCTAAAGATCAGATAATTATCAGAAAATAGCTTTTTTATTATGTTTTCCGTTCATTAAACTAAATAATATGATTCATAAATTCCTGAGACAATAAAATATGCATTCCAGGATTTAGATTACAGTTTTACTGAAAAAGATTACCGAATAATTTTGGGAGATTCGTCGAAACCATTTCAATTTTTCATAATTTATATAATATATTTTTATGTGATCACAATGGTTTGAAATAAAATTCAAATTATCAAGTGTGAAAACTTTTAAAAATTCAATCTAAAATTTCCACATTAATGTTTATATCAAGTATAAATATTTGATATAAAAATAATAATTAATATTTGCCTATTTGTTAGTATTAAACTCCCATATACTAAATAAGAATATTTGATTCGTAATTTGAATGGTAAGAACAAAATTTTAAAGATGTTTTGAGAACAAATAAGGTAAAAAATTTATATCTGACCAAATATTCTTCCCCTATTTTAAGGGATTTACTAAGAAATCTTGATTTTTGAATTATTTCGAAATAAAAACCTAATATAATTTTAGATAAAAACCTAATATTAAACTTATAACGTAATTACATATTATTATAATACTTTAAACAATATGAGACATATTTAATTTAAGCTACTGAATTCCACAGTAAAAATAGGAAATATTATGAAAATCCAACAATAATCATGCATCTTCCATCACATTTTTTTTAATTATAATTCGTTATATATATATTAAAAAATATCTTCCTCCATTCTTAAATCAATCGAATATGCAGTTTTGGTAACTGGTTCAATTACGTATTGCTAAGTTCAATATATTTACACTATAATTGTTTCTTTTAAAACTAATACCTTCATACCACAATGTTGTCTAAGTTTTAAGGAGATTCAGAGAAATTATTGGAAGTAAACTTTCCTGTTTTTTTATATGGCTGTCGAGATATTTTCATAGTATATTAAAATTTTTTAAATATATCATAAAACTTTCTGAACGTTAACATCCATGATACTTCCTGTTATAATTTTTACTATGTACAATTGTATCTTTGATGGTT